>KZ505645.1:620092-721211 GCA_002844005.1 Limosa lapponica baueri | reverse complement strand
GGGACACCGCCACTCATGTCGGTGAAGGGCGGGGGAGCGAGGGCCTCGGCCCTCCCGCTCCCCAGCCGGCTCCCCATTGAGCGATGCTCCTCGATGCTCCTCGTTTTCGGGGTGGTCGGCAGGCTGCTCGGCCGCTAGGGCCCCGGCACCCCACGGGAGGCTCAGGCTCTCTCTGGGGACACAACCGGTGGAGCCAGTAATGGTCCTCACCCAGCACCGAGCGCTTGTCCCAAAGCTGCCGGGGACAGCCTGGTGCTGCTGCGTCATGCGCTGCTGGGATGCGGGGAGGAGGGAGGAAGGCATGTCCCCTTCGCACATTTGCTGTTACCCTTCAAGGAAGAGGTGATCTGGTGACCTTGAAGCTCAAAGGACCTTCATGAGCACTGGTAGCTGTGTGGCAGATACACAGCGGTACGGGCAGCAAGGGAAGGTTGGCAGGCACGGCCACAGCAAGCTGCTTCAGCCATTGGAGATCACCCGGACGGCCCCAAGGCTTGCTGTCTCCTGACAGAGGTATCCAGGGCTGCAGGAGGGCAGCAAGGGAGGTTATTTGGCACGGAGGGCCTAGGAAGAGCTTTGGGGATGAAAGAAACAAGTCAGTAAGAAACCAGGCTTCATCCATTCTGCTGCCTCTGGAATAGCACATGCTTTAGAAGTAAACAGAACATGGGCTGAGAAGCCGTGGGAGTTAATGACAAGCTCTTTCACTAAGAAAGCAGTGTTCTTCATTGAAAAAAGAAGTCAACCAACGTGGCCTCATAGAGAGAAATGCAGAAGACAAGTAAAAATCCCAAATTTATTATCCGGATAACGGGCAGTCCATTTCATGGCTTGACAGAATTGTGGGGGAAAAAGCCACTGTGGCATGTAGTCGAAACTTTTTAATTTGCTTCATACTCAACAACATATCCATGCTGCTTTTTCACTTCACCCCCTAACAGGATGCAGCCCGGTTGGTCTGAACTTGTGATCCAGAGGCCAGGAGATTACACAAGAAACTGTGATTTTGCATTTGAAAAACCTTACCATAAGTGTAACATAATTGATACGGTTTATCTCAGGTTCAGCAGGGAGCTGAAACTCGGGTTTTGAGGTGTCATCTGCTCTGTGCACTTTACAAAGATACTGTTTACTGCACTATCCTCTGCTGCTGGAGGCCTGTCAAGATCAACAAAGCAGAGGACACTGGCCATCCCCAGAGAGGGACTTCAGCCTGGTAAGCGGTACTGGGCGGTGCTCACCAGCATTGCTAAGGAATGGATAAAAAAACACCTCTGACGCTAGAGAAAGGGAAAATCCTCGTCACTACCAGACAGGGTCACAGCACACAGCTATGAGCTGTTCCTGATTTTACATGATAATAAATATTGTATGTCACAACAAACACAGAGGTTGTCAACTACTGTGGAGGCCTTGCTCTGGCCAGAAGTGTGCTGAATAATAATGAGTCATCCCGATGCTGGCAAACTAGTGTAAATGAGGTAGTTTAGGTAGATTTGCAGATGAGTGTGTGTGTATAGATACAATTTCATTATTACTTATTCAGCTATACAATTATCTGTCACAGAATTATGTATGCATAGAATCTAGTTTCAAAGCATATGTACAAGCTGGAATAACGAGCATAATAGTGGTTAAGTATGTGTGTGTAAATATGGTTTGTAGACAACTGTTAAATACCAATATGCTGGACATAAGAATATACACTGTGTATCAAGGAAGCTGTGTCTAGCAAGCTTGGGGTCTAGAGAGTTAAGTGGCACGAGTAATTGCACGCCCAGTGATTGCGCTGACTCCTTGCTCACCACCCTTCCTGAATCAAGGAAGCCCAACTTATGTCATTGGCATTGAGTTTATAGGAGGGGATCCCTAGTTGCTGGCTGGCAGAGGAATAAACCCTGAAGATACAAGTCAGCACTTCTGGCACATGCTGCCGGTTTAGATCTGGTTCTCTGGAACAAATAGTCTTGGGTTTTTCCCTTTGTGTGCAGTTGCAAATTACTTAGAATAGGGTAACAGAAATGTTAAGCAAGAGGAGCCCAACAAGGACTTCCTGGAATCAATGAAAGGAAAAGGAGATCTTCTTGGACTCCCAAAAGAAATTATTGGGGGAGATCGGGAAGATGTAAAGAGCAAAATATAGGACCGAGTGTTAATTAAGAACAGTGAGAAAGAAAACAGGAGAGCTCTGCTGTAGGGGTTCTTAAGTATTAGAAGAATAAGTATTTTATTTAAGTATTAGAGCAATATGGAAGAAACACATGAGTATGATCGCATGACTAAAACAAGTTTTGAGATTAAAAAAATGGGAAACTGAGACCAGAATGTGACAGGACTGCAGGAGGCATGCTGCAATCAGTGGCAGACAGGGTAAGATCAGACAAGGCTGTTGAAGCAGATAACCAACATAGCTACCTCTCAGCCAGATTTTAAAAAGGAAGAAAAGGCTTGAAGAAAAGATAGGAGAGCGTCACCTTGCTTCCACAGAAGCAAGAAAGTTTAGAGCTGGTGGGAAAGTAAGGTAGGCAGGTCTCAGTAGTAATAATGCCCTTAGAGCAAAGTAGCTGGGAAGGCCTCCTGCGATCATCATCGCAATGAGGACTGAAAGCAATGCCAGTAAATGGTAGTTCCCCAGGGATGATGTCCAAGCACATAAATCTGAGGAAATTCGGCAAGGCAACGTACGATAATGGTGTTAATGCAAAAATTGTTAAGAATAAATCAGTTCTGTTCACAAATAAGTTTGAAGAGGATGTAAAGAATGTGAAGTCAAAGACACTTTCTCTTAAAGCTTTTTAAGAGTTCGTGGGGTTTAATTAAAACGGGAAGAATGACATTTCAGAGCTGAAATATTTAAAGTATAAAGACTTCTGCTCTGAATGTGAAAATAAGCCCCTGAGAAAAAAAAATCTAGAATTAATAAGGTAAATGAGTTTCCTGCTATCTGTACAGCTTGCAACGTTTTAATGGAAAAGTTCCTTTTAAGCAATTACTTTATTTCCAGTTTTAATAACAGTAGAAATTAAACAATTGGTTTTGAGATATTTTTAAAATATTAGTAAGAATGCTTGCTTAAGGAGTTTCAGTCAGAAACAGGTAGAATAAGTCATATAAAACCAATAATTACTTATGTAGGAAGCTCTAATATGCCCTTAGTTGTCAAAATTAAATCAGAAGTTCAGTGGAATAATTAATACATTGGAAAAGGTTATTTTAAAAAAGTGAAATAGTATTTTTTCACACAAAAAAAGAAGAAACAAAATATTAACTAAACCTTTTAAAAAGCAGTAAGAGAAGATTAAACACAACAGTACGTAACTGTCCATAAGAACTTACATGATAGTGAATGTAATAGTTGAAATTAAGAGTGTGTCTGTTGCTCACTGAAATATCCTTTCGAATTTCAGGCATTATTTAGTTTACCTAAAAATGCATGAGCATATTGAAGTAATTGGTCTACAAACAAGGGAAACTTAAAGCAGTAAGTTAAGAGGAACTATTTTCCACGCCAATTATTATTAAAACTTATTGAATAGTGATGATATACACATTACAGAAAAAAAAATAGAGGTGTTAAATTTTGCAAAAGCTTTAAAATTTTTGTAATCCATAGTTTTCTTTTAATTTTTTTTTTGTTCAGTCAAAATGAAGCAAAATTATAAAGTGGAAATGGAGTGGGGAGAAGTATCAGCGGATAGAGAATGCATTTTGAATAAACTCAGAGTTCAAATATCTTCCTAAATTCGTACTTTCAGGGGAAAAGAAAGCACCAAATAATGTGTTCCAGAATAATGTTCCTAGTTTTAGTAACAGCCAACGCTTAGGTATTCAAAAAAAAAAAAGAAGGAAAAAAATTATCATCAGAACATGGTGTACAAATGCATTGCAGACAGATAGGAAACTTGTTCAGGGAGAAGAAGATTCAGCCAAGTTATAAAACATACCCTCTGGAGACTGCTTTGGACCTATGGGTCATTGTTCACCATTGCTTTTACTGGGTGTAAAATGGCATTGCCCTGCAAAGAAACAGCCCCCACCCACCCTCCCTCCAAACTCCCACTTTGGCTGCTCTTTCTCTGCTTTGTCAGCACAAGAGTACCTCCATTTTTAAACTATCATTCCCACTGTTCGACCAGTAGCAAGCATTTTTTTTATTAATATGCTTATGTTGCAAGTGTCTTTATTTGAGGAGGTTGCCTAGTGCTGGCAAAACGTGGAACGGGCTGAGCCCCTGCTTGCCCAGCTGCAGGGCTGTGCCAAAGGGTGGGCGCCGAGGTCCTTGGTGCCTCAGTGGGGACCCTGTTTCACAGGGTGGGCTTCGGGTCAAGGGTGCATAGTGCAGAGGCAGAGCGTGTCAGGAATTTAGACGGGAGGAAGCACAGTGGGTACAGAGTCCTAAAAATAAAGTAGATTCAAAAACACAGACTTGATGAGTAAGATAGAAACTGTCAGCTATTTCAGGGATCTTCTATCAGGCTGATGAATGCTGTGTAATTCTCAGTGTGACACGCCAGTAAAAACAGGCGGCAGTCTATGGATTACTGGGGCAAGACCCAACCTGTACCAGTTTGCAGGTCTCTGTAAGACCTGTGTGTGCATATGTACTTATATATGTCTACATATATATATACATACAGACATACACACACATACAAAATACCTTGTTCAAAAGGTCATATGCAAGCCAGTATAGCTTAAAGGTAGTAACGACATGACTGCCAGAGGCATCAGTCGGTGTATTTGCTTGCTACAGGTATGTATTGTTGATATATAAATTTTCTCTTTGGTTAAACAGCAAGCATGAATTGCAGGCAGTAGAAGTACATAAGTAAGCCATGGCTAGCAAGCTTAGCTGCAGAGAATATTGGAACATAGTTTTGTGCGTGGAGTATGGTATGCCGTGATGTGTTACGGAAGGGTCTGTTTGAGCTCTGTTATATTGGAAACCTGACTGATATTTCCTTTGTTCTGGTGCAGACATGGTGAATTGAAATACCGAGCTGCAAATAATTTTTGAAAGCTTGATCAAAATTGTGGCATATTCACATACAAATGAAGTAATATCATCACAAAGTTATAGCAGCTGGCTACAGTAGACAAAGTGGAGACCTGCTTCACAGGCCATGATTAAAATTCTGAACCAAAAACTCAAGGGGATATTACGTGGTGGAATTAATCTTAATCATCATATACTGTAGGCACTTAGCACCACTTTTTTTTTTTTTTTTTGTCATTTCTCAAGGTTATTTCTTTTTCTGTGTCTGAAAGGACCAAAGTTAACATATGAGTCTGATGATACCAGAGAAACATCTGCTTTTCACTGATGGTATGTCTAATATATGTCTATATTTTTCTTTAAGATGGAGATAAGAGTCTTCACACAAAACACGTGCTAAAACTTTCAGTTTTCTTTCTCTCAGAAGTATGACTTTCTTGTGATTCGTATCAGTAAGGTTTTACAGTAGAAACTGAGCCTTTTATTCTTTGAATTGCCATGAAAATAATGCCATCGTACTTGGGGATTTGAGATGCCACCATGCCCAGACTTTCATAATGAAGATTATGACTGAGTCAGCTATCTCTAGTTTTCTGGATTTCTTTGGAACAGGTTGCCTGACTACTTGCATTTTTCCCTTTCTGAGATGCTTTTGATTATGATGGTAATATAGTCTTCCATATTATATGACCCTGAATTATATACAAGGTAGAAATTGGCTTGTGCATCATAGTATGAGGATATGTCCAAATGTATTACATCCTATTACTGCTGTAAGAGCAACAGAATTTTTTGTCATGTTACCTGGCCCATTTGTAGTTCTGTATCACTGCACGTTTGCCATATTATACTTACTTTACTAGCTCTACAGGTACCTTACATGCCCTAATGGTTTCCTAGGCTTTGTTTTGCAAATGATGGGTTCTGTCTCTTGCAGAATGATGGCTCTAAGTTTATCTCCTTTATGTCGCCTTGTATTATGAGTAGCTTTAATAAAGCTTATATTGGCCCGTTTTTCTCCCTGCTGCTGCTTTGATATCATTTGCAGTGGAGACTGCTAAGTTGCACAAATGCTAGCCTCACATGCTTGCTCTTGCCTTATCTGTTCTGCTTTTTTTGGCGGGCCTGTTCTGTTCCTTGCACTTTTCATATCTCCTTTAGGGTAAAGTGATTTTTTTCATTCATCAGGTTTTCTCTGTCATTTTAAATTATTTTAACCTCAAGCAGTCCAACACTGACCTATACAAATTAGCACATTGGTGATGTGAAGGAATTTCTTCTCAAAAGCAACGCATTTTTCACTGACTAATGCACAATCTCTACTTGAGAATCTGGTTTTGTTTCTTCCTTAACTATCTTCCAACCTAAGCTTTCTCCATCCTCTTACCCTAATGAACAATTTGAAAGGCTTAGGTTGTTCCTTCATTGATGAAGACATCAAGTCCTATATTTTCCAGGGAGCTTGGTAGTGCATCACCATGAGAATACTGTATAGCACTTCATTCATTTCAGAAGAGATCTGATTATTTTTCCCTTGCCTCATGATATTTTGATTCTCTATCAGTGACAGAAATCACTGAATGATCGTATCTGTATAAATGCCAAGGATGCTGACTGAACATAGAAATGACCATCAGATGACAGCAGTAGAATTTAGCACAAATAATTTCCTCTCATTTTGTAAACCCCAACAAATATTTCCTATTGCTTACTTCTGAGTTTCTTAAAATAAGAGTTGCATCTTTTGCTGTTACGTTCCTAATTACATTCATGATACCTTTGTCTGGAGTTTCAAACCATTAGTAGAATTTGATAGTGTAGTCATCAGCTACATAACATAAATTTGTACGATCAACATGTGAAGTAGCTTATGTCAAAGATAGAGTGATTCTGTCACTAATTTGACTATATCCAAGCATGCACTTTGATATGGTAAGTATGACCCAGTTTTCTTGGATCATCAATAATGTATTGCGTTAATCACTCTTGCCATTCCCGTCTTCCAAGCTCTGAAATCTTGCAGAAGGAATTGCACTATCCAGCTTTATTGATAATGGCAAGCTCCTCATACTATCATAATGTAAGAATGGTTCTACTGGCTAGACCAAAAGTCTACCCTAGCCATGTATCTCGCCTCTGATGATGACCACTGTAAGCATCTTTATGCCTAAGAAAATTATTTAACATAAGTGCGTATGTTAAATATTTACATATGTTACTAGCGTTAACACATGGTATCTAGAATGGAGGGAGCATCACTGAGTATTTACCCTGTCTAGGTATTTGTCCTATTCTTTCTGTAATGATAAATTTGCAAAAGTGTAATTAATTTTTTTCTTTGCTGTGAATGGTACTTTCCCAGAGGACTAGTTTAAGTGGCCACAAACACAGCCAGGACTTGTTTGCCAGAGTCTTTCTCCAAGTGTAACGTGTTTGGCCCTTTGCCATGATGATCTGGCAATCTGGATTTGCAAGTGGACCTGAGGCCAAAAGACATATAACTTGGAAGATACGGGTGCCACTGCCTAAAACCAGGGTATGGGTTCATTTTAGTGGCATTTGGCAGTTTCACTACACTCCCCAAAACCTCTCCTCATCCTCTCATCCCCAAACCTTCCACCACTGCAGTAAATGTCATGTGCTGACATTGAGGTCAGCAATTTTAATAAAGAACAACCTGCCTAAACTTACAGAGATACGACAAAATATCCTTAAGTGACTGGTCAACTGCAGTTGAAGACTTAGTCAGTGCTTTTTTTTTTATTTCTTCTCACTTTGTAAATCAATATAACCTGGAAAAGATTTCAGGTTACCCGGGAGGCTGAGGCTAAAGAGAATATACTTAGAAATGCCACAAGAAATCAGAATTTTAAGCTCAAACTCTGAAAAGAAAGGCTAACTGATCAAGGGGCGGAAAATATGTGTGTGTTTTTTGGGAATGACTCAACTGTGAATCCTGTATCTCAGTGAAGGAAGAGATCAGTTTGGAGCTGAGGGAACAACGAAAGTATGAAGTTGCAAGTAAAGGCCAAAGTATCACGTAAGCGAAGCGGGGCTGACAGAGGGACCACGCCAGGCAGTGGAAATCATGTTATAAAGCAGAAAAAAAGGGATTGTTGTGTCGGGTGAGCGCGAATAAGCCCTATAGCCAAGGGGCAGGAGACGCGGTGATCCGAGGCGAGGAGGGCGGACACCGGCAGGGGAGGCCGGCCCGACGGGGAGAGGCGCCCAAGCCCCCGGGCCAGGCGGGGAAGCCCCGCGCCGGCTCCGAGGATCGCGGCCCGGCCCGGCCCGCCTTCCCGGGGCTGGCCGGCGCTGCCCATGGGGGAGTGCGGGGTTCCCCCCCAGGTCCAGCTCTTCCTCCGCGCCTGCGAGCAGGGCGACTGCGAAACGGCCCGGCGCCTCTTGGGGCTGCTCGGCGGCGGCGACCCGGCGGCCCCTTCCTCCTGCGGTACCGAGGAGGCGGCAGTGCCGGAGCCCCGCGGCGAAGCCTCCGCCCCGCCGGCCCCCGCCGTGCCCGTGGACTGCACCGACGAGGCCGGCAACACCGGGCTGCAGTTCGCCGCAGCGGGGGGACACGAGCAGCTGGTGCGGTTCCTGCTGCGGAAGGGGGCCTCGGTACAGAGCAGGAACCATTACGGATGGAGCCCCCTCATGCAGGCGGCCAGGTAAGGGCAAGGCGGGGGCGATCGGGGTCTCCGGCCGCCATCTCGCCTCGCCGCGGGGCACCGGCCTAGTCAGGGGCAGGGCGCGCCGGCGGCAGCCCCGGGGCGGGGAAGGGAGGGCCGCCGACAGCCGTCGGTGCTCGGCCCCTTCGCCCTCCAAATCCCGCTCCCCAGGCCGGGGGAGGGCGCCCGGGAGCGCCGGGGGGCGGGTTGCAGACGAGTCAGCGTGTGTGAGGGCGGGTGGGGTGGCGCCATGTTGTAGGCCGCGGTGGGTCGTGGCTTGGTGCGGTTATCCCGGCGGGGATTCACCTGTTGCCTTCCCCGGGTGTGGGTAAGCAGGGGTTGTCGGGTTTAAATTTGGGTAAGTGTGGCACTGGGGAGACTGGTTTTTACCTTTCCGTCTTAAGGATGCAGTGATTGAAGCTGTACACACTATTTCTTGGGTAAAAATCAGTGCAGAATTGCAGCTGGAGGTAACCTGAACATGAAAACACTGCTCCCCTCTTTCCCTCTGTGGCAATAAGATACATGGACACCCTTACTTCATTTTCTCTCTTTTTTTTTTAAATTTTTTTTTGATGTGTATCTGTCTTATCTACCTGTTGAAAATTCACCTCTGACATAAAACATACTGAAGCAAGTAGAAATAATTTCCTTTTGCTTGGCTTTTCCTTATTTTCCCAAGTGCCTTGCTGGAGGATATGGAAAGCCAGTGCTGAGGTTTTTAATGACAGAACTGGATGCTTTCTGCATCAGTGACGTTGTGCTTCGCGTAACCCACTGCTGGGTGGTGGGAGATTCCTGTGTTGCTAATGCTCGCGTTTGCGCTTATCTTTACATACACAAGTACCCTCTGGGTTTACAGATGCGTTGGAGGGCAGTCTTTTTCTGTAATAATAGAATGTTCAATCGAGAGGATAAATGTTTTTTGGGTTTACGTTTTTTTCTTGTTTCTTAACAGATTAAAATACTTGGAAGAAAAGAGTCTGTTTCAAAGTCAACATTTCTCTTTTCAATTAAAGCCCATAGAAAGTTCCTAAAGAATGAGTCACACAGCTGGTTTCCCAGTAAGAAAAAGGAAGACAAGGTTCAACAATTTTGTTATTTTTGAAGGTTAAAAAAAGGAAAAAAGTTGCAGGAACGTTCTAAGATTTTTTTTTCCCTTAATGAAAACCGTACGCTCATTCTCTAAAAACAATAAACTCAAATCACTATAACCCTCTCACTGATTTAAAGAAATGACTTGCTGCCATTTGAAAAGTACTGTAGGAATCATTGAAACCTGCCGAGAAAACTCAAAAGTGGAAGAGCATGTTCTTCTTTCTTTTTAATGGATAACTAAAAAGGAAACATAGTGTTTGTACAAATGCAGGTTTCAAATGATGTACACGTTTAATTTTCTGGCTGTGGTTAGTCCTGTTAAAATTGGACAGGAGATAGCATATATGTATAAAATTAATCATGTGTACAGTGGTTGCAGCCTCTACTGAGGTGACTCAGTGAAGGCTACCAGGATAGACCTGGGGACTAGACAGGCCCTGGAGGCTTCTTTCTGCAACTGTGTACTTGCTGAAAGGAAACTAGGGAGTTTTGGTCTCCAGTCTGCTGTTAGTGGTTAGTAGCATTGTTCGGGATTTCCTTGATTCATATTTGCTTTGCTGGAGTGTACAAAGGCTGCTTTTCAGGATCAAAGCTCAATTGTGTTAAACACTGCCCAAGCATATAGAAATGCATGATAATCTGCAAGAAGAGCACAAAGTACACGTCTTGTCAATGTTTTATATTTATTAAAATGTGGGATTCCGGAGCTGAGGAACAGTAAATGGGTTCCGTTTTCTCATGGTTAACTATCTGCTTGAGTGTATGGCATGTGTGATTGTCTCTTTTGCTTACTGACAAACTACTAGAGCTTCTGATAGTCAAGTTGTGTTAAAGCTGGATTACTGGTGAAATGGGGGTCAGGAGTTAGATATTCCACACGAGAAGGATTTAATGCTTTAATACAAAGTTTCCTTATTGGAAGATATTTGATGTTACCCAGGAATCTGATTTAGCCTAGTGATACAGCAATCTCCTGAAATCATACCACAATCCTAACATAGGACCTGCAGCTCACAGTTGAACTACAAGACAAACAGCATGCCCACCACCATCCCTGTGTGCTCAACATCATGATGCCTGTTCCCGATTGCCAGGAAGCAACATGTTGCTAGAAGCCAGCTCAAGGCCCTTTCTCTCTTCCAAATTTGTTTTGTTAGTTGCTCAGTTTTGGTGCTCTGTGTTGGGTTGAGACCAGCATTTCCCCCATGCTGGTCTGTCCGACTCAGGAAGATAGTATTTTCTATCTGTTATTTTGAGAAAGGCCATTCACACAGCCAGTTGTCCCACTCTGCTCATAGAGCTGTTTCTCTGAAACAAAAGCCACCCTTTGGTCCCCTTTGTGTTGAGAGAAGTTCAGCTTTCTTTACAACAGCTGTGGCCACTTGCTGTATTCTTCCCTGAGTTTCATGGGTATGTGCCTGTCTTCTCTGAGCCTTCTTCTGTTGTGGAGGTTTGTTGATGGTTCACAACTGGAAAGCAAGGGATGATGCAAATACAGAAGACTGGATATCCAGTTGATAAAATGGTTTGTGGTTGGTTTTTTTTTTTTCTTTAGCACTGACTTTTTGAAATGTTTATTTGTTCAGTAGTAATGAGGGTATTTAATTAAGATATTTGCAAACAAGCTGGCTTTGATTCCTGAATGTGATACAGGCCTGGAAATAGGATGAAAGTGACTCTGTAGTTTATGGAAGTTACATGTTGATCTCATACAGTTGAAAATGGGGCTAGCACGTTGCTGCTTTGACCAGAACATCCTCTTAAATGGGTGTCTGGTTTATGAGCATGGTCACTGGTATATGTGGAATGGTTTAATTTACAGTCCTCAGCTGTTGATCACTTGCCTGCAGTAAGGTGACCACGGTCATATTCAGTGGTGTGTGCATGATCCCACGTAGTGTATTAGTCAATAGGCCAACTTGGTAACAAAGTTTTCCATGTTCAGAGTATATTAGTTTTCTTTGAGAAGCCTCTGCCATCCAAGTTATTAATGCACCTTTTTATCTCTTTCTCTCAAGGTTTGGACATCTAAGCGTGGCTCACATCTTGCTAGAGAACGGTGCTGATCTCAATGCACAGAATAAGTTAGGAGCCAGTGTCCTTACAATGGCCTCCAGAGGTGGCCACGTCAGCATGGTGAAATTGTTGCTGGAATCTGGAGCTTTTGTAGACAATTATGACCATTTTAGCACAAATGTACTTAACAGCAGCAGAGATGACCTTCCCGATATCACTCCATTAATGGCAGCTGCTCAGCATGGACATGAGGCAGTGGTACATCTGTTACTAGACTGGGGAGCTGATTGTAATTACACTGTGAAGACTATGGGCTGGAGTCCTTTAATGCTGGCAGCTGTTAGTGGAAAGGTGAGCTTGGCACAGCAGCTCATGGAGAAAGGTGCTAATCCTGATCATCTGAACGTACTACATAAAACACCTTTTGAAATCTCTGTTGGCTTCAAACACAAAGACATGAAGGACTACCTGGAATCTCTCACAACGATCAGACCGCAGGCAGGTATGGAGTGTTAGTTTTTTGTTTCACTTTCTTGAAGTTTTGATTGCATGTTTAGAAATAGAAAGGTTATCTTGCATGTACACAATGTTCTTTATAATTTGTAACTGGGCTCTTTTGAAAATGTTGGGGTAGGTACACCTACCTTGGGTGAGGCAGGAATGCCCAACTTCAGCAGATTTCCTCCACTTTAGCATGAGGAGATTCCTGTCCTGCAATAAGAATAATGTGAAACATTTTAATATATTTTAATGTTTTAATTGTTTTTTGTATTTAAAACATGATAGAGGTGCTCATTTAGGAAGAAAATTACAAAGGCCTACTTGAAATGGCACTGAAGAAGGGACATCAAAAATGGAATAGGGTATCAAAGAAAGGACATTGGAGACTCAAAGAAAACCTAGAAGATACAAAATCTAGAAAATCTGCCTTGTAAGGAGAGACTTAAGAAGTGCAATCTGTCTGGTTTCATGAGGAGGTGGTTAAGAGCTGTGATTAATAAAGTGTCCATGTTAAGGACAGGAAGTCCAATACTGGATGACCTTTTTATATGGCAGCCAAAGAAGAAAACTATGAGTTTAAATTTGAATCTAATGGTTGAATTGAGGTTAAATGCCTTTCTAAACCTCACCATTGGATCATCTTCACTGGGTGTCGCATACAAGGCCTGTGACATGCAGAAAACTAGATGAGGTTAACCTAACAGTTTCTTCTAGCACTCTCTGAATATATCAAACCTCCTCAGAGTCCTTTGATAGTGGACTGTGTATTCTAAGAAAACCAAGTATTAATGTGGATGAATAACAAGTCAACGTGTCCCCTACTTTTCTGTTCCTTGCAGGAGAGAGGAATACTTAATTAACTTCAGGACTTCATAAAACATAAGCAACCTCTTCGCTTCAGATGTGAATATGCCTCTGTGTGAGTGCACACACATGCAGATAGGCACACATACTGTGCCCTTGTATGTACAAAAATAGATTAACATTATTTTAATGCAAATCTCAAGTAAAAGAAGTTAAGAAATGCTGGTTTTATGGTTTTTAATTTTGCCCTGTAATGCATTTGTTACGTGCAGTGAATGAGACGAGAATTGATAAAGAAATATTTTGTGACCGTGTAATTAAATGATGTGTGATGGTCATGTAGCTTTAGCCATGAGTGTGGAAGGATACAAGAAATCCAAGATTTTATAGCGAGAGGTAATATCTTAACTAGGTGATCTGAAGGCTTAGGAAGGTGTGAGCAAACTTTGACTACAGAATTTCTCCTTCAGTCTTAACCAGTATATCCAGTACTACACACTCAACCAAAAGGACAGAGTAGTATATTGGGTGTCTTAAGCAGTAATTTCCCAAGTTTGTTTCTAAATACTAAGCAAATTTATATTCTGTTGTCAGTTTTTATGGGTCATTTCCTAGGATTTTTATTTTTATTGAAGATAACCGTTAAACCTACATTCTGTCACCTGCCAGTTTGAAATGTTAATGAATCTAGTTTTAAAAAATTCTTTACTTATTGCAGATACCTCTCCCAGATATCTTTCCAAATTGGCTGGTTTTTTTAGCTGGTTCTATAAAGTAAAGTTATTAATGTCTTATGTTAGTTTTGTTAAAGAATTGTGGATTTGCTTTTTTTTTTTCCTTCTCCAGAAGTTTGTTTATGCTAACAGAAATGCATTAAATCTGTTCCTGAAATCAGACAGTTTGGTTTGGACATTGTGTTGGACATTTGAACGTCCTTAAGACATTTCAGAGACTGAGACCTTATTCTGTATGTGGCTGTTTGGGGACACTTTTCAAGGTATTGTGCTTTATGATGCAGACCAGTGCTGGGAGGTGCTTAACAAGAGGGTTTGGAAGAGCTGCAACTAGATTTTTCTGCTTTGGAGTACTTGCTATGAGGTCTAAGGATGTGGCTAGCCCTAGAAAGAACCTTCCAGGTGCTACCACCCATCTGCCCGTGGTGGCAGAGTGGACTATCCTACCCTACTGGTGTAGGACAGGATAGTCCACTCTAAGCTCTCTGCCACTTGTGATACCCAAATAGCCGTATTTAAATCTTACCTAATGATGTCTGTATTACACTGCCGTGTGGGCATGTCCACAATCCCCCAAATTGATAATTTTTATTTAAATTTGGTGTCATTCCTGCAGGTCAAGCTTCCTTTGTACTTTAAGAACCAAGAACAACAAACTGACATTTCTTTCTGCTTCGGAGTAGGTGTTAACTTAGTCAGATGTTGACTCATAGGTTAAGTTGGAGCTAGGGCGTTCATACAGCCATGCTACCAGACAGAACCGGCTTACTATAGCCATTTGCTCATGACCAGTCTCTGAGGAATAGACATCAGTTGGTTACAGAACACAAAGAAATACAGACATCTGGGGGATTCGCTAGTGCAGCGCTTTACACCTTGCCCATATGTTGGCACATACAGAACATATGTGCAGGCAGAATTGGCCTGATGATGAGTCTTGAAAGTCTTCTGTAGCCATACGACTTAAAAGCATTGAAGAAGTCTGTTTCAGCTAGGAGAGTGCGTTAAAGCAGATGAGTGTTCCTGTCACCTCTGCTGACGGGGAGTTTCCATCAGCAGAAGGGTAGTAACTAGTTGGGGCAGAGAGAGAGGGGTAAAAATATTAAGCCTCCACACAAATCTCTGCATTGGTTTTTGACCATGGCTTCAGTCTCCTTCTAGCACTGGAGTCTTGTGTATTCTGGGAAGGAAAAACGATGAAGAAAAGAAGGCAGTAGAATCATAGAATTGTTTGGGTTGGAAGGGACCTTAAAGATCATCGAGTTCTGACCCCCCTGCCCTGGGCAGGGACACCACCTACTAGACCAGGTTGCTCAGATCCCATCCAGCCTGGTCTTGAACACTTTCAGGGATGGGGCATCCACAGCTTCTCTGGGCAACCTTTTCCAGTGCCTCACCACCCTCACGGTAAAGGATTTCTTCCTAATATCTAAATCTCCCCTCTTTCAGTTTAAAACCATTACCCCTCATCCTGTCTCTGCACTGCCTGATACATTTCTCCTGTAGATCCCCTTTATGTACTGGAAGGCTGCTATAAGGTCTCGCTGGAGCCTTCTCTTCTCCAGGCTGAACAACCCCAACTGTCTCAGCCTGTCCTCATAGCATAAGTGCTGTAGCCCTCTGATCATCTTCATGGCCCTCTGCTGGACCCATTTCAACAGGTTTGTGTCCTTCCTGTAGAAAAGGAACTTGTCTTCTGATCTGTTGCCATAGATAGGGTGAATTGCCTCCCAAAAGAAAGCAACTCGCTTCTCAGGGCTGTTTTCAGTAACAAATTCAAAACAGTCTGAAATGGCTTGGGTGTTGCCTGTATTCTATCCTTGTCCTTGCTTCAGCTTACTCGGATGGTAGTCCTTCCTTCTGGCATCTTCATGTGGTCTCCTGCTCCCTGAGGCTGCCTCTTTTCCAAGCTTTTCACATGCCAAGTACAGAGTCTGGTCCTTTTCTAAACTAGTCTTCTGAAGTTCCAATGGTGAGATCATCCACAATTCGTTCTGTAAGATCAGTTTCTGAACCAGGAGAAGATAGAGGACTCACAGCTCTTTTCCCCAGTCTTAAAATAAGAGTTTCTCATGTTCTTTGGGTCTTCCTAGCACTTGCTTTTGTTCTGCATTTTTAAATTACTTCCTTTGGAGTCAAGCTATGAACATTAACCTTTTCTGGATTATCATGAAAATGGCAGAATCGGGCTCGGGAAATCTCTCAATGACCCCTTGTTTTCCTTAAAATCCTTTTACCTCATTGGTTCTGTAGCGTCGGTAATGCTTTGGAAGATGGAGGAGGTTATATTTTTCTGGCTTGAGTAGAAGATTCAAAATATGTCACTATTTTTCCTCATGTTACATAGTGTCAGCAGTTTCAAAGCACTTTGAAGGCATGTCAAAGGAAAGATCCTTCACTCAAAATACTAAAATTCATAATAATTACAGTTCTTACTATGAGGATGATGATCTAGGGGCTGAAGGTTATCTGTTAATGCACAAATTGCAAGCTGTGTAGTTAAGTCATCCATATTACTTTTGTGACCTTCACAAATTAACGTGGCAATACTGAAGAGGAAATGAAAATGGGACATCTTGTAAAACTCCTTTTGAGTCACCTTTCAAAATAATCCTGTACTATTTGAGTGTTTGCTGTTGTACAGAAGATTACACCAGACCACAGAATGATACTGTGGTTCTTTAATTGATATTTTAGTCTTCCAGCCAGGAAACACAAAAGTTTCCAAATACGATTTCTTGATACGATACAGAATGGAAGTTGAAAGGCAA
Source organism: Limosa lapponica baueri (assembly GCA_002844005.1). NCBI lineage: Eukaryota > Metazoa > Chordata > Aves > Charadriiformes > Scolopacidae > Limosa > Limosa lapponica. Next base: position 704,623 of record KZ505645.1, on the reverse strand, counting down.
AAGCCTGTACTGGTGCTTTATTATAGTTTGTAGCTTTAACTCTGCACAGAGAACCACCCAGGTGAGTTATTCCTCCCAAAAGTAATAAAAAGTTTATCAGTACTTTCTTTGTTCTTATTTATAGTACCTTTATGTATATTTTTAATAGCTTTTTCTATAAAAATTTTACTAGACATTTTTTCTTTTTTAATGATTGCTAATAGAAATATTTATATTTCTCCCAGATACAGAAAAGAGGCAGCCTGATGTCTTTCATGCTTTGAAATTGGGTAAGTACTGTTAGGACTCTTCCACCATGTCTGGTTCTTGTAACTTCAGAGCATGTTTGTTTGTTCACAAGGGAAGCTGAGACATATTGTATTTTTACACACGACTATGATTTTTTCCTTATTTTTCTTTTCATTGTAATAATACATTTATTTCTGTAGTTTATATTTATTTCTCTTCACATTCCAATATAAGAAAATCTTTTTGGACTCCTGTTTGTGCCCTTCATGCCAAAGTGGTGTGATTTAGTAGTTCCAGTGATTCCAAGGCCATGCTACCTTTAATATGATTTTTTTTTTTCCTTCTTGGTAAGCTGGAAGTATGAAAATAAAAGTGGTAGTTAGTGCCAAAAATACGCTGGCCTCTGCTCCATATTAGCATTGTAATTCCTCTTTAAAGATGCTTCAAGAAAAGAGTAAGTGTCTCAGATCTTGCATGTTCTTTCATGAACAAGAGTGACTTTCATGAGCACACAACTGCTAAAACTTTTCCATGGCAAACAGAAAGAGCCAATGCCATCTTGTTGATCTAAATTTCGTCCAGGCTATGATGGGTTGCGCCTGCAGTGGATGGCAGGATGCTTTCTGATTACCTATTTTCCTGAATCTTCCAGCATAGGAAAAAGTGCTGAAAGGATTATTTGGCTTGAGGCTTGCTATCTGATGGCTTTGGCACAGGAAACAAGACTATTCACTTTCTGCTGAGGTTCTTGATAATGTTGCTGGTCAGAATACTCTGCACTGTTTGCTATCTCTTTAACAGGTTGGAGAGATTCAGTACTTGAACCGTATCTTATTACTGATCATACAATTGGTATTTTTCCACTTAAATATGTTTTCAGCCTTACATCCATTGAAGTCATGAGAGGTGTCCCATGAGACCTAAGAGGTCTGTTTCTTCTCCAGTCAACCTGCCCATGCTTGGGACTAAGATATTTTTGTGAAGGAAAATAACATTTTTTTCCCAATATCTGTCCAAATGTATTTCAGCAATGCATCTTTAAATTGACAATTATCTTCCAAGTCTTACTGCATTCCTATTGAAAAGTTAGAGGTGTGTTTTAAATGGTCAAGTCTGGCCTTAGTGTTCAGATCTCATCCTGGATTTGGTACAGCAGTTTAACAGTTGCTTTTCAATTAACCATCATAAGTCTCTGTGGCAGAAACTTTACGGCTTTTCAGGCTGCCAGAACTAGAAATGGACAGACGTAATAGTGGACAAGAAACAGGCGATTGGTAGCAGCACTGGGAGCTCCCTCCTAAATGTCGATTCACACATAAGCTACTGTCTTGGTTTCAGCTGGGACAGAGTTAATTTTCTTTCTAGTAGGTGCTGTATTTTGGATTTAGAATGAGAATAGTGTTGATAACACACTGGTATTCTCGTTGTTTCTAAGCAGTCAAGGGCTTTTCAGCTTCTCTTACTGGCCTGCCCAACACGCTGGAAGGGGACGCAGCCAGGACAGCTGACCCCAACAGACCAAAGGGATATTTCATACCATGTGACATCGTGCTCAGCATATAAAGCTGGGGGAAGAGAAAGGAAGCGGGGGGGACGTTTGGAGTTACGGTGTTTGTCTTCCCAAGTAACTGTTACCCTGCTTTCCTGGAGATGGGTGAACGCCTGCCTGCTGATGGGAAGCAGTGAATTAATTCCTTGTTTTGCTTTGCTTGCGTGCGCAGCTTTTGCTTTACTTACTAAACTGTCTTTATCTCAACCTACAAGTTTTCTCACTTTTCTGATTCTCTCCCCCATCCCACTGTGGGGGGAGTGAGCGAGCGGCTCTGTGGTGCTCAGTTGCTGGCTGGGGTTAAACCATGACAGCCACCAAGGCCTCTTCCTAGTGAGGCCTCAGGTCTGTTAGATTTTAGGGAGTTCAGCTTGCCCTTCTTCTGCCTCTGTGACTTTTAGTTTTAAACATTAGCGCTGGGTCAGAAGGAGTCTTACTGGGGGGAGCCAAATGAATACTGGTCAGCATACTCCTTTTGTTTTTTTCTGAAATGCTTTGCTATGGTTGGCAGCACTGTAAAAAAACCAACTGAGTAGTTTAAGAAGTGTGCAGGCCAGAGTTCAAAGTCAATTCTGGAGTCTCTGTAGGTTCCAGGGTTTCTGTTTAACAAAGTCTGTGATGCGGGTCTGTGTTAAAAAAAGCCACCTGCTGCCTTTTGCTTAATTGGGACATAAAAGAAGTAGTTCTGTGCTTTTCTATCTTTCCTGTTCAAGAAATTAGCGGAGTTGCACGGGTGGGTGTTAGTTTCAGTGAGCGCATTCAGGTGCCTGCAGGGGGTGTCTAGGATTCTGACTGACTTTCCAAGGAAAATGTTCATGCTTGTGATTGAGTTGAAGGCAGCTCATGTCATGAAGCAGTTTACCATCTGAAGTTTTTTTTAAAGGTGAGAATTTTCCTATTTGCATGGGAGTTGATGATTTGCTGCTTCTTGCCTCTGTTCCTACAGTGTTAAATATTTGCTTACAGAGATCTCTGTTTTTTCTTTCCTCTCAGCTTCTACCCTGCTTTTGCCTGCCATATGTCATCAAAAAAGTAAGGGAGCTAGGTGAGCTTAAGCCCTCTGTTTAAGATGCCCCTGGCTACCTCATACATTTTCAAACAGTACTTGTTCCTGCCTTTATTGAGATTTGGAAAAAATCAACAACCTGGTTAAAATATGTTCAGTAGCAGATTTTGTACTGCTTTTTGTAATCTAGACAAGAACTCAGCCTCTTTATGTGGAAACTTAAACATTAGGTTCACTTTTAAAGAACTAGAAAAATGACAGGAATAATTACTCTTGAGCAAGGAGAAGGGAAGGTTTGCTTTGGAGATTTAGTTTAAATATTGGAGGCAGAGTTAAAAAAAACCTTCTGAATATAAGAAAGTTGAGCACTGGAATAGGTTAATTCCTTGGGAGGTTGTAGAATTGTATCAGTAGGAGTTCTTAGAATCCATGAACCACCTTTGTAAGAGGAGCTTATGAGTCAGTGCGACATAGGGTGGTGTTCTATTTGCTTAAGGCAAGGATGGCCACCACCACCTTTCAGAGTCCCTTTGTACCCAATCTCTAATTCTAAAATTTTTACTCTCTGTGATTTCAGCCTATGGAAATGCAGCAGGGATCTTTGCCCTGCTGAAGGGCAAATCATGGTGTCTCAGCATCACCAGTTTTCCTTGCACGACATCATCTTATGACAATTCAACAGAAATATTCCCTATTTGTGTCTTCACATGTGGGATGCACTGCAGTTTCTACAGCCTTTATATCTTAAGCGTTACTTTCAGAAAATAGTTCTTGTAATGGCATTGTACTGCAAGTGTACAGGTAGGGAAAAATAAGGGAAAACAATGCCTCATGCCACAATTTTATGTAGTCTGAGAAGATGTAGTGATCAACTAAAAGACAAAAAAATGAGTACAGATATTTAGCATTAGTGTTGCAGTTGCTCTAGTACTTTATTTTTTCTCTTTTAATTCCACTAAATGTAGACCCATGTCAGCAAATCAAAATACATACAAATTCAGCAGCTAAGCAGTTCTCTGTTGCTCGCGTGGATTATGTTTTATTACTATTTTACAGGAAACTTTCAGCTGGTTAAAGAGATTGTTGATGAAGACCCATGTCAGGTCAATATTACCAATGTTGATGGCGCATCCCCATTAATGATTGCGGCTGTAACTGGACAGTTGCCCCTTGTTCAGCTCCTTGTTGAGAAAAATGCTGATATTGACAAACAGGATAATGTTCATGGCTGGACAGCACTAATGCAGGCCACATACCACGGGTAAGATAAATGCTCTCTTTGTGTCTAGCAGTAAAAAAAGTTTCATTCTTCTTACATCCTAATAGAAAAAAATATTTTTGATACTGACTCTGGAAGCAGAGGGGTCTTACAAGAGATTGAGAGATTTGTGGCCTCAGTTTTTCAGGACTCTTGCACTTCACTCAGTTTTCAGAGCAGACCAGAATGCCATTTGGATTGCAGAATGAGTGGCACATTTGGGAACTTGAATCTTGCTTAATAAGTGCTGGGAACATGGTGCTCCAGGCAGGCACTAGGAGATTTCGTGCAGATTCCAACTTCCATCCTTGGATGTTTTTTAGTATTTTGTAAGATAGTATCACCCCCTGCCAGGGTTGTAGGCCTACATCAAGTTGTGAAACTTCAAGGCAATCACCCTTCTATGTGCCATATTTTCTAGTCTTAAGCCCATTCTTACGTTTCCCTATTCAACCTTTAGTTTTCATTGAGTTCTCTGAAATGTGCCCACTGGAGAACTGATTGTCCTTTTCTCTCAAGCTACATTATAAATGCAGGTAGGCCTTTAAGAGTCAGACCCCAGAACTTTGCCTGGTGCTTCCCATGTGATCTCTGTCATACACTTGGCATTGTCAGAATACAGGATGTTCAATTTAGGAAGGTGAACTTTTCTACATTTTTGTAGACAAGGCCCTCACGAAGGTGAAGATTCACCTTACTGTCTGGTAATGCTGACATTAATTGTACAGATGCAGATATTCTGCTCCGGATTTTATTTTTAGTCAGCAAATCTGATTGTACTATGAAAGTGCAACAAAGGGGAAAAATAAGATGTCAAGTTGTCATTGACTTGTGAAAATTTTCTGAAGTAGTTCCTGGGACCTACATAAGATGGTCCAGATGTAGGTACTTTGCTTCAGGGAAGAAGGGCCCAAGAAAGCTGATTAATATTCAAGGATCACCTCCTCCAAGCTCAGGAGGAATGAATCCTAACAAAGAGGAAGTCAGGCAAAAATGCCAGGAAGCATGCATGGGGGAACAAGTATGAACAAGGACCTGCTGGAAAAACTCAACCAGAAAAAGGAAGCCTACAGAGGGTGGAGGCAAGGACAGGTAGCCTGGAAGGAATACAGAGAAATTGTCTGAGCAGCCAGGGATCAGGTTAGGAAAGCTAAAGCCCAGGTAGAGTTAAACCTGGCCAGAGACGTCAAGAAAAACTTCTACAGGTACCTCAGTGATAAAAGGAAGACTAGAGAAAATGTGGGCCCTCTTCGGAAGGAAACGTGAGACCTGGTCACTTGGAATATGGAGAGGCCTGAGGCTGTGTTACGAAAATTCCCTTCCCTATTATATCAATCAGTTTTTATAGTATGAAAGTGTATTAACTTTGTTAATACACTTAATGTTTGAGGCAGTGGAATTTTACTGGAGACTTGGGTATTGTTCATGCTTAAGTAAAAAAAATCTGAAGGACGCCAGCTCAGTGGAAGGACCAGAAGGACATCCTATCCCTGGAAGTAGGGACTTGGCTTCTTGGAAGCATAGAACTATCCATGAAGGATAAAAGATACACGTGGTCAACCAAGATAACAGCAGCATCATAGCCCCGCTAACACATCTTTGAAACCCTCTCACTGTTGGTTGGCATCATTGGCAACAATAGTAAGAGCAACTCCAGGATGAATAGACAAGCAACAAGAATACAAAGCAACTGTATTTCTGCAGCAAAGTTTTATTATGATTAGTAATCGATAGCGTGGGTGTTAGTAAAGTCGTGTTGTACCTAAGCACTTTAAGGGTACAAGAACGCTGTATAAAATAAAACCCCATTCAACGCACCCCAATTTGGCTGGGACACCTCATGTGCATGAATAAATATTTACTCTTTTAAAATTCCATAGGTTGCATCTTAGTTTTTCTCCTTGGTTGGCACGAGCCAGTTACAAATTTCCAAACAACTGGAAATCATTAGCCTCCTCAGAGCCTCAGGTTACCCCTTCTCGCGAGCAGCAGTGGTGTGGAGGGTGTCTGGTTTGAAGGAGGGAGCAGAAAAGGTCTGTGTGAGCCAGGGACACTAAAGGATTGTGTGTCTGTGTGGCCTCAAGGTGCTGGACTGGAAAGCAGGATAGGGTGATGACACAGTTTTAAGGAAGAGAAGAAAAGCAATGGGAAGTATATAGAGAAGCTGTAGTGGGGATAAGCAGAATTTTTGTTAGAAGAGAGGAGGAACATTGCTCCTCCATTTTAGCTTGATTTTGTCTGGAATGAGTTCAGAAGTGAAAACTTCATCTGTACGATAAGAACGCTCTGAAGTGGAGTGGTTGAGAACTGTATGTCAACTTTGCTATTAGAGTTTGCAGTCAGCTATTGCTATTTAAAATTTTTGCTCTGTGTTACTTATGTGTGTCAAAGATTGTTTTTACACAAGGTCAATCTCTGCTTAATAGGAGTTTTGAATTAAATATATTTTTCCTAGCTTTGTTGTCTGTTTGCTTATTTCATAGGCTGAATTACAGTATTGTTTTTAACTCCCAAGGCAAATCCTGCTTATTTATTCAGGTGTATGGGAGGGGAGAGGGCCTAATGGGAATAGAATGGTGAGTTCCTTTTATGCAACTAGATTTTATGAGCTATTGTTGAAAGGTGTTTGTGCTGGTAATCATTTAATGCTGATTGGTTTCGCATTTTAAACAGATCAAGAAAGTGATAATGTGCCTTCTCAATTATGTAATTTATCTCTAATTAAGTGAAGTACTGTTGGAGTTTATAAATTATCTTCAGTCAATTTGTTTTTTTATATGCAATTTCATATCTATTCTGAATATGAAGTTGTGTTGAAGTATTAGTGATGGTGTATGATGACTACAGGACTGACCTTTGCCTTTCCATCTGCTTTTTTGCCCTAGGCATTAATAGTCTTCCATTGGGAACGTTTGCCACAACTTCCAGAGTCAGTTCTAAAGGGTCATCTTAAGAAACTGACTATTTAGATTATGTTTTTTAGACTAATTTTCTGCATGTTGATTAGTGAAATTCATAGTGAGTAAACAGTGACTGACAGGGGAATCATGGGAGCTTCTGAATAAATGGATGGACAACAAAAATTATGGACAAATTTTAGACTTGGTTAACTTGGTTAGCTGTAGAAAAGATAAAACTGATCTTTAATTGAGGAGCAATGATACAAAAGGATGAAAATGGAGTATTAGGGTTTTCTCTCTCTTTTTTTCTGTTCTTTTTTTTTTAACATGAGCAATGCCTTTTTTTCTTCCCTCAAAGAAACAAAGACGTTGTAAAGTATTTGTTAAATCAAGGAGCTGATGTCAATCTTCGTGCAAAAAATGGATACACAGCTTTTGACCTAATAATGCTGCTGAATGATCCAGGTATGTTATTTCAAAGACCACTGCAGAAATGTACAACATAAACAGTTTAACATCCCTTCCAATCTAGAAAATATGTTAAAGGCACTAGGAATTATCCTCTGAGGTCCATGCTGGACTGGATCAAGAAAGAATGCTTTCTGAAAATGGTGGGTTTTTAGTTAATTGCTTAGATGAGTGTATACGTTTATGGGATAACAGATTTTCCTGTTTGCTCATTCCTCTTGCCTTTGTTTTTGAAGATGCTCCGAAATGTGTTGTGTCACCAGAGCCAGTTTAGTAGCATTTGAGTGTGGTGGCCAGGTATTCTGTAGTGTCATTAGCACAGAGCCATCAACTGCAGCTAGAAATTTCCACTCAGTAGACAGCAGTAAAGGGACAGGACAAAGAGAGTGCAGTCAGAACAAAACTAGTGAATTCCTGGCTGAACCTCTCACTGGGTGTGTAAAGGATGAGAATAAATCACACTTCAGGGCTAAGGTTGTTTTTATGGGAATGCTTTAGAAAAAGGCAGCATGTTTTGGGGAGGCTTCAATGAAACACATTTAGTTCTTGTTGCAGTTTGTTTAGCCTATGTGATTCGTTATTATTAACCTTGCCTGGTACCTGAATTGCTTTATCTGAAGCCAAAAACCACTACTGATGGTGGAATTAATGTTTGTTTTCTCTGTATTTACTCATTATGTTGGTTTTGGTCACAAGTGGATACCTTTCCTTTGTCAAAAGTAGATCAGTAATAGTTTTTATAAAATAAATTTTTAGAAAATTTTAGAAAATAAATACAGAAATTTTTTTTTCTTATAACTAACTTCTTGTAGAACAGAGTAGTTTGTCTTGTTAGCTCTTCAGCGAGAGGAATATATAGGTCAGTTCTGTCTGCCCTTCTGAAAGTCTTTCCCAACTTCTGTATAAAACACAGTTTCATGGGATGTTTTTTTTGCTTTCCTGTGCTCATCTCATACTTGTTCTTTTTTCTTCCTCTTCCTTTCTTTTTTTCTTACTTTTTTGGTCCTTTTTTCTTACTGTGTCTTTTCAGTCCCATCATTGTCTAGGCTGAACATCTCCTTTTTCTTTGGGATTTAATTTCAAGCTTCTTTCCTGCAACCTACGCTTGAAGAAAGAATATTCATTTTTCTCTGCTCTCTTCTGTGTCAGGTGAGAAAAGGGAGCATTACAATATCGTTCTTAACTTCTACAAAGTACAAGATGAGGCAGTTCACTTGGTCACACTTGACTGACTCTGACTGAATAGCATGCTTAATTATATTGATAAATACTGTTAGAGAGGTGATGGTAAGACTGCAGCCCACTGTGTGGGGAGAAGGGATGGGAAACATAGGCCAATGAAGAAGGTTTTGGGGATTCTTCTGCTTTGTGTTTGAGAGGTAGATCAATTACTACTAATGTGGGATTTATAGGAAAAGTGTCAGCATATCAGTCATAATTTGGGAAAGCAAAAGAGACTAAACATTATCTTAATTTGTTTTCTTTTAGACACAGAGCTTGTACGGTTACTGGCATCGGCGTGCATGCAAGTAGACAAAGACAAGAATAAACTGAACAACAGATCATCTTTGCCTTGTTCCAGAAGTAGGCAATCCTTAAATGTCCCAATGTTGCCAGATGACAAAGGAGGTCTAAAGGTAAATATATTCACTCATAATAAATAACTAGTGTATTGTTTCCTTTAATGAATGAAGTGGAGAAAGTCATTGCTAAGAAGTACTTTGGATCTAAAATGTAACTTTTTTGGGGGCGGGCAGAGGGATAGTTCTGAATTCCCTGTTGGCTGTGCTTCCTTTTTTTATGAAATGTAGCATGTGTTCAGCTTTCTTTTTGTCAGATGGCAAAGCAAAGGGAAGACTTTTAAGGAAGAGATTGTATCAAAGCATTCAGTGCCTAGACACCCATCTCTTAATTAAGTAGGGGAAGGTATCATGTTCATAAGTTTGGATCTGAATTTTGATTATGGTCTTAATTTTAAATGTGTCTTTAAAATCCAAATATACTCCAGTTTTAGTAGACTGTTCTTATACTCATGGCTATTATTTTTTCTTTGAAATTGAAGTGGAATTGTTATGATGATTTGTTTTTTTCAATGATGCTCTTTCAAGTTAAGCTTTTTGACCAGTAGTACATTTTCATATTTTTCCTCTTTGGGGTAAGGGTGATTATATATTTGCCTTTTGTCTGATTTCTGTAACTTCTTCCATCCTCTTAACTTATCTTGAAAATAGTATTTGTTCAGAGGTCGTGTTGTCTATAATTACTCTGGGATAATTTTAATCAGTCTTGTCTGGTTTTAATTCAAGTAAGCTCATTTAAATATTCTTAATCTGTTAAGCAAATGTACACTTATTCTTACCTTCCTCCTGAAGGAAGAGCGGTATTAATACAAAAATATCTGATTATGAGTAGGCTGCTTTTGAAGTTTACAAAAAACAAACGCTTTTCTGCGTCTGCTGTTTGATCACTTTTGTCTTTAACTAGTTGGGGTTTTTTGTTGTTGTTTGTTGTGTGTTTCTTTTGTTTGTAATTTATGCATAATACAGGCCCTTGTTCATTTACCTACTGGTTACGTAGTGGATAACCATGATCTCAGTCTTTACCCCTTTCACACCGGAACTGTTAACTACTTTGTTTCTCACCATTTTGTGGACTTCAAAACAAAATTGTGCCTTTTCCATATTCTATTGCCTCTCTTTTCTTCCTGCCTGTGCCTCTTCAGCAAGTTGTACTCTGTGTCAGTATTGGAGCAGTATGGATTGAATGAATCATGTTCAGTTTCTTTTTTAAAGTTGTTTGAGGGCAGAGATTTCCAGTTCTTCCCCTTATTCTTTCATTCCTAATATTGTTACAAATGTCTAAGGTATTTCTGAAGTGGCAACACTATTTTTCTGTTCTTTATACTATTGCCTTCTCCCACTGCTACTAGATTTCGTCTGTTTCACCGACACTATTTTTTACCACAAATGCATTTTTGTTACCTGTCTGCTTCAGTCTAGCTTAAAGCCCTTTATTCCAGCTTCTGTATGTGTGCAATGGGGTTGGGCATATGGAGAGGCCACAACAGCAGACCAGAAACTCCAGAGCTCAGACCACCATACTCTGAACACCAGAGGAATAAGATGAAGCTCTCCACTATCATTCCTTTTTTGCTGGAGAGCAGTAGTTATTTATATGGTAGCATAGTGGCTGTTTTTACTCCATTTCAGGTTAGTTTGTGGTGTGAGTGTGTGTTAACGAAGCAGAAGAACTGTGAAGAAGAGTAACAAAGATGATGGGAACTTAAAAGTGATATTTTTGTTCACTGAAGCTGGCTTGCTCCTATAAGAAACCAACCGCATTGTGCAAGCAGTCTGTTTTGTGTTAACTTTGTGTTAAAACTAGATGGATTTTTTTTTTTTTGCCCTTTCAATTCCTTTTGGAAGGTAAATAAATGGTGAACTGTGTGGTTTTTATTACTTTCTCAGAGCTATTTGTCTCTCTTGCCTTTTTCCGTCAGGTCTTTGTTGCTGAAACTAATGTAAATCTTTATTAGTTATGGCTCCAAAGAGATACAAAGGTCTGAGAACTCTGTCCATTACTAATGCTCTGTGCAGATTTAAAATCTTTTTAATGATCATCTGCTGAAAGGATTGATTTACAGGGAGTAAGTTTACAATTTATATTACTTAGTTCTACTGTATGGATGGTTTGGAAGACATATGAGTAAGCAGTTGAAAAATGTTAAATACCAAGGAGAGAGGGGATTATATATGATGAGAAGGAATGGCTAAGAATAAAGAGAAAAGTAGGGTAGCATGGTATCTGGATTGGATATCACGTAAGGCTGCCTTGATGAAGTATCATCACTTTTACATGACTTTATTATTTTCTAAAAAAGTGTTCCAGAAAGGGATGAAGAAGCTTTACTAAGAAATAATCAGAAGATATTTATAATGTGAGTTGTACCTACAAGCCACATTTTGTTTTATACAGATTGCATAGGTGGTCTTAACATATCATATAGGTCTTGGATCGTCTAGAGAAATGGCCTGCTAAATGCTTGAAGCATATTGTGCTGTCTGCCTGTAAAACTGTATGTCTGTAAATATTTGGATAAGTTTTCTTTTGAGCAGAGATGGTCCTCTTGTGTAACAGTCTCCACATATGTGATACGTGTATGGATGGAGGTCATAAGTGCAGTAGTCCTAATGTTTGTGTTGTTTTCACAGCTGGTATTTCCTTGCCTTGCTCTTTTTCAGTTTATAGTCTTTCCAGTCTGGCAGGGCTTAAGTTGTCTGTATAGCAGCACTGTATGGACTGTGGATCTTTAGTTTGACAGGAATGCTGTCAGAACTCTTCCAGTTTGCCACTGATTTTGAAAATCTTAAGGAGAGGCTTTCATGCAGATCGGATAAACTTCGATGCACGTCTCTAAAAAAGAGAAAATATTCATGTCAATTCATTGATGCCAGAGAGTGTAAGAACGGATGGTGAAATTGGAAGTTAATGGGAAGATGAAATATTTGCCATGTAGCTGTAAAAATTTCCTATTCAAATTGCCCTAATACTTTTATCTGCCTTGTCTTTCCAGATAGTGTAGAAAAATATTGTAAGGCATTTGCCAGATGAAAAACAAGGAAAGAGATTAGTTTTAGGCATACAAATTATGGTGAAGGATTCTGTTCGTAATTGCGAACCACTTCAAGATTGCATTTGTAGTTTTCTCAAAAACTTATTGACAGATTTATCACAGCTGTAAGGCTTACTTAATTGTACATTTCTTCTCCTCTTTTTTTCTTTTAGTTGGAACTAAATTGTTGTGTCTTCTTGTCAATCTAGTCCTGGTGGAGCAGGATGTCCAATCGATTCCGCAAGCTGAAGTTGACTCAGACATTGCGCCATGGGTTTCCTTCCAATCAGTTTGTGCCTTTTCCTGATGAGCCTGAACCATCATTAAATTCCACCATAAAAGCAGTTTCACAGAGTGATATGGACACCTCTGGAAACCTTGATGCTGCTACAGCTCGGATCACAAATAACAAAGCTAGCGGTAAAGCCAGAGTTGTCTTGTGGGAAGTGAGCTCTGTGTGATAGTCAAGATGATACTATTTCTAGTTTGTTGATTTAGTTTTTATTTTGCTTAATATAACTGAAAAGACATGTAATCTATTTGTAGTATATAGAGAGATGTTTGTACTCCTGACTGTTGATTGTGCTGAATGCTGAGTGCAGCATCATTTAAGCAGGAAAATGCTGATATAATAACGTTACTGTTCTGTAGCAAGCACCATTAAATTGGACAATGCAGACAGGTCACTCAAAAGTTGTTAGTATCATTGATAAACTAATTTATGCAATGAAAACAAATTTATTTAAACAAATTAATAATTCTGAGAAGAAAGAGGGATTGGAAAAACCCAAATCATAAAGCACATCTGCTGAAATTGTAGTTCTCCATCCAACCCTCCCCCCCAGTTTGTGATGTGAAGTAAGCCAATAGTCTTAACTTCAATTTAGGTACTTGACAGTGTCACTGGAAATCTTGGTTCTGTGTGCTTACTGAGGGTAAAGCTATTGAATGTTTGAAAACAAGAAGCTGTCCTTGAGAACAAAAGTAGGAGTGTGTAAACAATAAAAGATCATTTATATATTTTTCAGGTGTAAACACTGCAAAAGGAGGAAAGGATGATGAATTATTGACAACCATGGTATGTCACTGTGTTCTTAGTATGTTCAGCCCAATTTGGAAGATCATGCAGCTCTCATAATTATTTTTTTTTTCCCTCCTATCAAAGTCACCGTTAGAAAGAGAGCTGTAGTTTCTTAATAGTCACTAGGCAGGAACTGACACACTGTGATACATCAGTAGTTCTTAGGCTAGGAAGTACTACAAGAAGTATGGTATGGAAGCTGTTCACAAGTACTGACTTTTTTAGAGAGTTATCCATACCCTTGTATGATCAGCAATGAATTAGTAAAACAGCTAGAACAGCTGACTAGTTACTGACAAGAAGTGTGCTGTGAGGAAAACACAGATGGAACACAGTACAATATGAAGTGAGAAATTACTAGGAGAGGCAACTATGAAATATTTAGTTTGGGATGTTTATCTGTATTATTCTGTTTCTTCTTTTGTTATGCTGTAGCTTTAACTTCCCCTACAGCTTACTCCCTGGAGATACCATTAGTTTTGTCTGATTATCCTTTATGTTCTTTTTTTAAGAAGATTAACTTTTGATTTGACTCACTGACAGAACTCCAGAGAGCCAAATCAGTTGTGCCATTCTTTTCTGTTTCTGGAGAACAGGCAGTTGTCAGTGTTTCCAGGTGCCCTATCTGGGAGTACAGGGAGGACTATGTTGTTATTTCTTTAGAAATTAATTTTTAACATTCCTGTTAAAGTCAATTTCAAGCAAGATTTAGCCCTATGAAGGAAGAGACAGTTTCTGCCACGTAATGAACTAATTCGTTATATGAAAGGAATGAGCATACTGATGGGTGCCAGAATGTCTATTAAATTCTCTCTGTTATTATGCATTGTACATCTTCACAAATACTACTTTTGTATCTTGTTTCCATCTTATTTTGTTTAAAAATACATTTGTTTCTATCTTTTTATTTAACTTAGAATTATGAAACTACATCATCAGCTCCCAGTAATCTTTCTTAAGAAGAGGGTCTTTTCTTTTTCCCTTTCTTTGTTTCCCTCCCTCAGTTGAGAAGTAGTGCTCCATTTACCAGGCTGCCCAGCGATAAACTGAAAGCAGTGATACCCCCTTTCTTACCGCCCTCAAGTTTTGAGCTTTGGAATTCTGACCGAACGCGACTCAGCAAAGATGGCAAAGCTGAACAGATGCGAACTGCCTGGCCACAGAGAGCAATCAAGCATGATTTTAACAGCAGTGGGAACTCTGATATGGTAAGCAAACAAAATGTATACAAAAATACTACTGTTGTTCTTCAGTGGAAATTTTAGAACTTAGGATAAATAAAATAGCATTTGAAGTTTGATCTTTGTTTTGCTCAAATAAGAAAGATGAAAATAATTTTTCTTTTTGTTTTCCAGACATCTGTTAGCAAAGGTACTAGACCAGTCAAATTACCAACATTTGCAAGAAGACCTGCATCTCCTTCGAATTCCAACAACTTCAACCACTCCCCCCATTCTTCTGGTGGATCCAATAACATTGCAGGAATTAACAGACACGGAGGAGAGCTGCATAACAGATCAGGTACCATACTGCTTTTATTTTTAATGAGAAAGTCGTTTGTATCTGGTTCAGCTAAAAAATTAGTGTTTGTGATGATGGTAGAAGATATTAAACCTCTTATGAGGGCTCCTATTCCTGTGTAAGCAAAACTTCCATAAATTTTGGTGGAACAGGATTGGACGTTGGACACCTACACAAGGGAACAAAAGCCTCACATCTGTTATAGAAGTCTCATAGGTTAGCTGCTGTCTCAGAAGAAACATACTGATTTTATGGAGTCCACCCACGATGGATCAGATGGATGCTTGTTCATTGCGACATACATTTCACGGAGCTGTCTCTTTCTCTTACCCATGTTGCTTGTTTTTTTTCAAAATTAAAATCAGTATTCAATCAAAGACAAAGCTGCAAGCATTGTATCTGGCAGCTGTAGGCACAGTATGGTGAAGCAGCTCATGAAACCTACATCCAAAGAGTATGAAAGTCAGCTCTGTTTGTGTACAGACAAGGTTGGCTTCTCTCTTCTCCTGTGGTTCATTTTTATTCCCTTTCCTGAAAACTGCTGAACAGGTCTGAACCTTACAATTCTCTCTCTTATTACATCCAGCTAGTTTTTATAAGAAAGTGAACGGTGGAGAGAGGTGCATTGAGAATTAACAAATATTTTAAAATTATGTTTTCCTTGACTCTGTTTTTATTTTATTTTTTCTTAGGTGGCAGTGCAGATAATGTTTTGTCTCAGATTGCAGCCCAAAGAAGAAAAGCAGCAGGCTTACCTGAACAGAAACCCAGCCAACAGCATAGTGCAGTCCAGTCAACTCCTTCATCCACTCTGTCTGATTTGCAATGTGCTCAAATTGTTGGCAACGGACATGTTGTAAAGGTAAAGAGAAAGGTTAATTTTTGTATTTCCAAATCGGCTAATTTTAATAGGTCATGTGTCAGTTATTAGTGGTTGATAAATATAACTGCATGACGTTGCGCAGCTGAAAATGAATGAACACATGCTACAGTACTGGAAACTTCAGCTCTGCAAACGTTCCTTTTAATTACAAATCTACAAAAGATTGGACCTAATAATAAAACATGATTTTGCTTTATTATTAATTTCACTCTATTTTCAAAACAGTAAATGTAATACTTGATCTTATGGTAGATCTGCACTGTTACTTTGGTTTCTCATTATTTCTTTCTATGGCCCTGATTGAGTCCAGTGTTTTATGTTAGTTAATCCTGGGCTTCACTCTGCAGTGGTATGGCTAGGTTCTCTCCAAAGGCACAACCTGAGTGCAGAACATGCAGTATTTTGTACCAGGATCTGCCCACCACAACAAGCATAGATTCAGCATTGTCTGGGTTGGAAGGGACCTCTCACATCATGGAGTCCAGCCATTAACACTGACAAAACCACCACTAAAACATGTCCCTAAGCGCCGTGTCTACCTGACTTTTACATACCAGGGATGGTGTCTCCATTGCCTGTTCCAACGTTTGATAACCCTTTCGGTGCAGAAATTTTTCCTAATATCCAATGTAAACCTCCCCTGGCGCAACTTGAGGTCATTTCCTCTTCTCCTATGGCTTGGTGCTTGGGAAAATGGACCAACCCCCGACTCTCTACAACCAGGTAGTTATAGAGAGCAATAAGGTCTCCCTTCAGCCTTCTTTTCTACAGGCTAAACAGCCCCAGTTCCCTCAGCTGCTCCTTGTAAGACTTGTTCTCCAAACCCCTCACCAGCTTTGTTGCCCGTCTCTGGATTCTCTCCAGCACCTCAATGTCTTTCCTTTACCCTCATGACCTGCCCATTTTTGTGCATGTACTTTGAAGTTAACAACTGCTTTGTACAAAATTTTTAAGGATTAAGATTTTAAATCTTCAGAATCTGCAGAGACACAAGTTAGAAAGCAGCATCATAACAGAAGATGTGATACATTATTGTGAAATGTGTGGGTTTATTCACACAGGGAAATACTGCATTTCAGAGAGCAAGCAAAAAAAAGCAGATAATTTGGGGTTTTATTTCTAATGCCTGGTATTCTGAAAATGTTAGAATACATGACCAAGAGCAAAATTTCTCAACTTTTTGCTTGTGTAATCTCCAAACAGCTCATTCTGCTTTGTTTTGTTATCTTTGCATCTTCTCATGAGATTCTTTTTGAAGTTTTGCCCAAGGAAACAAAAAAGGCCAGCGTATACATTTGCTGTGTCAGTCTGTGATGTCTTATATGACAACAGTAAGCAATATATATATATATTTAATCAGTAAATATCAATGAGAAATGAAGTTACAAAGTTGTTCTGTAATTTAATTGAAATTTCTGGAGGACAGAAATCAGGAAAAAAAAAAAAAGTGTGCAACTACCAATGCCAAAACAGTTTCCATGAATAGTCACTTTGTCTCTGATCCTGATGCTGAAGGGACTACTTGTTGCTTTTCAAAGATGAGATTGGGAGCTAAAATTTATATCTATGCTGGAGCTCCAAAAGCTGTGGACTCATACTGATTCTTTGGCACATGATAATCTTTCCTCCCTTTCTATCCCGCATAACTGCTCCCTGGGTTATAAATGATCTGTCTCTTTCTTTCCTGTAGACAAAGCCACTGTATTATCCTCTTTCCTCATTAAAGTCTCCTCTACTGAACAGTTACCAAATGCTTTTTTTTTTTTTTTTCAGAGGTGGTCTGACCAATATATATCTAATTAAACTCTCAGCAGTTCCTCTCAGCTGGATTTTATCTTGGAAATAATTTCAGAAGAGCTGCTTGCGTGCCTCAAAAAATCTTATTTTTCTCCAGTTATATTAGTTAGCCTATTGAGAGATAATACTTGTGCCTGTGGGCTTTGAGCTGCAGATCTTGGGGCCTGTTGTTACAACAATGCTGCCACTAAGAAGTTTACCTATTATTCGCACTCACAGTGGAAGACGTTAGAGGATAAAGAACTAGTGGGGTGCAGTGCCCTGCAGATCATCTTCTGGGAAGGCATTTCATCATACAGTTGAAAAGATTTTTAAATGAAAATGATGCCAGTATGTTTGAAAGGCAACAGCTCTTCCAGTGATCTTTGTTTAGATGTCTAGATAATTTCAGTCTATCCACCAATAACAATACATGCCATCAGTTTGGATCTCACTATAGATGTTCATGTATCACGTCTGACATGATTTTTGGGACATCAGTGTCTGTTGGGAGTATACAATCACATGGATCCACACTGGCTGCAAAAGCTTAAACAGCTTACTTTGCTGTTGTAATCAACAACATAAATGCTGAAAATTTGACGTCTGTATCCATTGTGGAATTGCTTGTACCCTCCCAATAGAATCATGCTGTTTAAGCTTGGAAATAGCTGATGTAAAAATGCAGTGATGTTACGCTGGTCATTTTTGCAAAAGTTATCCATGAGGGCTGGGATTGTACAAGCCTTAGAGAAAAGAAAAGGAAAACTGAATAACAATTTACAGGGGTATGTAATTTAAATAAATGCAGACGATGCAATAGAGAGGGAAGACCGATCTGAAACACAGATGGCCAGTAATAGAATACAGGGAAATTTGGGTCAAAAAATTGAAATGAGTTCAGTATGCTCTTCAGAGACCTCTCACATTTCTATCATGTTACATTACTTCTAGACAATTCAGCGCAGGGCTAAGGAGTTGGTACATTCTGGCATAGGATAGAGTAATGGAAGAAGCTTCTTACCACTCAAATCAGTTTTATTGTTTTAATACCATCTCTTTCATTTACTAGAAAAATTTCATTTATGCCATAGCCCAGAAGCATTAATTAATTGTAGAGAGGCAGGAACCATGAACCACTGTCATTCTCCCTTCTTGCCTTGTTACCCAGATCAGCTTTTTCCTTCTGTTTTTCTTGTAGCAGCCTGACTGACAAAAGGTATTTTAATTTAAACTTTCAATTCAGGAATCCAGGAGAAAATCACCTAAGACTTCTTTTTAGGTCATATAAAGCAAACATGGAAACGTATGAAGTGAAACATATATTGAGGAGTTTAGGATATGAGGCACATTAGCTTATTTTGGAAAAGACTGATATACATATATGTATATTCTTATTCCTCATTTTAATTTGTCTGTTTTCATCTTTTCAGTGCCTCCAAATGTCTAAAATATTTGCAAAATATTTAATGAATGTGAATCATTTGATTCACGTTAGGTAGTAACAAGTTAAGGGTAGACTGGAAACTTTCATTCCAGTGCAGCAAGGGGTTTAAGTGTACCTGAAACTTAGGTTATGCTTATTACATATTTCTGGTTAATCCAGGATGAAGTACTACTTTAAATTAGCATCTGATGTATGTTGAAAAGCTTTAATTGAGGCTTTATTTATTTAATTAAATTCCTGAATGAAAAAGGCCTTTTTTCAGAATCAAATGAATTTCAATTTTTATAAAAAGAATAACTGTAGTGTTTGTATATAGTATTACTTTATAGAAATAATTTCGTATTCCAAAATTACACCCTTAATAGAAGTATTTTTCTTGATGGGTTTGAGGGGATGGACTTTCACCTGTGATAAATCAGCATTGCTCCAATTATTTCAATATGAATCAAGCAGAAGCTTCTGGTTGTGATTACATGCTCTGCAGAAATGATATGCAACTTAAGTAATATTGAAGCATCATATATAGGTAAACACACTGTTGTTTTTTTATTAACTGAAATGATTGTATCATTAACTACAGCAAAAACTGGAGATGAACAAAAGACCTCCGTCTGGGACTTCATCTACATCTAAAAGCACATCACCAACTCTCACACCTTCCCCATCACCCTCCCCATCTCCCAAGGTTCACAACGCAGAGTCTTCTCTCTCCTCTTCTCACAGACAGGCCAAGAGCAATGATTCCAGCAGTGGTACTGTTACAGAAGATGGTGAGTAGGTCACTGTAATTATAGGAGATTCATTCATCAGGAGCACAGAGTGTTTAAAACTATAACTGTACTGGATTAACGTGTATCTGCATGAGAGTAAGAACTTTTTTTACGTCTTCCTTACTGTGAGATTGGCATTCCTGCAGTAACTGGCTATTTCTCTCCCAAAAGCTGCAATCCCTTCCATTTAGAGGGAGATTGGTACCATCTCAAAGCTAGTACAGAGCACAGTTATGTGGCCTCTTTCCTTCCCCCCTTTCTGACTTAAATCCTGTTTTTCACCGTTTGCTGAGGGTAGAAAATGCACTTTCTCCACACTTGAAATGATTTTTTTTCTTAATAAATGCAGTGAAGCACATCACTACAGAGATACAATTCTGATTCCTAGCAAGCCATAGCTTCATGCAATTGATTTTTAAGAGCTGTATTGCATTTATTTTTCAAAATTGCAAAAGTAGCCTTTTTTTGGCCTTATTTTTAACTTTAGGTTATAAGAAAGCATAATAATGTTAGTATTTTTCCAGTAAGAGTGCTGCCTTTTAAGTTGAACATTGAGGTCTAAATTGCAACACTTTATTTAAAAAAGTAATGTTACTGCGTTGGAAACAGGATAACAATTACTTTTCCTTCTTAAACATCTCAAAAAAAAAAAGTGAAAAAAATAACGACTCAACCTTTTAAATAAGAGATGGAAGTACCTTTTATCTGGTTTCTACAAGAGGCATTTTGTACCATTTTTGGTTTTTTTGAAAGTGTCCATATTGATTTGGTTTTGTTTTCATTTGTGCTGACTTTGTCCATTGACACTGTACTTCCATTTGACGCTAAAGAGAGATGATACTTGGCCTGCTTTCTGTCCTCCTGTCATGGCTTAGCTGCCACATACTGGACTGACTGCTGGAGAAAATCCCTTCATATTTTAGCACATTTTAGTTAGTGCCATTTTATAATGATGACTTGATAACGTAAGAGTTGTTGGTGTAGAAATATATAAAGGGAAGAGAACTCTCTGTCGGGTAACAAGGGAATTCCCCAAGCTCTCAGCTGTTAGATTCTCACCTGGAGAAGGTGACCTTTCTGACTGCACCACTAGTGCCATGATACAGCAAGTTTCCTCTGTAGCAGAGGGATAGGTTGTCAGAAGCCAAAGTAGTTCTGGGTTCATTTTGGTTGTAAGCTTTCATGGTTAAGTGGTCCAGGACTTCCCTTACTGTGAGTTGATTCAGCAACAGCAGTATGAATGCTCATAGGCCCATCAGTAATTGGAAAAATAAGTACAGAAGGCCTGCAATGCTAACTTTTCTTTTTCTTTCAAGTTAACATAAATGAACTAGAAAACTGATTTGCATTGAATGTTACTGTGAAGGAACAGTAGGCAGCAGGGTTCAGAGGTGTGCGTGGTTTCTTTTTAGGCAACCACTTGGTGGACCATCAACAGCTTGTCCCTATTCTGAGAACCAGTGATGTAGAGAATCATGAAAGACGAAACCACGTGAGAGTAAAAGGAGGCTCTGAAAACTTGGAGAGAGGTAATCCTACCATACTACTACAGAGTAGTACAAAAGAGGTGCTAAATAGGAGTAATGTGGCAGAAGTAGTAAGAGCTCTGAGAACCTTTGCTTTCTCCAGGGATGTAGGTAAGGAGACAAGATACAAGTAGAGCAAAAGAAAGATTTAGTGAAAAAGGAAAGGAGAAATAATGTTACACCAGAGCTGTAAAACTTGAGAAGTTTCTGGTTTTGTTCAAACTTAATGTGTGATAAAGGAACTGGAAGAGGGAAAGAGGAGAACAAAATGAAAGGCCTACAGGTGACAGTATTGTCTCTGTGAAAAGTGTTAGGTGTTATTGTTATTTATGACAGTGATGCTCTGGGCTCAGAGACCCTGAAAGTTTCTTCCCATATCACAACCTATAATTTAAGCACATCAGTGTGATAAAAAATGAGAAGGGTAACTAACAACCTAAAAGAAAAAAGGGTTCATAATATATCTAAGGGTTTCAAATGAAACTTTTGTTTTCCTGCTGTAAGGCGGTATTTTTCACCAAACTGCATAGAGAAGTTCTCATGCTATGTTTTTAAAGCCGGTTGCCTTTTCCTATGGATTAACCTCAGTTAGGGTACTAAAGCTTTTAGCCTGAAACCACACCAACCTTTACAAATCGTGTTAAGCATACCAAATTAATTGGCCTTGAGGTAAAGAACCAAAACCCTAGCAGAAAATAAGACTCAACTAGAATTTTTCCCTTCAGTTTTCTGTGAGCGGTTCTATGTAAAGAAGGAGGCTTCCAGAGTGGTGCAAAGTGTGTCCGTCTCAAGATACTTGGTTTCTTTTTAGAAGTTCAGAGAGTGAGATTCTCTTTAGTGTTTCTACTGGTGATGAAAGAAAAACGTATAGTCAAAAGACAAATAAGTGAAATAAATAAAAGCAAAGCATATTCTGGTGCTGCAGAATTGTTTCTCTTACATAATCTTGCCCTCTCTTCTGGCTGCTGTTGGGTTGGACTTTTTTCCCCCTCTTCTTAAATATGTTATCCCAGAGGTGCTACCACCATCGTTGATGGGTTCAGCCTTGGCCAGCGATGGGTCCATCTTGGAGCCGGCTGGCATTGGCCGTATCGGACACAGGGAAAGCTTTGGGCACCTTCTCACAAAAGCCACCCCTGTAGGCCCCCCAGCTACCGAAACCTTGCCATGCAAACCCAATAGAAGATATGCCCTTGTTGTATCACTGTGGATGGTTGCTTGCTTTACACTTTGCTGTCCTGGATCATGACATGGAAATATGCCATTCAGTTCATTGCCTGCTTGAGGAGTTTTGCTGTCTAATCTGCATGATCTGGGTCAGCCATCTGGGGCCAAGCACCTGCGTTTTTGGCATTGAAATGCCTAAGTTGTCCGTAGTGGTTTGGCTTTTTAAGATCCTTTTAATGAAGAAGAAATAGCAATACAACAGAAAGGTTTTATCCTAGCAAGGTAAGATTAGATGGAATTACAGTGTACAGAAGTAGGTGAGGATACAATAAGCCAATATTTTAATTTCTGCTGCAGAATAAATGTGATTGGGTTTTTATTATCATATATCACTGCATGGAATATATGTTTTGATATATATTTTCAGCAGTTAACAGTGCAGAGAACACTACAATCTTTCCTGATCTATGGGGTTTTTTTTATTTTCTTTTCTATTATTACAGATGAGCTGACTGGCATCCTTAAAAAATTGTCACTTGAGAAATATCAGCCTATTTTTGAGGAACAAGAGGTATGTCTTTTTCAAAAGATCTATTTTTTACTGTTTCAGAAAAGTAGGGGGTGTGGCCCACATTGCATCGGAATTGTGATCCAGATTCTCAGATTTAATTTTACAACTATTTCTGGTTGCAGAGAGGACCTTGAAACTTGGACCAAGTGGTATTCCTGGCATTTTCTAGGATACTTGACATATCAGTGCTTTTTACACTGAACCTACTGTTTTGATGCAGATAGGTGCTTCAGTTCTTTTTTTTTTTTTTTTCTCTCTGTTTTTTTTATGTGTGTCTGTATCCAATGTGGTTAAACAGTTTATAGGATATACTGTATTATCCCTGGAATCACGGCTGGAACCTAATTTGCAGATGGAGAACAGCAGGGTGTGAGTCAGTGAGATGGCTGCTTTCCCTTCTTTATCCGCTATGAATAAGCAACAGGAGAATTAAATTGGGGAACCTAGGTATCATTGTAGATGAAGGCTGTGACAGTGACTTGCCTGAAGGAAACAATGAAAGGAAAAATCTCTGAAAAGAAGTAAAATTAATTCATTACAATATTTAAAAAATTGTCAGATGTGAGCAATAATTGTGTGTTTGTTTATCCAAAGGCAGAGGGTAGTGAATGGACATACAATAAATTGACATTGCTGCAGAGTTCAGGATTCAGCACCACAAACACAGATTTTTTTAGCGGCATCACAATACACTGGGCTTATTGTTCTCCTACATGATAGGCAAGGGAGCATTTTGTAGAAATGAATATTCTCTTTGTGTGAAGGTTATATCAATATGAAAAGTTTTAGATGTTTGTTTGTATCAGAGCTTTGTGGATGTGTTGATATAATAAAAACCTGATATATGAGCAAACCCTAGGTTTTCCTCAGGGGACACTGGAAAAGTACACACTATATTCTGAAATTCCAAAAATGCTCGGAGGGATGGAGGGCGGGGGGGGAAGAGAGAAATCTTGGGCTTATTTGACTAGGTGCTACTCTAAGTAGAGCAATTTTTGTGGAGAGCATATATATTATATTGATAGAACTTGTCTGAAAAAAAATTAATCCATTAACATTTTAAATACACTATTAGAATTAATTGAATTATTAATAGCAGATTTAAAACCTGGCAACCGAGTAGTAAAGTGGGTACCATTTGGTGCTGGTAATTGATTCAAAAGATTTCTGTGCATAATATTTACAGTAAGTCTATACAATTAAAAAAACCCGCCACTTTTAACCTGTAATAGTGAATCTTTGCCTAGGTAAATTTGTCTTATCTTTTTTCTTTTTTTTTTTTTTTTATGTGAAGGTGGATATGGAAGCCTTCCTTACACTTACTGATGGAGATCTGAAAGAGCTGGGTATTAAAACCGATGGATCAAGGCAGCAGATTTTGGCAGCTATTTCTGAACTGAATGCAGGAAAGGTACGTTTTGAAGTACTGAGTAAATTAATTCAAGGTTTGCTTATATTGTTAATTCAACATACATTTCAAAATTCAAGTTGCAGGTGTTAGTTAAAAAACTCAAATGAATGTTTTCCAAACAAAACAATTAATGTATTTGATTAATGAAAATGTCTTCCTTTGTGGTACTCTGTTTGTTCTCTTTCATTAACCCTTTCCTAGTTCAGTTACTGTACAGTTCTTCTACAGACTATTGGAAATTTTATCAGGGATAGAGTGCACCCTCAGCAAGTTTGCTGATGACACCAAGCTCGGTGGCGCAGTTGACACGCTGGAGGGAAGGGATGCCATCCAGAGGGACCTAGACAGGCTGGAGAGGTGGGCTCGTGCAAATTGCATGAAGTTCAACCAAGCCAAGTGCAGGGTCCTGCACCTGGGACGTGGCAACCCCAGGCACAAATACAAGTTGGGTGGAGAATGGCTGGAGAGCAGCCCCGAGGAGAAGGACTTGGGAGTGCTTATGGATGAGAAGCTCAACATGAGCAGGCAGTGTGCACTGGCAGCCCAGAGAGCCAACCGTGTCCTGGGCTGCATCAGGAGAAGTGTGGCCAGCAGGTCTCGCGAGGTGATTCTGCCCCTCTACTCTGCGCTCGTGAGACCCCTCCTGGAGTACTGTGTCCAGCTTTGGAGTCCTCAACACAGAAAGGACATGGACCTGTTGGAACGGGTCCAGCGGAGGGCCACGAGGATGATCAGAGGGATGGAGCACCTCTCCTATGAAGACAGGCTGAGAGAGCTGGGCTTGTTCGGCCTGGAGAAGAGAAGGCTCCGGGGAGACCTTATAACAGCCTATCAATACCTGAAGGGAGCCTACAGAAGAGCTGAAGAGGGACTCTTTGTCAGGAAGAGTGGTGACAGGACAAGGGGCAATGGTTTTAAATTGGAAGAGAAGAGATTTAGATTAGATATAAGGAAGAAATTCTTTACAGTGAGGGTGGTGAGGCACTGGAACAGGTTGCCCAGGGAAGTTGTGGATGCCCCATCCCTGGAAGTGTTCAAGGCCAGGCTGGATGGGGCTTTGAGCAACCTGCTCTAGTGAGAGGTGTCCCTGCCCATGGCAGGGGGGTTGGAACTAGATGATCTTTAAGGTCCTTTCCAACTCTAGCCATTCTATGATTCTATGATTCTATGATAAATACAGGCAATATTGCAGTTACTGAATATTGATTTCAGTGATGCTAAAAAGAATCACCTGGCCACTATAGTCTAGCAGGAGAATATAATGTCAAAAAAAAGGTCTCCTTTGTTTTGCCTAACAGTTTTTGATTTCTCTGTGATTAGGTGAATAGCAGTTCTCTCATTTCTTACACTTTTATTGCCTTTAAACTTTATATTAACATAAACAAATTTGCGAAGAATGGCACGCGGTAACAAGTGCTCTTGCAGAGAGATTATGGACTGGAGCATCTCTGTATTTAGGCCTGTTGAGACTCCTCAGCTGCTTTTGCGGTTTTGAGGTCCATTCTCTCTCTGATACTGGAAGCTCAGCTAAACAAAACATAATTTCACCAAGGGAAGATCAACAGCAGCAAATGATAAGGCTAAAAATTAGGGAAGGCGGATGATGCCCCATGCTATAAAGTTGTGAAGAAAATAATGAAAATGTTTCTGTTGCTGTTTGGTAATTTCATGAAAAGATTACTACAAGGTTTTATACATATCTGGGAGGTAAGGATTTGTTATTATTCCTAACAGTACACTGTGACTCTCTAGGCACATGTGACACATGTATTTACACATTATTTTTTTTTGTGAACTCTTAATAAATTCATTTATTTTTAACAGAAATTTAAGAATACCTTATTTTAATTTATTGTGCTTTTACAGGGACGAGAGAGACAGATTTTACAAGAAACTATACACAACTTCCACTCTTCCTTTGAGAGTAGTGTCAGTAACACACGACCTCCAGGTCATTCCCAGTGTAAGTAGCACCTGAAATTAATTGCATAATATGTGGATACTTTGTATTAATATTGGCTGGAAGAAAGAATGTGACAAACAAGGCAGTTAACTGCTTTCTGGGCTAATGGTTGATGCGTGTCAGTGTCTTTTGCTGAAACTGAAGAGAAGATTTCAAGGTAAAAAGGTAGAGATATCTGTAAGATTTTTATACACGCTTCAGTACTGTCTGAAATAAGCATATGATTTTTGTTATGCGTTACTAAACACAGAAAATGGATGTAAGTATAGTAAACTATGGTACACAATATACTGTATATAGTGTGCATATATGTAGCAGCAGTGGGAGGTGCGTTTCTGTATGATACATAAGTTAGTTTTGCATGCTTTTTATAGAAGACAATTTTCTTTAGTGTGATCACGTAGATTAAATATATTCAAGGTTTACAATTTAGTATACTAGTTTAGATAGCTATGTTAACATAACATAACTGCTGTTTGGGGTTTGATAGCATGTATGTATGCATTTAGTTATTTTGTGTAGGTAATATTTTTATATGATTTTCTATAGTTGGTTTATTTGGAGTGTTAACTGATAGCCATTGCTGGAGAAACTGTCTTTTAAAATGTGCTATCTATAATCAAAATGGACAGAAAGGTGTTGCTGACCTGTAGCAAATGAATACATTTACTGCAGTCACCCCTAGATATAAAAGTTGCAAATCTCTGTCCTGCCAGGCACCTGGGCCAAAGGCGCATATGCATCTGTTACTCAAGATTAAGAAATAGGGAAAAACTTACTCATATGTGTATTTCTGGATCCATGTTTTAGGAGGAACAGTAAAGCCATTGAATGGCCTCAAGAAATTCACCATGTTAAAGTGCCTCTTCAGTTGCTTGTTTTGCTGCTTGCATCCACTCAGAAAATCGTATCATTTGTTTAGTGGTTATGTTAAATAATATTTCAGGTATTGTGTGCTTTTGGAGGCCTTAATAATGAGCTAGTACCCATTGTTCCAGTCTCAGTCAGCTGAATATCACTAGATACTTGATAGCGAGTGTTGTCCTACTGTTGTCTTGGGGAAAGCTGGGCATTGCTGGGGTAGCTTGTCAGTGTGGGCTACTTTCTATATTCTGTATAGTCTGCTTGGCTGAAAGCCACTATCAGGTGTCACTGTATGCATTGTGCAGTTTACTTACCATTCTCAGAGTAGTCAGCATATGTGAGAATTTCTGGATGTCTCTTGATAACATCCCAGACTTGAAGAGCCTCTTCTGTAGGTACTACTAGGTGAGCAGAAGCTGCTATTTGGGATTTGATAACATGGTGCAATGAACTGGAATTACTCAAGAACCGAAGAAGTGTACAGATGTAATGTGTCTCCAAGCAACTTGCTAACCAGGGAGCTTAAGTGTCTTGAAGACAGCAAAAGATGGTAATGGTGACAGAGAGTTGGGGAGAACATACTTTTTGTAAGAATGGAGTCAACAGTTGCTCCTGCTGGCCAGCTGACAAGATGCTGCAAGGAGGCTGCCATCAGAGATCTATCTTTTGGGGTTTTGTGTGTGAGAGCTCCATGAAATAGATTTGACTGTGAAACAGCAACAGAAGCTCTAACAGAAAAGGAAGAGGAAGAGAACATGTATATAAAAGAAGTTTCTGCACCAGGTAAGCTGCTTTTTATTGTAAAAAGTAGCAGTGGGACCTTTATGCAGTCTCTGGAACTTGAAGTAATTTTCAAGAACGTGTAATGTTTTAAAGCATAAGAGCAGCTGGACCAAGCCACATCCAAGGTCCATACAGTTGTGTTCAGCTTTTTCATCCAGTCTCATTTGACATTGCTGTGAAGAGCTGCTTGCTTTCATTTGCTGTGAACTTGCCATTTTCTGACTTCTCTTACTTCATCCTACTGGATCAGAAGATACAGTGGACACTTGTTCCCTCTTCACTGCCTCCATGCCACCGATGATTTTACAGATACCTGTGATACTCTTCCTCAATCATGTTTTTTCCGGACAGAAGACTTACAGGCTGCTTAATCATTCCCTACACGATAGTTTTTCTGATGCTCTTTTCCTTTTCTACCATATCCTTTCAGATTTGGACACACCAGCCTAGAATAGAATATTCAAGATGTAGGCATACTGTGGATTTACACATGACACAGTGATGTTTGGTTTTCAGTTGTGTTCTCTGTTTTCAGTTCTCTTGCCGTTTCCTAGTTATTTCTAGTACTCTGCTTTTCTGGCTATAACTGAAGACTGAATTGGTGCTAATTAAAATTATCTCTTACTCAGCTCATCTAATGAGTTCAAGCTCAGACGCTACCATTTTATATAACCACTCAAATATTGTTTTTTCCATATGCCTTACTTCATATTACTTCATACTTACCTTAATCAAATTTTGTCTGCCATGTTACTGACTGGGCACTGATATCTCATGAAGTCCTTTTGCCATTCTTCTGTTTGCCTTTCTTTTTATTTACGTGAATAACTTATGAAAGTTCATCACTTCACTCTACATGCCCTTTTGAAATCGTATATTGAATATCCTGAGTCCTTGTGCAGATCCCTGTGGAAATTCTAGTGGTGACTCTCTCCACCATGGAAAAAAAAAAAATCACTGTTTACTCCCACCTTCTGTCCTCCACCTTCCTAGGCAATAATTTATCCACACAAGAAATTTTCTTTTTAATCTGTGGTTTCCTTACTGTCTCAAGACCTGGCCTTGAATCTTGTGAAATGCCTTTTAAAAATCAAGTGCGTCTCTTTTATCTATAAGACTGTTGACACCTTCAAGGAATTCCAGTAGGTTGGTGAGGCAAGACTCTTCAAAACCTTTTTTGACTGTTTTCCACAAAAATTCAGATTCTTTGTTATAGTTCATGCTAATCTGCCTGGTATTACCGGCCATATCACTGGGCTGTGTTTCCCTGGATCTCCTCTTGAACCATTAAAAAAATGAGCATCACTTTTATCACTTTGCGGTTACATGACAATGTAAACAAGAACCTGGGCTCTGTACTCAGCAGTTCAGCTGCTTAATCCAGAACATCTGGCTCAGCAATTTGTTATTATTTGTGTTTTGATACCTTGGACTCTCACATAAAGGCAGCTTCTGAAATGGGAACCTTCCGAAGCTTCTCCATGGTGAATACATTTAGTTTTTCTGATGTGAACTTACTTCTCTAGCTTGTTACACTCCAATCATTGATTGGCATCATGGCATCTATAACTGGCTGCCTCCTGTGATGTGAAAAATAGAATGTGAAATATTTATGCTTTTTTTATGGTCCACAACAACTGGTTTCTCTAGAGGTCTTCCTAGGAGCCTGTCTGGACACCATTAGTAAGAAAGGCAGTTCATGGTTTGCCCTTTTAGAAAGCTAGATGCAGCTCACAGGATAATAAGCGTCCTGCTCTTCTAGCTGTGTTGGTATCACTGTTTACACACCTATCACTGTGATTTCCTCAATATTTTGAGTTATTTTAAAAGCTCAGTACTTAAAAGACTGGCTGCCAGTATAGCTCTGTTTTCATGAAGTTTCCAGCCTGTAGGGGTGTAAAGAAGATAATGAAATACAATCCGTATATATGCGTAAGACTCAGTAATGAAAAAGCAGGGGAAAAGAAACTAAATCCTTCCTTTCTGGAAAAGCCGCTTGTAATTGTGGGAGGTCTGTAGGCTGACTACCTTCACCAAGCCTGCAGATATCTACAGCTTCCACATCCTTCCCCATCTGTAGCTCCAGTGCCCCCTTATTTTCAGTTCTCCCCAAAATACCCCAATTCACACTGCCCAGGCTCAGCCCCTCTGCTCCTGGCACTGGGTCAGGAGCTGCTGCTGCTCTGTCCAACCTGGTATGAGATGGCAGGCAACAGAAATAGAAAAGCTTCTAGATGAGTATTTCTGGAATGGAAAAGAGAACTGCAGTGATTATCTACATTTACGCTTCTAAGGAATGCAGGAGAAGGAAGACAACGATACGCAGAATAAGTAAAAACAAGACCACCAGAAACAGAGGTTTGATGGTATAACTAATTTCACACAACACGCTTTTTTAGAGAAGATACTACAGGTTCTTCTCAATGTATTTTTGGAAGTTCAAAATCAATTGCTGAGTTGTATCCTCAGTTCGCTTTTGGTTGAGCACCTCCTGCTGAGGTCACTGCTTCTGAACTTGCTGTGATACTCACTACAAGGACTCGTAGAAAAGTTGTTGAGCGCTTGTTGGGTTTTGGTAGATGAACTCTTTCAATTATAATAAATCTCACAGTTGGGAGAAAGGTTCCTTTGTACATCAGTTGCTGTGTCATCCCTGGAGCTGGAAGTGAGCTGATTCTGCTTTACAGAAAACAGGCTTTGACATACATTTGTTTTCTGTCAGAAGGATACTGAGACTGCATCCTCCCCACCCCACGTCAGTGATACTAGGTTAGGCTGTGGGAGCTCCATATTCCAGACCTTATGCCTGAACCGCATAAGGCAGATGACTGCCCTAGTTGCAGTATAAATAATTCAGTGGTTGCTGAGCCTGTAAGCTGTTAGGTTAGGGAGCGCCATAATTCTTGTCTGTATTCTGAATAGGCAAACAGTACCTGCATGGAGTGTTGCCTCTGTCTCTTTTTTAAATGGAAATTAATTTGTGACCTTCAGAAAATTCTGCCGAAATTAATTAATTCCAAAAGTGAATGTTAGGGGTTCTTTTGACGCTTAGGTAGTTTTCAAGGGAAAAAATTATGGCTTGAAAAATTGCTAATGTGTGCTAAACACCCTGCCCCTGACAAGAAAAACTACTAGGAAGGTACTGCTTCTTTATAACCAGAGAACTATGTCAGACAAACACAGAATTAGCTTGCTGCTTCATCATTTAAATTCAGAGGAGGTGACTAGCCCGTGGAGGCATGAGGCAAGATGACTGCTTTGAGGAACAAAACGCTCCTCCTTGGTCTGGACTATGATTTCAATGAAACAGCAAGTGGCAGCATGAAGTCCAGATTTCTGAGGAAACTGGATTTAAGAAATTGTATCACCCCAGGATATGTTTATTTTTGTAGTTTGAGGTAAACTTTTTGCTTACATGATTCTGGTAAAAAAGAAAATTACACTTTTTGAATGCCAAATTGCCAGGTGTAATTGTTAGCTGGGGTTTTTTTTTTTTGGGGGGTCGGGGGGAGAGTGTCAGGATTCATGCAGTCATCAAGTGGATAATTAAGAGGTTGACTAGATCTGGCAGTGGTCTGCAGGTTCATTGAAAAAAATGACACCAAAGGAAAGAGAGCTGTATCTCAACATGGTCTTGCCAAATCAGAAGCAAAAAGCTGAAAAAAGTTCATGTGAATTCTGTGAAATTATATGCTGAAAAAAAAGGAGCAAACCAACTGAAATGATTTCTTCCAGAAGAGTAGAAATAAAATCTCATGTGCTAGTTACAATACCTGTATAAGGAAGTGTTATGTTTTAGATCTGTGGTAAAAAGTGGAAACAGTTCATGGAGTTTCCTTGTCTGAGTCTGGGGCCTGTAGCATAATTTGCCATTTCTACGAAAATGACATGAAAAAAGCAAGAGAGCATCCAAGGCTTATGCTCCGAAGGACACAATCTTCTTCTTCCCCTGGGGCATTACCTAACCTCGTTATGAAAAAAAAAATTAACAAAGGTTTGTTGGAGGTAAAGCTAACTACCAGTTAGCTTAGCTTACCTTCTAATATCAGAATCATAGAATCATAGAATAGTTAGAGTTGGAAGATCATTGAGTTCCAACCCCCCTGCCATGGGCAGGGACATCTCCCAGTAGACCAGGGTTTATTGAAGTTATTGAATTTTTTTGAAATGTTAGAAATAAAAAGATGAGCCTCATAACTTGGTATAGACATCCAGCTGCTCCACCGAAACATAACACTTCTCTTATAATGGGTGGGAAGAAAAGAGAACACCCCAACATCTAGCCGGGGTGTTGAACAAAGGGAGGATTTAGCTACCCAAAGAATAAACTGAATATTCTCCAGATAGAAGTTAAATGAAGAGTAACTATGCCTATGGTGAAAAAAGAATGTGATGCCATTCAGTCTATAATTCTTTGCGGTAATCCTGGTCTTCCAGTTTCTCTTTACGTATAATACTATGTTGCCTATTGATACATACTTACACATATGAATCTGCAGATATATAGGCATTTTAGAAGATGTGACAGAATAAAGTGGAAGAGAGTGGGGAGTCACTTGTGTATTTGCTTTCCACTGTTGGATTCAGAGTCAAAAATATCAAATGGAAATTATCCAAAGGAGGGAGTTAGAGATATTGCAGAGTGAGAAGTAAAAATAGGAGAAAAGCCAATATAGACTTGAAAATAAAAATCATACAGGATTTGGGTAATCACTTGCTGGAAAGGCACACATTGAGAAGAGAGAGATATTGGAAAGGTTTTGTGGCAGTAGATGGCCTTTTCACGTGTGTCTTGGGCTTCTCATACCTTCTCCCTACGGCAGAGGGCTTAAAATGAGTAAAATGAATTACAGGTTCAAATTGTTGGAAGTCTGGTATAACAATGATATTGGGAAACGTGGACCTGTTTCCACTAGTTGTGGAATTACTCTGTCTTTAAAGCTGTGAGAGTCTTGCTGGTTGCAGATTTTCAGATTCTTGTTTTTCTTTTTTTACAGCACCTGGCTGCTCTATAAAACCACAAGAAGCTGTTTCTCCTAAAAGGTAGCTACTGGAAAAGAAGATTTTTTTTTTTTCTTATGGTGAAGTTTGGCATCTGGCCAAGTAAATCCAAGTGTACAAATGAAAATTTGAAAAGTTAGCCCTAACTACACCTGTGTAGGACTTTCTGCAGTAACGTACTTAAAGTTCAAATGCCACAAAGAATCAAAGAAAATAATGAAGTGATTGCTTTTACAATTCAGCCTAAATGATGAATTGTTCAAGGCATCAGTGATCTGGATTAAAGAACAAAGTCAGAAGAGCAGGAAGAATGAATGACCGTATAAGAAGATTCAGGTTTTCATTCTACTCCTGCCCGTAGATGAAGAACCCATAGGAGGCCTGTGTGGGCACAGTGAAGAACAGCAAAAGTGTGGAAGAAGGCATGAGAACCACCACAAATTATGAGAGCTTCTACACGTAGAAGTACATAAACTGAATATGCCTCTGTTGACTGGATACAGATAAAGGAATCCAAATTGAAAATGTAATGGTTTCATGAGAAGGAATATAAAGAAAAAAGTAATGCTGCATTCTTCATTAACCAAAATACACTTCATCTATTCAATAGTAAGAGGTTAGAGCAGCAGTAAAAGTAACTATGAAATACCTGTTTGTAAAAATAGCACTTTATTTAAGGAAATGCATAATCGGTCACCAATATTTAAACAGAAATAGTGTGAAAATATTTTATATTCCTGATTGGTCTTTTTGAGAATAAAGCCATTTAACTGATACTGGCTGGGTTTTTTTGAACGGTAACAGTAGCAGATCCTTAAAATACATTTTTATAACTTTATTTTTGTAATAATTTTGAAAGGTCTATTACAGTAATTATGAGTGGAAATAATTTTCTGCTTAGTAAGTACAAATTTTTGTTGAGCAGTTAAAATTATCTGTAATGAGTGAAAACATCTCACCTACTACCTTGTTCCTATGGGCCCTGTGGCAGCACAGTTTCCCCATATGGTTTTGGGCTTTTAATGCAGCAGGTGTCAATCCAAACATCCCATATGATCTGCAGAGAGTCACCTTAAGCCTTCTAATAGGGAAACCTCAAGGTGAGAATCAGCTGTTCTTGTTAAGAGCTTGTGGGCCTTACTCTTTGGAAGGAGAACAGCCACCCCACCTAAATAGAGGGGGTGGTTGTTTGTTTTTTTTTTTTAGGTCCTTTTCAAGAAGACATTGAACAATGATTCAGTGTGAAAAACACTTTGCGAGGTTGAGAGATGCATTCTTTTTACAATCTAAGAGGGTTCCAATTCACATATACCACTGCTGTAGGTACCTCAAGGCTATAAGGCAAGGTAGGGGCATGCTTCATTCCTCTGGCTGAATCTATCTTACTCTGCAGAAAATAATTCAATGTTCGTGGAGTGTGGCCCTGTAAGACATTGGTCTAGGACAGGGGAGAGTTAGGCTTTAGTTCCTCTAGTTGATATATTTACCAATTTCTAAGCTACACAGTGACTGAGGATAAATAGAGCTATAAATTTGGGAATGTGAGCCAAAGCACATCAAAGAACGAGCAGCAAAGAGGTTTAAACAGAACACAATGCTTTCAAAGGAGACCAACTGTTGCACAAGTGTAGGCTTTTTGTGTTTACACAACAGGTAGAAAGGGTTCCTCAGACTGTCCCATCAACAAGTCCCACCGTCTGCGGAGTTAGTTGTATTAACAGAGGAACAAAAAGGTTTTAATGTTTGAAAACCTTTTATATTTTCTGCTGCACTTACTTCTTAAAGGTGTTGTGTTCCTTCTGCCCGATTTAGCTGCCATCGTAAGTGGAGAAATAAGCCAGATTGCTTACCGTGGCTACCTTTTGTAGCCCTGGGAGGAGGTAAGTTTGAGACTGACACCTACATTGATGTGTCTGTGTGTAAGGGCTGACGCGGGTACCTGTATTAACTCCTCTGTGGGCAGTGGGGGTCACTGGGGCCTCAAGAGCCAGTATCTGACCAGCCTAGACCAGAAGCTCGATTCAGTTGTCCAGACGTCCACTGGCACTTGCATGCCTGAAGGCACCCAAAGGACCCGTAAGGGGTGCCAGGTGTGACACTGAGTGAAGGTTATGATCGGTTTGTTTGTTGCAAACGGACATTTGGACAAAGAGACCATTCAGAGATGGAGACCGTCATTTCATTGGCCTGTCCTGATTTGTCACAGAGATTCAAAGGTGAAGAGCTGTTTCCTGTTTGCTGTTCATTTTCTGTGTCCTCCTTTTTAGTTTAAATGAAATTCTTTGTTAGGAAAGTTTGCTTACCTCATAATGAAAAGTGATACCTTCTGGGTTTTTTCAAAGAAGTAAACACTACAAGAAACAGTTCTTGTTCTGATTCAGTCCCGAATTATGGACTTGACTACTCCGTAGTTGTTAACCCTGAGATGTCTTGAAATTAATTTTCTTTTTTTTTTTTTTTCCTGCACTTTGAACATTAATCAAGATCAGATTTGTTGTCTGGAAATGATTCAAGCAGTCATCTGTAGGATTTCTCGTGCTTCAGCAAACGCCTCAGAAGCCAGGCAGCTTCTCAGGGGAACAGCTTTGGTTTCCAGAGTGAAGAGGAACATAAAAGTTGGTGCAAACAGATTTCTTTAATACCAAGATCACCTGAGTTCAGAATTGCTTATCTGGTCTGGCTCTGACACTAATAGCCTCAAACTTGCCACGTCTAGGTTTTATTTTATTTCAGAGCCCTCTTGGCAGTACAAGGGTACATTTAGTGGGAACAGGCTTTGTCCATTAAACCCGAAACTTCTTATGCTATATTTAAAGCTCATTTGGAATACTTAATTTCCAGTCTCTCAGAAGTTTGTATTATTGAAATAAACTGCTAATGCAGTGTTCTCCTTAAAGTGTCACAGCGAGGAATTGTTTCAAAGCAGTTTTTGCCACTTGCCATTTGCAGCATTCCAGTGTGCATTAAAACTTAACAGAATTAACACGCAGTCATAAAACCAAAAGCGAATAGATTTTTGAAGTATGGTTGCCGTATTCCCAACATGGCATCTATTGCATTTTAGTTGGCTTCTCCTTCCTCTCAGTTCTCATCAGTACAGACCTCATCAGTAGGTCTGTACAACACTTTCAAAATGGGTCTGTCTGGTCTGAAGAGGAGTGCCATATATATGTCATGGCTGTTAGCCGAGTGGCTGGTGCTGTACTGGAGCAGGGTAAACATCAATGTAGAAAAACAGGCCCATTCAAGGCACTTTCTTGTAAGTGGTCTAAAAATATTCTGTATTCTTGCACATACTTAATGTGTGGCTGTGAGTTCTTGTTTTTAGTAAGCCTAAGTGATTTGTAACACCCCAGAATTGGTGGCCTGCAATTAGCTGGAGCAGAGACTTCCATTTTGCTGAGCTGCAGAACAAAATTGCTTTGCCCAGAGAGCAGCCAGCAAAGTGCAATGGACTTGATCACCATGGGCCTGATTGCAGTTGTTCTCAGCAGATTTCTTCATGCCTGTTTTTTCCAAGTCACTCTCTGCTGCCAGTTTGTCCTAGGAAGGGGAAGATGGAATATAAAGAAAACAAATTGAAAAAAAGTTAGGGATAAAAGCACAGTATTTTCACTAGATTGGGATTACTGCTTTTCTTTTCAGGATCTGTCTCTCCTTTAGGCTATTTCTTGAATAGTCAGAATTAATATTGAATGCCCTGGGACTCACTTTCTTCAGCAGCTCAGGACTCCAAAGCACTTTTTATCACAGACTCGGTTCAAAATCTGTTGCTCACGTACCTTTACTCAGACACAGAATGAACAGCATCGTTCTCTGTGCTGGTAATGGCATACGCAGAGGTCCACCTTTCCAGCTGTCAGGGCCACAGAATGCAAAATACAGCTCTAGTTTATAGATGGTCCTAACACGTTGTATTGTTTATCTCCTGTTCTGCATTTTAGTTGCTTGTTTGGTGCCCGTGTCAAGCACACACACAAACTGTAGTCCTTAACAATGCCACAGATTAATTTCACAGAATCACAGAATGGCTGAGGCTGGAAGGGACCTTTGGAGATCATCTTGTCCAAACCCCTCTGCTCTAGCAGGCCACCTAGAGGTGGTTGTCTGGGAATACATCCATTGCTCTCCCCTCATGGTCTGAGACAGTCATCTTGGAAAGCTATCAGGTTGGTCAGATGTTCTTTCTTTTTTATAAATCCACGCTGACTACTCCCAAGCACCATCTTAAAATATTTGGAAATGATTTCCAGGATTATCTTCTTCATCGCATTCCCCATAATCAAGGTGAGGCTGATTGGTTCCAGTTCCCTGGATTCTCTTTCTTGCCCTTCCTAATGATAGGGATGACCTGTGCTTTCTTCCAGTCCTCAAGAACCTTGCCCACACCATGACCTTTCAAAGACAATTGAGAGTGGCCTTGCAAGCCAGCTCCCTCAGTACTTGGTGCATCCCATCAGGTCCCGTGGACTCATGTATATCATACAACATCTCCTGGAATATCATGTAAGGATATTTTGTCATTGCGTGTCCCCTTCAGACAATACTACAAATGTTCTGCGTACACCTCTGCTCATCCTTTGGTGGTTTATAGACATCATCTTACAGTCAGCTTCATAGTAGTTTGTCCGCTATATTCCAAGCATCCCATCATTTCAGTTGCACAGTGATAGCATTCATGGTTCCCAGTCTTCAGGCATGCTGTGTTGCTTCTTATCCACCAACTTTGGGGTCCTCCTTCCACTTCCTTGGACAAGGTGAGTGAACAGGTTCCAGCAAAAATTTGCCAACACTTTTTTTTTTGTATTATTATCAGTATTCATGCATGCCAAGTGTCATCGTGAAGCGAGTGAGGGTCTGTTTTAAATGGCTGAGATTTCAGTGGGCTCTGAATATTCTGAGGAAAAAAATCTAATGTATACCGAAGATTGCATTACCTTATATTTCCTCGACCAGCTTACCATCACTCTTGGCACTCACTACACTGACAAGTACAATAAAACAAATTCATTCAAATAAACACACAGTTAGGAAACAAGCTATTAGATTTAGAAACAGATAGCAAATCCTGCAGTAATAGAATGCCTCTTATTAGCGTAGCCACAGGTGTTTTCCTGTGTTTTATCCAGATAACAGAGCATGAAGTCATGCTGACTAGTGGCATGATTCAGCCAGCCAGCAGACCTGAGTCCAACTTTCAGGGAAGCCAATCGCTCCAGGTGCTGATTTCCACACAGCAATAGTTACTTGCAGCTGAGCTCTTCCTTTATTTCCTCTGCCTGAGGAGAGATCCACCTTCTGAATTACCCTGAGATGTTAACCTTGATAATCAGACAAAGATAGGGACTTAAAATGTTAATACTGTCAATTTGTTGCTCAGTTTAGAGGACAATGGTGTTCTCAGCTTAGGCAGTGCCCCATGACAGCTCCTAAATGTGCTGGGGTTTGTGATACCACTGCTTAAGCGTAATAATGATTTTTTACTTGAGGCAAATATGCTTGCTGAGAAGCTCTAAAAAATAAAGAAATGTCCCTTTGTGCCTTCCAGTAAATAAGTAATGAACTAAAGAGCCAAATACAGGTCCGATTTCTACTGGTGTAACTCCACCAAATCCGAGGCACTCAGGCTTTTAAGTGCGGGGAGCAGTGACAGAGTCTGGGCTGAGATGATCTAGAAATGGAACATCCTACCCACCATGTTGGATTGCGTCGATGTGTACACAAGGAGGCTGTAGGTCTGTTCTTGGACAAGTAGCTGAAGGATGTGCCTCTTGTGTTCCTTTGGATATCACTTGAATTTGCTGGAGCTCACCTCCCTGTTGGCAATCACTCTGCCATTGCTTAGCACTGCAATGGCCCTGCCCCTCTCTAATGTGATAAGCAGTAATTTGATAAAACAAGTATCACAAATGTTAATTACAGACTTGGTTTATATTGCCTTTCTTTTCTGTTAGATCGAAGCAACACAAAGTTAGATCGAACAATTTGATAAAACAAGTATCACAAATGTTAATAACAGACTTGGTTTATATTGCCTTTCTTTTCTGTTAGATCGAAGCAACACAAAGCAACAAATTGCAACACAAAGAGCAATTCATACATAGAGATGGGGGGACAAAGAGGACAAAAAACCTAAAAAGAAAACCCTGACTTGGCTGGATATAGCAACAAAACTGAGCAACAGGTTTAGCCTGTTTATTATGTGGAGATTAGCAATAACCTTGTCATACGTTAGTCATTATGTACATGTGTATATTTTAAATTAATTTGGGAGAACTGT
This sequence comes from Limosa lapponica baueri, assembly GCA_002844005.1. Taxonomy (NCBI): domain Eukaryota; kingdom Metazoa; phylum Chordata; class Aves; order Charadriiformes; family Scolopacidae; genus Limosa; species Limosa lapponica. The sequence goes on along the minus strand of KZ505645.1, from coordinate 665,558 downwards.
GCATAAGCACAGCGTGACTAACACCTTCTTTCTCTCCTGGAGACAATGTGCAGTATAGGAAGGGTCACACAGCCGGTTCACAAATGCATTCTTGGCTTTCTGCTGCAACTAACTTCTTCCTTACAGAAAGGAAAAGCCAAGGGAAAAGCAAATACAGAAGACAGAGCTGATGGTAGAATGGAAATCCATGTAATGCCGTTTTCACCTTCTGTGAATGGTTCCCCGTGTTATGCTGGTGTACTTCCACACAGATATAGAAAAACCTAGATTCTCCATTTCGTGGTTTTAAGAACTTTTTTGGCAAAGAGACAATGGTGATTTCTTAGATGGAGAAGGGGAAAAAGATTCAGAAAGGGAAAAAGAGGAGAAAGATCCTCTGCTGTGCTTTTTGCATTTACAAATTAAAAATTGCATAGAAAGTTTTGAAACATGAATGAGAGCTGAATAACTACATTTCTGTTGAAATGTAGTATTTTTTAAAACAAAACAAAATCACCCACATTTAGAAATTTCCCATAAAAACACCAAATATGAAATTTTTACTTTCCATTTCCAACAAAAATATTTTTTCCCACTTTGCTATTTTCAGTTTATGTACCTGCTTTTTTCAGTCTGGCATCCTAGGTTTTTTAACGTTCCCCAATGAGCTCGTGTTCCCTGTAAGTGCTTATTATCAGAGCCAAGTGCATGTTGCGATCCAGATAATTCACTTCCCTATTGTGTTGCTTTTTTGTTTGTAAATTGGACACGTATATTTATAATGCAATGAAACCTCGAGCTGAGGTCACTGGATGGAAGAAGTATTTATTTGTCTCACGGGTGTGAATGGAAGACTATGTTCTTGGCAATAGTTGTTATGTGATGACTTTGGAAATGAGTGTGTGACCAGGAGGGAGTACATCCTGAGTTCTGCTCCTGCCTTGACAACAGACACATTGTGTGATGTTGAGTAAATCAATTTTCTGCCAGAGTTTCCCTTCAGCAATACACATCTAGTAATATTTCATCCTTAGCTGGTTATTCACTGACCAATGCTGACAACAGAACGCTCCAGGAAGAATTAACATTGGCATTAGTGGTAAACTGCTCTTTGAGCTGCTCAGTATTTTCTGGATGTTGAAATGAGAAAGTAAAAACACTATAAAAACACTTGCATGTGTGTTGGTGCCCAGACAGGAACACCACCATGCCCCAGGCTTTGAATCGTGCTCCTTCCCAAGATTCATGATGAAAGCTGGAAGAAGAAAGTGACTGGGAAGAGTCAGCGTAAGTTTACCAACTGCCTGACCAACCTGAGTGCCTTCTATCATAAAAAGTCTAGATGTATGGATGCAAGGACAGCAGCTTGACTTTAGCAAGGCTTTCAACAGTGTCTCACAATATTCTTACATCCAAGGTGAGATACCACAATTTGGATGAGTAGACAACTAGATAGGTAAAAAATTGGTTTGATGATCAAACTCTGATGTAACAGTTAATGATTCATGCATTACCTGGCAGCCAGTAGTAAATGGAGTACCTCAGTGGTCTATCCTGGGACCTGACCTGTCTATCAATGACCTGCAGGAGGTGATGTATTGCTTGCTTCTCAAGTTTGCAGGTGATTCCAAACCTGTTCCAGTCAATATACTCAAGGGTAGAGCTGTCATCCAGTTGGATCTGCACAGGGTGTAGGAATGAGCTAGCAGAAACCTTACAAAATTCAACAGGGACAAATGCTAAGTCCTGCATCTGGGAAGGAAGAACGCCATGCAACAATACAGTGGTGGGGGAGCAGCTCTGTGGAAGAGGACTCAAAGAGACTGGTGGACATACGTCCTGATTTGAGCGACTCAGGATTATTTGCTCTCAGTAATTTTACTTTTCAGTAAGGTCTCTTCTAATGCTTGGGGAAACTGCATTTTTAGAAGACTCTAGTGTCTGTGAACGTGTGAAAATATTTACTTCATAACCAGCTACGGTATACGGCTTTCAAGGTCTCGGTGTTTTCGAGCTGGCCACGTGTGGGGATGAGGAGGAGCTAAACCTGGGCACTTGACCCCAGCTGGCCAACAGGATTATTTCATACCATGAACATCATATTCAATATAAATTAGAAAATTTGCTGAGGAGTTCTTCCCCTTCCTTGACGGCTGTGATCCCGAGAACTCCTTCTCCGTGTACCGGACCCCTGAGCCCTTCCCTTCTTCTCGAAGCCGTAGTGCTCGCAGCATCCCACATGTGCTGTCCACTGCTGGGAGTGCACAGCTTCCTAGGGACAGAACTGGCTGAATATAATCCTTGTGTATTTTATGTTGGTATCAGGATCAACACTGGTTCTTTAGTATTATTAATGTTAATTATTTAGTCTTATTCTATTAAATGTGTTTATATTTCAACCCTTGGGTTTCTTTGTTTTTTTCCCCAATTCCCCTTCCTGGGTGGGGAGGGGTCACTGAGTGAGAGAATAATTGTCTAAACAACAATAAATTGTTGTGGGTTCTTCAAACTGTAACAACATGAGACAGCAGCATGGAGTGTCTGCAAAGGCCAGCAACATCCTAGACTGTAGTAGCAGCAGGCTGAGAGGAGTGACAATCACCCTGCACTCAGCATTTGTTAGACCCCAACTGCATCCAGTTTTGGGACCCCCAGTGTAGGAAGGACATGGATAAACTGGAGTGAGTTCACCAAAATCATGGAAATGGTTGGGGACTGGAGCCCTTGCCCTGTGAGGAGAGGCTGAGGGAATGGTGATTGTTCAGCATGGGGAAAAAGGGGCCTTATGGGACCTTCAAATAGCTATGCAGCTGGTGAAGTCAGCAGCCTCCTGGTACCTACGAGGAGCTCGCTGAAAAGATGCACCCAGGCTCCTCTCAGTGGTGCAGGGTAGGAGGACAGGAGGCAAATGTTAAAGGCTGAAACAAAACTTCGTATCAGTGATACCTTTTCACCATGAAGTCAGGCAAGCAGTGCAGCAGGCGGTCCATAGGGCTGTGCAGCCTCCAGCCTTGCAGGACTTCAAGATGGGAGTGGATGAGGCCCTGGACAGACTGCGCTTACCTCTTAGCTGACCCTGCCTTGAGCAGGGGACTGGATGAGCCCACTAGACCTCTCGAGACCCCTTTAAACCATGGACCTGCAATGAAAGGCTTACACCAAATGGCATGCTGCCCACTCCCGCCTGCAAAAAAAAGGAAAACAGGAGGAAAAAACCCCACCCCTCCCTCTGCCAGCTCCCCACATCCTCCAGCTGCATTTCAGGAAAGGAGAGGGTGCATTAAGCATTTCAGGACTTTTCTGGGTGACAAGTAATACAGGCCGATACAGGAAGGGCACGTGTCAGGGATGGAGTTTAACAGCTTCCCCTTTACTTTTGAAAAGTTTGAGGCTCCTCTGATCTCTCTATACCCTTATCACGGGCACCTCAGCCGCTGCCACAGCACCTTGAATTATTCATGGCTATTGACAATCACAGAAATTAACGTTCCCTCGGTGAAGGCTCCAAGAGGGCGCACTGCAGCACCGTGATAGTAATGATCAAAGATTAAGTGAGATTACCGGCGGCGCCCTCAGCGCCGGGGCCGCCCCGCCGTGCTCAGCCCCCCCCCGGTCTCCCGGTCCCCGGCCCCGAACTCGACGGGGCCCGGAGAAGCGCCGTGAGGGCGGCCGCCCGCCAGGGGTCGCTGCCTACTCGGCGTTGGCGCCGCTGCGGCCGCCAGCAGAAACCGGAGGAGATGAGGGATGGCTGGGAATAACTGGTACGGCACAGGGATAGCTGGTACGGGATGGGGGTAGGTGGTACGGGATAGGGATAGCTGGTACGGGATAAGAGAAAGCTGGTACGAGGTGGGGATAGCTGGTACAGGATAGGGAATAGCTGGTATGGTATGGGGGATAGCTGGTACGGGGTTGGGAATAGCTGGTATGGGGTGGGGATAGATGGTACAGGGTAGGAACAGCTGGTACGGGGTAGGGGAATAGCTGGCGTGGGATGTGGATAACTGGTACGGGGTGGAGATAGCTTGTACGGGATAGGGGATAGCTGGGACAGGATGGAGGATAGGTGGTAGGAACTGGGGGACAGCTGGGAAGTGATGGGGGATAGCTGGGATGGGGAATAGCTGGTATGAGTTGGGGAATAGCTGTTATGAACTGGAGGATAGCTGGTACGAGATAAGGGGTAGCTGGTATGATGTGGGGGATAGTTGGTACAGGATGGGGGATATCTGGTATGAATGAGGTGGGGGATAGCTGGCCGCTGGCTTGGCCCTTTCCTCAGCAAAATACTGTGGAGCTCACAGGCTCCCCTGCCTCGCCTTGCCTGGGCCGACAACTGTGCTGTGGCCCTTGAGGACCCTCCACGTTTCCCAGCAGGAATGAAGCCCTCACCTCCAGTGTGATGGGTTGTTTAAACACGCTGGGGCTCTGAAATACAGTGAGGGAAGCTGATGTGACCCTCAGCCCTGGGTTGTGCCACAAGTACCAGGGAAGAGGCTGGGGAAGTGACTGTGACCAAGGCCTGCAGGTCCAGTGGCTGGGAGGAGGCCAGACTTGCTGGGTGCCCACTACCTTGGCAGTCATAGCAGAGGCTTCAGGTGGTGAGAAAGTCTCATAAAGCATTTGCAATGTCTTATTTTGCTGTACCTTGAACAGAGTCCCCAAGTTTATAGGGAGAGGGCGGCTGAGGAGTCAACCTGGATGGACATAGCTGCTTAATGCCACCACCTGAACCCTTCTGGTCGCTGCTCTACCATTTAATGCAATTGCAGCATGTGAAGTGATGGGGTGACAGCTTCGTGGGGAGCTGGGTGAGTTCCCCGAACGCTCTCTGAAACAGACGTGGGGATCTAAGTTTCCCCTGGTTTATGTACAGGAAAGGAGAACCCACAAAATAACGCCGGTGAGTGAGTGGCAAACCACATTTTAAGTACTTTTTAAAGTTGCCTTTGTGCATTCACTGCCCCACTTGTTACAATATATATTTACTGCAGAAACAGGGTATAGAAAGCTCAAGGAAGGGCAATGTGATGTGGAGGGAACAGCAGATTCTCACACAGGCCTCAAAGCACATCAGCGTTGTTCTGCATTGCAGTCAGCATCCCCGTTGTAGTAGGAAGAAGTTTAACTCACCTGAACCCTCCAGGTTGGGTATCTGTTAGTTTAAGCCGTATATAAATCAAAAATTTTTATGGTAGTGAGAAATCTCTGATCTGCTTAAATTCTTCCAAATTTAGGTTTGGGGTTGAGTCATCACTGTTTCCTGTCAAATGGTTTTGTGAAGTCACCCAAAATAATGAGATGTCACTTGCCTGGGTACATTAATAATTAGAAGGATTTATTGTAGCAGGCATCATGGGAAAGTGTAACTTTCCCATTAGATGTCCTTAATTAGAAAAGAATGTGTCAGATTTCAGATCAGCGTAGGGAAACTACAACTATCCATTAGAAAGAGAAGGACAAATAACGCAAGTGACAGCCCTTGCAGAAGTACAAAGATTTAAATTCTTTATAAATTAAGGGGATTGAAGGTGCTCATTTTCATCACTAAAGCTCTATGACCTGTCTTCATCATCAGAAGGATGCAGTCTCCAAACTGAATTAAACAACATAAAGAGCAAATGCTGTATGTAATTCTGACAATAGAATATTTCTGTAAACAGCATTATTCTTTTTGTCTTTCAGTAACGTCTCCTTAGGGTGGGCCAAACTGCTCTGGAAAGTGTTCAATTACGCAAATAGGAAAATTTGATGATGACAATGGTATCTCTTGAACCACAAGAACTGTAGCTAGTACATTTGTTCAGCCAGTGGCAAGATGTTGGATAGAAAAGCGGCTTGACTGGCTTTTAGATAAAAATTGGAGAGCTATTAGGTAATTGTAACGTGTGGGAGGCATCAGTGTAAATCCAAGCAGAGTGAAGTGCCTGACTACTTGGGCATGCATAAGGGGTTAATTTAAGTACTCGGCTTTTGTGGCTTCCTTTTGGCTGTGGATAATTCCTCACAGACCCAGGCCAAGGGTTTTACTGGGTGGTACACAGAAGCTAGAAAGTCAGTCTTACAATGCTTACATTTACTTAGAGCCATGAGTGGAACCAGTTTACACTCAAAATTCTGCCCAGTGCTTGGTTAACATACCGGCATGTATTTTATTTATGCAGTCTTAAAATCATGCCATGAATGACATCAAAGCAAAAGTAATTTAAGGAAAGGGAACATGTGTCTGCAGTTTATTTCAGCTTGCAAAGAGATGATGTTCCAAGATGGGGAGACTAAAATTTTGCAGCATAAGCAACCTACTCCCCCTTGGCCATCAAATCAATTCATCCCGTGTCAGTTACACCTGAAAGTTACTACAACCTAATGCTTTTTCTGTGGCCTCTAAGAAATCAGTCAGTAACATTGGACCAGTGCCTAACTGACAGGTGGCCACATTACCAAGTTATCAGCTCGTTTGCTGCTCTTGATAAGTGTTTCATTAGGGCTGGGTTTGGTAGGAAAGCTGAATTTGTTTCTTATGGGGAAAGGAAATCCTTTAAAAAGGAGGCTGAGCCGCACAAACAGGGCCTTGTTAGATAACCTTTTCAGTTTGAGTGACCATTTTGCATGAAAAATATGTTTCTGGTTTTTATGACTGTTTATCTGAAGAATAATTATGAGCATGAGGTCTGGATTTAGAAAAGGGTAGATATGGTTTACCAGAGGGCCTGGTGGCGGTAGGTGCTCAAAACCTGTGTAGTTCAGTGGGATTCAAAAATGTGCACGTATTTCACTCAGAAATTAATTAAAACATAAAGTGTAGATAGAACTTTAGAGGCATGTCATAAATGTCCTTTTGAAGTACTGGGTGGAAGCCCTTTTTATTGTTAATTTAGCCTTCTCTTTTCTAAATTGAACCTTTCATCACATATTAAATCCTAAGAGGTCTGGGGAACACAGGGTGTGTTCCAAGGGGATACATAAAAATCACTGTACTTCCGTAAGTTGTTAGCATCCAGCATTTCTGCTTTTAATGAGCTGAAATGAGAAATCTTGTAAACTAATTTGAACAAACTACAGTGTCTTACAGCAAGATGCCTCAAACATCAATCAACTCTTGGAAGTTTGTTTGTGAGATACTTCTCTGAGAATCTTTCATCCTAAAAATGACACTTGAAAACTCCGCAATAGATCTTGACAAGATTCACATGTGAATGCCCAAGAGATAAGTGATGCATTGTTTTACTGTGGAAGGTGGTATAAACATTGCACTTTTGAAGCTAGGTCGAAACAAAGCTTACCTGCTCATTAAAACGTAATGAAACCTGACTAATTTACATACTGTTTTGTAAGGGAGATTTCCTAAAACATACCTTAGTTTTCAAACCTTCTCTGAAAAACCTCTGAGGATAAGCAAAGTTCAGTACTATAAAGAAAACATTTTATTCAGCTTTAAGAGCTGGAATGGCTGTCTCAAAAGAGTGTTATGTAGGATGGCTATGTGCCACACCATCAGTGGAGTTGACTATTCTTTTTTAGTAGTAGTAGTAGTAGTAGTAGTAAGTATTTTCAGTTTTGAATTAAAATCTGCCTGAAGCCACAGATGAGTTCTCATGAGCAAACTGCTCTCTGAATAAGGATACAAATCAAAATTGGCACTTTCCTCAGAAAGCCACTTTGAAGGTTAGCTGTCCACTTGGGCTGAGTGAAGCACCTTTGACTTCAGGAAGGCTGCTGTGCCGCAGGTGCTTGCAGGCCTGGAGTGCCCTCGAGCACTTCAGAGCAAGAGTCTTCCACTGTACCAAACAGTAGCTGTTTCAACTCTTTAAAATATGGGACAAGTTATGCTAGAGAAAAAAACAAAGAACAGATTGAAGCCAGATGACCGCTCATTTATTTTTTCAGCAGGCAAGGGTCTTCACACATCTGAATAGAATAATTTTACGGTTTTTGTATTTTAAGAATCTCTGTCACGTGAATTCAGATTGATGAACCGACACACCTGTTTGACTTCTCATGTGTTAAAATATATGACCAACTTAGTTTTGCCAGTAAAGGCAATGTATTGAACAGATTATACATTGAAAAATGTGCTTAAACCAAATAGACGATCTAGCTATGCCTGCAAACATTGGAAATTCAGTTATTCAGATATGCAGATAGATGTTTCAGGAGATTATGAAATAAGCCTCTTGAAATCAAGTCAGATATGCTGAGTCAGTCAGTCTTGCCTGTCTTTGGTGGTATGCCCTGTACAACAATCATGAATAAATGTATATGTCATTACTTACATGTAGCCATGTATACCCATGGCCAAAATAACTGCTCAGAGAGCAAACACCTTCTTGTTTACTGGGCTTTCAAAAACTTGTTTAATATTAACAGTGGTAAAATGATAGTAAACAAAGTCAACAAAACAGGGATTATGCAGGGCCACCTCAAGCATTTGCACGTAAGCAAGGAAGTGCTTACCAGGCACCATTATGGAAAAAACCCAGAGCTATACTGGGAAATCAGCTGGGAGTGCTGGGGAAGCTGGCTGATGTCATTTCAAGACCACTCTTGATAATCTTTGAATGATCATGGCAACTAGGAGAAGTGTCTGAGGACTAGTGGAAAGCAGATATCACTCCTGTCTCCAGGAAGTGCAAGAAGGAGGATTGAGGGAACTACAGCCTCACATCAATCCCTTTGAAGGTGATGGAGCAGCTAATCCCGGAAACAATTTCCAGGCATACAAAGGACAAGAAAGTCATCAGGAGTAGTCAGGATTCACCTAGGGGAAGTCATGCTTGACCACCTTGATAACCTTCTACAATGAAATGACTGCCTTGGTAGAAAAGGGGAAGCTGTGGATATTGTCTACCTCAGCTTCCATAAAGCTTTTGGTATTTTCTCCTATACGATTCTCATTGAGATGATGATGAAGTATGGTTAGCTGAGCAGAAAGTGAGGTGGACTGAAAACTGGAGAGAGTCCAGCGAAGGACCACTAAAATGACTAAGGGACTGGAACATCTCTCATAAGATGAAAAGCTGGAAGACCTGGCACTGTTTAGCCTAGAGAAGAGAAGTCTCAGGGGGGATCTCATTAGTGTGTACAAATATCTGAAGAGAGGGTGCAAAGAAAATGGAGCCAGGTGGTTGTGGAGTCTCCATCCTTGTAGATGTTCAGCAGTCATCTGGTTGGCAGCCAGCTTTAGGCGTCCCTGCTTGAGCTGGGGGGGGTTGGACAAGATGACCTGCAGCAGTCCTTTCCAACCTCAGCCATGCTGTGACTCCCTGAATTATGCCATGCTTTTAACTTCAGGTATAAAAACAGATTAAATAAATAATGCTAATCTGTATTTTCAACCCAACATCTAAAACATAAAATGTAAAATTAAAGTGAGGAAAAGAGCCGTAGAGGCTCAAGACACTGCAACCAGCAAGATTGTGTTAAAACTAACCAGCAGTTTTATTGGCTCACTTTGGACGTGCTTTGAGTAAGTAAAATGGCTACACACTATCCAAAACAATGGGGAATTAAACACCCAAATAATGTATTCATTACTCTCCATTATGGACGGAGAAAAAACATAATGTGTAGGAGAGGGAAGAAATGATACTTCCAGTGAGGTTCTGGTGTTGCGTCAGGAGTTCTTACCTGTTGTATGCAGTCGGCAGAGCCACTGCAGGCCTTTTCCTGCTATGCCAACAGAGCTGCCTTTACTGGTCCCTGACCCAGGAGCTCCACACCGGGATTCTGGAGCAACCTGGAGGTAGGACATAAGTCTGTGTGTTCATTCCTCCCATTTAAGTGTTGATACTACTTACAAAAGAATTTTAATCTCTGTTTTCACAATGAAGAAGAGGTCCGAAAACTGGTGCAAAAGGAAGATTTGTGTAGCCATATAGGAGCACTTGAGCTACATCAGTTCTCAATCCTCTGCAAAGAAAGCCTCAGACTGTAGGCCAGATGAAGTGGTTAGATGCAGATGGTGGTCAGTCTGAATTGTGTGAGAAATTAGTTTAAACATCTGCCTCAATTCTGTAGAGCAGGGAACACAGAAATGAGCTTCCTAAAACATTGTGGGACAAAAGAGGGGCACATGAAAAGGATTTTGCAAGGAGCCTGTCTTCCTCTGCACTGATTTGTGAGGTCAATAGCTCTTTGCTCCCCAATTTGCTGGCCAAAAATGGTCTCTATTTAGAGGTGGGGGAAGTTGATGGAAACAGTTAACGTGCCCAGGCCCTTTTTATCTGCCTGAGTATAAACATCCGTGGATATTAGCACAGTTTGTATATATTTTTCCAATTACCATGGAAGTGAGCATTGCTGCAGTGTAAGCATTTTCATCCATTTGTCTTTTGAGTAAAACCAAGAAAAATAACCAATATCAGAACATTGAAAACATTGCAAAGTCACTACGTGTTCATTACAGCTCATACAGATGTCCACTTTGCCCTATTGTAATGGCATGAGTAAAGTTTTCAGTATTTTGGCAGGCTTCATTTACCTGGTTTCATGATCATTTTGACTAAAAGAGGTTTTAGCTGTGTATTCTTTAATTTTTTAAATTATTTTTTGCATGTGCAATATTTTTGTGTGATTAGAAGGATTGCAGCTTTTTGATGTATCCAGTAAACATGGTCTGAATTGTCTTTATGCACCCAAATATGATTACAAATATGAACAAAGTCACCAAAGCATTTCCTATTTGATGTGATCGACAGGGCTGAATTGGCTATCACTGTGCTTGATGACTGAAGCTTCTGCTTTGCATCGTACATTTTTTCAAAGCATAATGCAGTTTCTATTTCCCTGTTGTTATGATTGTATGAGACAATCCCTAGCTTTAGAAAAGGCAGCAGCAAGTCAGGGCATTAAAATTAAGGGGGAAAAAGATCTACACAAACCACTTAAGCACACTCATTATTATGGCCCTTGCTACCTCGGGCCACTGGAGAACTTATAATTTAGTCAGCATTATGCAGTTTGAAGTGTTTTATGTTCTGCATGGGAGTAGGCTGCAATTCAAATATCAGTGGCCATGAAAAATATGCACATACGTTTAGTATGAAAATCTCCAAGGGCATAACAGAAGACATGGGCACATGTAGCTGCAGTGTGATGGAGAATTTCTGTGAATTAATCATTTGGACATAGTTTATCACCATTTTATATTTTGCCAGAGACGCTTCCTTGCCATTTGTTGGGAAAACTTATTATACATGCACATCTTCGAAAGATAATAAGGCCAAAGCCTTTGATGCTTAAAGGCAACAGGCTTTGTTAGATTCTGTTATGACACAGACAACTTCTCCACTGACAGAGCCATTCAGATAACAAGAGTAATTGCTTATTTTATCGAGTTTAGGGAATTGTGCTCCATTCTCCCTTCTTGCCTATTACATCAGCTATTATGACCCATCTTCTATCATAATTTAGGGGGAGTGGAGTATGTGCACTTTGAAAGCTTTTCTTGAAAGAATAGAGTGCTGCATTTACATTTTTCCTTCATTATCCCAAAGTGCAAATACTTTAATGTATTCTTTCCAAAGAAGTGGGGTGGCATGCGTGTGCATGTGCGCATCCATTTATGTGCCTGGGTGCTTGTGTGTAGTTTACTGTCTGGAGTGGGTAGGGGAATAAGAAGGGTTCATTTAGTTGTTTCTTTATACCCTCTTCTTAAAATTAGCATTGTAATCAGTATTAGCAAAACTACATATAGCGCAATTGCTTCCTACACTTTAAAAGAACTTTATTGACATCCCCAAACATGTGGGGAATTTTAAAGTAGAACTTTTCTGTCTGTAAGGCTTGGTGTGATCAAAGGCCTGATAGCAGCTCCAGATTACTGAAAATAAGGTTACAGACCAGATTCCAGCTCTTTTTGGAAAAAAAAAAAAACAACTAGGCCTTAAATTTGATTTGGCCTAATCCTCACAAAACCATCAGAAACTAGCATTGAAAGGAGAGAATTAAAAAAAGGTAAATAGATTCTTTGAAATTTTATATGCCATCCAAAGATTTTTAAAGGTACAAAACCAAAATTTCAGTATAGGTTTCACTATCTTAAAATGGTGCTGTTCTGTACAGTTCCATTACCTAGAATAACCAATTTTCCCCACTGCTAAAGTAGAAGTTTTAAAACACGATGGCTATAACAAAGTTATGAAATGGTCAGAGTCTGACTTCTGGAACAATACAAAACAATACTGATGTTAACAGAAGGACAATTTTCAAATGGAAGTTGGGAGTTAAATTGAAAACCAAAGTAAGTTATACCTCTTTTACTATTTAAAAATATAATAATTTTCCAAACGAGTAACCACATAGAGAGGCCAGTTCTGAGAACATTCTATCAGCTATTTTATGAAAGATGAGTTCGTGATTTTTTCCCCCAAACAGGGTGGTGCACTTTTGTGCTCCAGAAGCAGCAGTGAAGAGGCTGTGATTCGTAAGAGAGAACTTTGTGTTCACTAACATTTGTTTTCCTGGTTCGTGGGAATGCCTTGGTAGAGCATCTGAACTCTCTCACCTAGCATCACTGCTATCAGCTGGGTAGACTGGATGCCAGCTTCGTTTCCCTGACGCTTGTTCTGCTTTTGTCTCTATGAAAAGGTCCTGTTAATACATCCACCTTTGTGTTTGTCATATTTAAATGTGCATCCAGATTCTTAGTTTTCTAAGGACCTTTTCATCATCTTTTGAAGTCAGTCCATGAGACTGGTACCAAATGAGAGCTTGCCAGCTATGGAATGGGTATTAACAATAAATTTTCCACAGCAGACATTCATGTGTTTGTCTTGTGGCTGGCTGGCTGAGAGGACACAACTGTGTTCTGCATCTCAGTGGAGCAGCTGGCAAGATAAGCAGAGTGTCTGGATTAATGTGCTCTGCTCTAATTAGCTACGTAAAGAGGCAATTGGCCTAGGCAGAGGGCTATGCTTGAGTAATGAAAGCGCACTTTTTTTTCAGGACACTCTCTCTTCATAGTACTGGTTTGTATAGATAGACCAACTCACCTGGGCCAGCTTATTTATGACGAAACTATGCTCCATTGTGCTTGCTGCTTTGTTATTTCCAACTGCAAGGTCAAGAGTGACACAGCATTTCTGTAGACTTGGTATCCTTGGCAAAACTAAGGAAATTTAGCCAACATGTATTCAAGCAGTTTCATGACACTAAGGGAAAGAGAACAGCAATTTGTTATTTCCTTTCACAGATACTCCATCCCTTTTTTTCTTTACAGGGCTGTCACTTTGGGTTGTTTCCTGCAATGGCAGCTGCTACTCTCTGCACCTTCCTCACCATTATGGCTGCAGGGCTGTTGGGTCAGGAGTGTGTTGAGATTCACAGGTAGGTTTGCACTGTCTCCAAAGGGCTGTGCTACTGCTACCCTCGAGTCAGTCATGTGTACAGACAGTGAGCCTGCAAAGGGCCCCGCAGCCTGGCTGTCGTGCAGCTGGGACTTGGGTTCCCCACAGCTTGGCACCCAGCTACGTGCCCGCACACACAGCGTGCTCGGCACACGCAGTGGCTCTGACATACCAGTCGTGCCAGGCTCACCACGTGTACGAGCTCTGTGTGTGCAGCAAACCTGGCACAAGGAGGATTTCACTGAGCTTGCACTGTGTGCCCAGAGTGACTTCTCTGTACCTGGGTAGTAAATCCAAAGTGTGCCATGCGTGCACGCAGTGGTCATTTGTGACTGAATTCTGGGCATCAGGCAAGTAGTCCCTGCTATGGCTCTGACCCCTAGTCTAGAACAAATGTCCAAATTCTGTTTTTCCTGTTGTTAACAGGGGAAACTGCTCCAAGGAGAACAAGGCGACATATCTGGGGAAGGTGAGACACATGGCAGCCACATGGGAGATAAACAGGTCACCACACAAGAAGAATGACTGAGAGCCACTTCAAGAAAGACAGACATAGCCATCGATAATACATTGTACTGAGATCAGACTGTGTTTGACCCAATTGCTTCTTGAAAACAGTCTGAAACATTCTCTGGCCGTGGAACATTCTGCATTACATTGCTGGCTCCTGTGCTCATCTCCTAGGGGGGTCCAGTACTTCAAGTCCTTTACAAAAACAGTGAGTTTTTTGATTTGCTAAGAGTTAGCCATGGCTTCTGTGTCAGGATGTCCTGTTACAGCAGAGCTACTGAAGTGTTGCTGATGCTTTGCTGCAGCTATTGCTGAGTTTCCTAAAGTACCTCGGAGCATATGTGTCACTGCTCAACCTGCTCCTCCTTCCCACTCAAGTCTGCCTCCCCTCCTCCTTTCATGTTGCTATTGATACATACTGCTTCCTATTTGTGTTTATTGCTGGTAGTGAGAGTGAACACTGTTGATTCAAGTAGCAAGCCCAGGCTTCCCAGGACAAGGGCAGGGAGAACTGGGCAGGATTTTTGATGGAGTTTCCAGGCACTCGCAGCCTTCTGTCTTTCTCTTAGTTTTGATGCTGCTTTTTCCTTTTAGAAGCAACAGCCAGTGAGTGTATTTGGAACAGGAGTCTCTGAGAGTTTATTAATTTTTCCATATTGCCAAATCCTTTCCACTTTGTGTTGCTGTGGCCTCCCCATTGGGGAATGCATTCTTGTTCTTTCAGGTCATTTGTGTGGTCTTCGCTGCCCAGCTTCTGGCTGTTACTGTGTTCTCTGTTGGTTCAGGTTGGGCCCTAAACAGTATTTTTTTTTTATGCCTCCCAGTTATAAGTTTGGCATTGTATGTTGCCATTTCTTCTTCTCTCCAAATTAACTACCTGACACTTTATAGATTCTCTGAAAAATGGAAAATCCAGGTTACTTCTGTAAGCTGAGCACAAAGACTGTAGTCTAACACAGCACAAGGCCTAACAGACCAGAGAGCCTGTGGCCTAACTCCATTGCTTAATCGGGGTTATATATATTAGTAACAGAAACTGCAAAGGTAGCAGAAATTGCAAGCAGGGACAGGGAAGATCAAAATGGCTCTGGCAAAAGTTATTTTAGTCAGGTAGGGGTTTTTTAATTTATTGCTTGGGACAAAGTATGAACGCAAGCTAAAATTGCAACAGCAAATAACCCCAGAGCGTGGCGAGTTATACTTAGCTAGCATTAAGGTAATGTCATGTAGAAGCAGAATATTTGTGGTTAGCTAAAGTGACAAAAATACAGCTGCACTGATATTAATCCTGTATTAATCTTGTAAAGAGATGGGATTTTGTGAAATAGCGGTCTTTGGAAGGGATCTACCTGCTTCCTCTGCATAGACCAGTTTTCTCTTTTTAGGCATTAACTGAACTTGTTATTCTGATTTTGTTGTTGATAACCTGGCTAAGTAGAGAGCTAAGCTTTACTGCTCACTTATCTGTGAGTTTTATGAGTTTATTTGAAATCCTTGTAACAGGCCTTACATTCTACTGATCGTTAGAGGTCCCAGTTTGGGAGTTTTACTGATGCTTTAATAACTGGTCAGTAATTCAGGATGTGTTTTTAAAGATGCAGCTGCTAGCTAAATACTTTTCAATTGCAAAGTGAAAATCTGAATGGATGTAATGTGATTTCATAAAACACGACTCTAACTCAGGAAAGGATGAAATTTATGCTTTGAGTTATATGAGGACATAGGTAGCAGTTGAATGCTTCTAAATCTATTGTATATATTTTAAAAGCATACCTTGGCTTGAAATAGAGTATTGCAGGTGGTATAATTCAATTCTGCAGAGGGTAGTAGTAAATATACACGTATCTAAAGAGTAAATATGAACAATATTACTCATTATAAAGTTACTTTCACTTGAAAAAAGGTGATAAATAGTGTAATAAGTAGCTGTTATTCAATATGGCTACAAAATTTGTTTTTGCTGAGATACAAACAGGAAAATGCTATTATTTAAAGTAATTTGCTGTAGAAATAGGCTAAATTGAATCTGCAAGAAGACAGTCAGCCCATGCAATTTATGCAGTGCTGTTATATGTTAAACAAATTAGATTGGAACTGTAAGGTATTTGCAAGTTCTAACTTTTCTTTTGTTGGAATAAGAGAGGTGTAATAAACTGACCTTGAGAAGGGGCCTTATATATTTGGAATAGATTAACAAGTCTCATATTTTTACTCTCTACTAAGAGGTAGGAATAGGATCCCATTCTGTTGTCATCTCTTAGGATTTCTTTTAGTTCTTAATTTCCCTGGGAAGTGCTTAGGTGAGAAATGTTGGTAGTGAGATGGAGACAGCTTGGGTAGGTCTAGAAAACCCTTGAGCTTAACATTGCTGGACATCAACCTTTCAAACTAAATAGCTACTGAGCAGCATTTGCACTCAGTGGAATTTTTTTTCCAATAGTAAAAGGGGAGGAATCATGATCTTAAAGGTGTTTATAGATTTTGCCAGTGTCCTTTTTCCCTTTTCCAGTATTCACTCATGCCACTGTGCCTTTGGATCTTTTTTCCCCCCAGGCAGATACACTCTGCATGTTTAAAAGTGTTTAAAAACTGTCTGCATGACAGTTCTTTGAAAAACTGGTGGCTGTTTGCCTCAGATCTTTTATTTTCTATATTACCAGATTCATGGTTTCTGTATTACTGGATTCATGGTTATTGTGTTACAGGATTATAAAAACAGACTGGTGATGAATACTAGGGTGTTCATGACTTTTCCCCCAGGGAAATACAGTGCCAAAATGGGATTTCCTTTTAGTGAAGTAAATGTTGCGTCTGTTGTATTTTCAAAGGGAAATTACAAAGCAAATTTGGGACTTCTCATACCTACACTGTCATTTTAAAAATTTTAGCATGGGTTTCCAACATGGATGTTCTAATTAGATCTCTGGTATCAATTCTTGTGGAATTAAAGTATTACAGAGGGAAATGCTATTTGATTTGGAGTATGTGCCTTAGATTGTAGCCTCTATAGTTTAAGTGAGGTAATTGGTGAGAGGATATTGCATAGCCAGCTGTTTCACACGGCTTCCCTTGCAGCCTCAGCTGCTGCAGGATGAATCAGCGCTCGAGGTGGGGGGATTTTCAAGATGATTCATGCTTTAGCAGGATGAGAACATATTTTAGACAACTGTACAAAAGAAAAATCTGCAGGATTTTTTTAAGGTGTTGGTGCTGTTACTGTCATTTTCTGACCAACAATAGATATTGATATTTGCTCAAGTGGAGGCTTTCTGGTGGTAATCTAATTGATTTCTGAGTTAGTTTATTGGCTCTTCAAATGTCATTAGCATTTACTTCAGTAGAAGAAAAAATCCTATAGTCTCCATCCTCCCTTGATTTTCACTCACAGAACTATTTAGCACAGTGAATACATACTCCAGTTTGTTTCTGTTATATGATATGCAAATTCTGGTCAGTACACTTATATGAATCTACCACTTATTTTTAAGTAGGTTTCTTGAAAATTGGAGGAAAGGAGAAACTGGGTTATTCTAGGTAGCCTGAAGAAACGTTTTAAGAACAGCAGGTATCACAGGAGAAGTACAGATCCTCTGGTAGAAATGAGAATATGCAGACAGTTATTTGGACTGCTGTATTCCTCTTCTTGATGTGGATTTGGGTGCTTGCCTACTAGTCACCTGCTTCCCCACAAGTAAGGGAGGGCATTTCCCTGTTCCCTGTGTAAGGCACAGATATGCGAGAGGGTGGTAACTGGCTCTATCTTAGTCTGTCCTCCTATCTGGGGAACAGGTAGGGCAAATGGCTTCCTTCTCACAGAGCTATTCGTTGTTGACCAGGAGGGAAGGAGAGGAGAGATACTAACTTAGTCTTTTGGAGGGACCTTCCATTTAGAGCAAGTAAGGAAATCATTTAAGTTCCTTGTCTTAGAGTGTGACTACAAGATGACTGATCAAATTGTCATGGGTGTTGGTTTTGCAAAAGAAACACTTACTTGAAAACTGGAGGAAGTATCTTTATATTTACATGGCTAGTAAGTGATAATAAGATCACTGATTCTTTTCCCCCAGTGTTAGTCAATTTGAGCTACATTTAAGTTACACATTTAACATATGCATCAAAAAAGGAATTTGAAAACTGGGTCTCAATACCAGCGGATATTAGAAATAAGAAGCAAATGGAATCAGTCATTTGGTGTTACTTTGCTTTGTTTATAACATAATATCCCAAGGTGGTTAACAATGTGATCCAGTATAATGTCATTGCAACAAGAGAAAGTGCAATATTAACATCTTCAAGTTTTTTAGCTAAAACATATCAATATCACACAGACTGTGTCTTTTGTTGTGTGTTGCAGAGTATTTAGTTGTTGGCAAACACAGGTGCAATCAGAGCAACCTGCAAGGAAAGTAAGGATAGTACAAATAAGTATCGTTAAAGAACAAGCTACAGTAGCTTTGGAGTGGACGGCTTAGAGGCCCAGACTGCACAGCAATCAAAGTTTTCTTGTCCATGGTAGATGGCTGTTTTATTTTTGCTTAGAGGT
This sequence comes from Limosa lapponica baueri, assembly GCA_002844005.1. Lineage (NCBI taxonomy): Eukaryota > Metazoa > Chordata > Aves > Charadriiformes > Scolopacidae > Limosa > Limosa lapponica. Next base: position 647,180 of record KZ505645.1, on the reverse strand, counting down.
GCTGATTTATGCTCTTTAGAAAAAGTATTATTTTCCAGGGTGATTGACTGGGGGAAGTCTGATACATTCTGGGTGCTAACCGCATGCCAGACACTGGAGGCTGCATGCAGCGTAATCCTCTTGCAGCCATCTCATTATTGGAGTTTCTGTGTGAGAGTGAAGCAGAGCACATAAGCCAGAAAAATTTCTATTGACTTCAGGGGATATTGGCTTATGCACTGAGAAGTTCGTTGTAATAAACAGAGTCAATAAGAAAGAAGACGAAAGAGAAAAAAATGGGAATTAAAGTTTTACCACAACTTACCTGACTCCAGACATATAAAAGGCCTTTGTAATTCTGCACTGTGTATGACCCATTCAGGTTTGATGCAAAAACCTTGGCTGAGGAGACAGAGGTCCAGCCTGCACCCACTGTCTAGCCAGAGAGAGATGTGTTTTTCTCAGAGCTGTCAAGCTATTGCTGTTCATAAGCAGTAAATTTATACAAATTAATTTGAAGAGATGGAAAAAAGTTGAGTTTGCTCACAGGTAATACATTTGGACTTCAACAATGTGAAAAATTTAAGAGCAAGTGAAAAGAAAGAGAGAGAGAGAGCAAGCCATATTTTTTCCTTATATTTAATGAAGCACTGTGAATTTCTGTCTCTTTGGGAAAGGTGTATTACTAAGAGTCATTAATGGAACCTAGGCTTAAAATACACTCAGCTGAATTGCTGACTGAAGAAATGTCTATGTAAAACTTAATGTTTTCCTTTTTGTGAATATTTTAGAATCTTTAAAAAAATTTTTGAAGAAAAAAAAATCAATGTTACACTTCTTACCATTTGCTTTAAAAAGGATTTTCCACTTGCTCATTTCCAGAAGGTCATCTCTGAGATGTACAAGCTAGCCCTTCATTTAGGTCTCCTCTTACATTCATATTTAACTTTCTTTCATTCTGTGGCCTTTATTAGCTGAGCTCAAGGAGCTTGTAGCACATTTTAAACAGCAACACTGGGAGGATGTAAATGCAGAATAATGTATCAGGACTCAAATTTGCATGGTCAAATGTCAAAAAAATTAGGCCTTCCCCAGAACCATGTCAAGAGAAATAACATAAGTGGCCAGCTCAACAGCAGGCATGCCATTATCAGTTAGTTCAACCTGTCATCACTGACTGGGAGTGGAAGCAGTGGTCATTAGCTTTAACTCTGCCGGGGAAGGTTGCGCTTCTTTTTATTTTATTATATATATTTTACGCCATCTGACAGTATCTCACAGAGCACCACAATGTTATGGTTTCCTCCTTGACAGGGGAAGGAGGGGGAGGTGCAGATGAGGGAGTCGAGAAGAACACTTGCAATCATCTGTTGTCAGCTGGAGGGGGCAGGAATTGCATTGCCTATCGGATAAATACTCATTTAGAGTAATCACTTTATTTCAGCCCTGTAATGACATTAACAAGCCTGGAATACAGGGAATTACATGAGTCAGAACAAATAATTGAATATTCCACTGCTGGGGAATGCAGCACAAGTCTGACTTAATGTCATGCCATCTCTGAAGCCAGCACTAGCATGCAATTAGATAATAAGCTTAAACAGCATATAATTGGCATTACTAGTATGAAAAACATACTATTAATTGTTAAATTCTTACCTGCTTGTAACTTTCATGAAACAAAAGTATCTTGCTTGTCTTTTAAACGAAAAGAACCAGAGGAAAAATTTCAGTAAGTTTTTAAGACAATAAGGGTTGATAGTGAAGAAGAAGGGAGGAACTGGAGTACAGGATCTAGAAAGAATGATTTCAACATGAAAAACTATAACTTTTTTTTTTAGAAAGCATTTGGTTGAGAAAAGGATGAGAATTATTTAATGTGTGATATAAAATGCTATCATACTTCATATCCAAAGGGAAAGATCTCCATTTGTCCTTTTTTTGTCAGTGGATTTGGTCAAGTTACTGTTTTTTCTCCAGATACTGTTGCCCCACAAATCTGTGACCTCACAACTCTGAGCCTTTTCTTCAGTCACTCATTGCTTTTGGAATGTCATTAACGTAAAGGTCTTTTTATAGAAATATGCCAAAGTATCCAAAACTACTCTGGGCTCCGGCAAACAAAGAGGGGGAAGAATTGCGAAGTGATTGATTAACACAATACCTCATAATCTGTCTTATTTATCACCAAACTCTGGATTTTATTGTTGACACTTTCTTACAACATCCCAAGTCATTGTAATTTGGCAAATTCTATAATTTTAAGCATCAACCAACCTGATTTATTTCATCAAATTATACACTCTACCGTAGAATATTAAAAGGATTCAGTTGCATATACTGTATACATTGAAAGATTTGATAGCAGTTACCACAGTTGGCACAATTCCTCAAGTATGTGACAGTTTAGGTAAAGACTAATGTTGGACAGATAAAATGTAAATGCAGAAGCATCATCGTCTCCATCACCTGCCTAGATTATCTCTGAAAAATCATAGTTTTATCCAACATATAACACATTAAATTTGCAACACTTGAACTAAACACAGTGGAGAACTTTTAACATTTATTATTAAGATGAAAAGATCAGGCCATCTTAAAACTAAACTCCTGTTCTGGATCTTTGGCCATTGGTTTCAGCAGCGTTGGAATTACCTCGTACTTAAAATGATAATTGGTATTGTGGTTGCTATTTGTTTTTCTCACCAGTCTGTCATCAGGCCACTGCTGACCCTTCTGTTGAGACCTGAGCAAAGTACTTTGCTGTAGGAGCATGGCAGGCCTAGGGAAGAACTCCTTTTTCTAGAGGAGGTTTGTGGGGAAGCCCCAGCCCTGTGTGACAGTTTGAGCTGGCAGCCAGTTTTTTTTCCTGGAAAGGAGAGAGGAATCCAAGCTGATGGGGAATTGTGGGTTATGATAAGTGAAGCTTTGCATGGCTAGCTGAGTCCCAGAGATCTGAGACTTGTCATGTTGAACACTTATTTCTGTTTTCTTAACAGAAGAGAATGACCCCACCTCTTGCTTTCCCAAAGATAAGGCATTCTGGGTGATCATACTTCAGATTATCGCTGGCATTTGGAAAATGTGACCCATGTGTTTGACAAGTTGGCTTGAAGAAAAGCTGACTGTAAAGTAGCAAGCACAAGCTTTAGATTAGAAGGTCAGGTGAAATATCTACTATAAAAGGATGTAGTTGATCTGGATGGGATCCGGGTGCCTGTATGGTGTAACTTTGAACTGTATGAAGCCTTTTTAAAAGGAAATATTTGGTTCATTGTTACTAATTGGTAATACAATTTTAATCACATTTACATTAAGATTTTTATTCAACAGATGGCATACTCTCAAGGACTTCTATTTATTCCATCAATAAGAATACCTGCAAATCTCATTTCTCTTAATTTTAATAATGATACTGCTATTAAAGAATGCATTCACAATTGACGTATATAACAAAATTTAGCTTACTAAAACAATATTAACATTTAAAACCATTGCAATTACTATCAGCAATCTGAACATTTATATTCATTTGCTATAAGTTTCTACCTGCTTTTATGTGCATTCATTCCAAGAAAGCAATATTTTTAGTATATTAGTGTTACCCATGCATGTGCCAGGATTTTATATTATTATGCTCGTTCAGTTGTTTAACCTTGGAACTGTACTAGCACCCCTGAAGAGGCAAATAAAAATGTCAATTTATGCCAGAGCAGGAATTTTATAAAAAAAAGAAATGCAAAAAAAATATTAGGAGGTACCTACTGAAGAAAGGTAAATGAATGCAGCACTGATTTCCCTGTGACTTCCTAAGTATTTGTCAGACCTCTGAGTGCACCCACTCCCCTCTGCAGGTTTGTCAGCCTGGGCTCAAAGTCAGTGCTGATATGGTGTAGCTGTGTGGCCTGGGATCCAACTGCTGTGAAAGAAGTTGTGTGAGAAAGACCTGTGAGAAGGCTTGTTGGGGTTTGTTCCCATTTTGCTTGAGTATTTGCTTGTTGCTGCTGCCTGACCTTTATTGCAGCTATGCCTGTGCTTGGCCACATACCCCACTGAGCCAGACACCAAATTATAGACTTAACGGCCTGGTTTGGCTTTGGACCTGCCTTGACATTACAGACTTGTTCAGTAGTCTGGACTCCTGCTTCTGATTGCTGCCACTAGACCTGCTTTGCTCTTCTTTTTTAGATACTGCAAGTCTGTGTCCTTGCTGAGGAAGCCACTGCCTGCCTGGCTACCTGGTCCTTATGGACCAGCCAGCCCTTGCTGGTTGCCTTAGACCTTCTTGAGCCCCAGGACAAGCACCGTGGAGCCTGGTCTTTGCAAAACCTTTCCCCCATCTCACAGTCTGCGCTCAGGATCCTGACAGCATTCCTAAATCCTTAACAAAGCAGAGAATAACTTCCATGGCAATGTAAGTTTGGGAATTACTTCAAAAAGGCCAGCTAGTGCCTTACCATTCATAGATAAATATACCTAAACCATCCCTTACAGATACCTGTGTAACATTTTCTTCAAAAGCTTTAATGACTGAGATTCTGCCTCACAGACAACTTTAGTCAGAGTGGAACGGTTCTTAAAATTCCACCTGAGTGTCTTCTGCTACCATTGAAGCCGATTATGTTTTCTCTCTCACTGAGTGTGAAAGAGTATTGATAATTTTATGTTTTCCTACAAATCTTACAATATTTTTAGAGATCATCCTCAGTACTTTTCTCCAAGGCTGGACAAACATAATTCATTTCACCTATATTCACAGGCTGTGTTGCCTAAACCTGTCACCATTCCTCTCCTGAGCACTTCTCTCATTTCTCTGCTTTCTTGAAGTATAGTGCTGAGAACTGGCCTCTGCATTCCAGCCAAGGTTGACTGAACACAGAGTAGAACAATCTTTATCACTTTGGCCATGTATAAGACAGTCCTACCAGCATATGCTAAAAAAGATTTTCCTTTCGCAGCTGCAACATTGCAATGCTGAGTATGTCAATTTATGGACCGTAATAACTCCTCACTGCTCTAGCTGAGCAGTTATTCTTTATATCTTATTATGCACTTCACTTCTTCAGGCCACAGTTCTTTGCATTTGCCTATTGAATGTCTTCCTGACTTATTAGGTTCATTGTAATACCACTTCTGTCTCTGGCGTGAGGCCTTCCTGGTCAATGACATCTGCAAACTGATGATTTTTTTTTCTCTGCCATTCAAGTTTTAAATTAATGTGTTGAATAGAGTTTGGCCGAAGACATTCATGTTCTACTCCGACTGAAATGTATTCCCAGTCTGACACTGATATTCCTAATGTACATGCTTTCTACCAAGTGAGTGGTGACCCTATTGTAACTCGATCTCCACTGCCTTTGCTGGTTCCCTTACAAGACTATCATGAAAGAAAATATCAACTTTTAGAAAAATTAGTTTATCACATCTGCTGCTTCTCTCTTTCCATTATGACAGTTACCAAGGAAGATAAGTAGGATGAACTGATGCTACAGGTTCTTGATGTGTTGGCAAATTCTTTGTCTTCTATGTACTTAAATCCTGATTGCTTAACATGTAGTTCTCGGGTGTTGAATTTGGGCTGTTTTGTAGTTCCCTCTGTCTTCCTTTTAGGTACTCTGTTTCACTTTTTCTACTCTAGTAATCTTTCCAAGCTCTCAAAAATAAGAGCTTTAGAGATCACATGGACTCCTAAATGTTGCAGGGCACTGATTCCTCACCAGGAAAGCCAGTTTCTCACCAGGCTCTGAGAGATAAGGCAGTAGGGATATTCTGAGGCGACAGGGATAAGGTACTGATTCCGAGCTAAGAAATCATTGCCAGGCACATTCTTGTGGTAGAGGAATCAGAGCAGGTATGCTAAGACAGAGACAGCAAGGAAGGAGAGGTGAGGACCTCTCCAGCAGAAGTCCAGAATGGTGCTAAATTTCTCAAATATGGCTTGATTACAGAAAGTTTGGCAATCTCTTCTCAAATGATTTCTGCCAGGCTCTGTGGATTTGAATATATGGAATTTATTATTCTCACACTTTTTTTTTTCTTTTTTTTTTTTTTGGAGGGAAGGTAGAGGGAGTGTCCGATATTCTGTCTCTGATGAGAACTAATTGTATTTAAGTTTTGGGAATGACTGATGTTATTATGAAAAGGTAGACCATGCTCCCTTTAGGGGAACTGAAGAGTTCTGAAGAGAAGATTCCTGGAGAGGGAATTAAACTTTCCTCCCTGTTTTTGGTTTGATGTTTTTTAGAGGAGAAGCCACCTTACGTGTGCAGCTGTTGAATGTTCTGATTTCCTGCTATTTCTCCACCTCTCCCCTGCAGTAAGCAACCAGAGCAGCTTTGCTTCCTGCTTATCCTCTGATAATTCAACATTCAATGGACTAATAATATGGGTATTGAAGAAGCCTGGAACAGAAAGTCTGCTTGCTGACAAAGCATAAATAAGCTTTAGCTTGGTACTTACAAACAGATGTGTATAGCAGTTGGATCTGAAAGAAGATTTGGAGTGCTCAGCACTCATTTGAAGGCTGCATCCATATATGGTTTTCATGTCTGGACGAGCAGCATTTTGTGTTGTCAAATACTGCATGGGGGAGAGAGGGAGATACACCAACATTTGGTGCTTAACTGCAAGAAGGCACTGATGTCAGGAAATATTTCAGCATCAGGAATAGCTACATTTCTATCTGGGCTTGAATAGGACCCAAGCGGTCAAAATATCAGATTCTTGTTTTCACTCTGCAACCTGTGGAATAGAGGAAAACAAACATCAACAGAGGACAAGAGGAGTTTTAAATTTATAAATTAAACTTTCCTGTGACCTGTACCATATAGTCTTAGGCATGATTCATTATGAATCTTCTCTGGGTCCTCAGCTGTTGGCTATTATAGTTTACTTCTTAAATAGAAGGAGCTTTTGCTCTACAGACTTTTATTGTTAAGATGTCTACACCCGCACAAATGCAAGTAGCTAGGCTGATCGCGTGCCACGATGTAAGCAGGGAAATAAGAAATTTTTATTTCATGTCTGAAGCCAGGATGATTTTTGGTGCAATTGTGGAGTTGTCAACAAGAATGTCAACATTTTAAATTGAAAGATATGTTATCTTAGAGTGCTGTTACTTCTGGAAGAGCCAACTTTTAAGTTTTCTTTACCACAGAGGGAAGTGACAGTAGACTAGACTATTTTCCTTCTTTCTCCAGGATGGGAGTAAACCCACCATTTTGTTGTAACTCCCCAGATGGTCTTAGCAGATCCTAGTGTTTTGATCATCAGCTGACCTTGCTGTCACCACAGTGGAGGAATGGGAATATGACCACAGACCCAGTTCCCTTTGCAATTTTGTGAAGTATCGTTACAGACTTGCAGAGTGATTCTGCCTGCCTGTATCCCTGCACAGTAGGCTGGTGGTCGGGGGACCGCACCATGATTCACTGATCTCTGTCTGGCATTAGGAGTGCTGTGGCAGCTGGCTTCCCTTGCAAGTAAAGAGATTTATGCATCAGTGTTGCTGTGAAATTATGAGGATTAGAAGAATAAATGGAAAAGTTTAATGTTTGTTTGTTTGTTTTTAAAGAGGTTGAGGACAATGACTCTAAAAACTTCAGAAATCTAAAATGAAGAGAAGTGAGTGATCCCTGAATGAAAACAAAGCTGCTATAGGACTCCTAGGAAAGTCATGCCTACTCTGTTTAATAATGATTCACCCAGTACTTACCTTTCTTGCTGATAATAATAAAAAATAGTCCCAATAAAAGTAGTTTCCAGCTGGGAAAGAGGACTAATAGATTAGTACATTTACAGTACGTCGGCAAAGAAGCATATCAACTTAAAACCAAAAAATAATCCAGTTCCGTGATACAAACAATATGCCTATAATGAATACTCACAGGGACTTTGGATATATTTCTGAATAAGGGTTGGCATTTTCATGGAAATGACAATTTTTACATCAGCGTCAGATTGGCAAAGGGCTGGTGAGATGAGAAACCCTCCTGATGCATATACCCAGACAGATGTTTAAGAAGAAGACATTTCAAAGATGTCTGCACCTCCATGGCATTCTGAGGTTCTGCTGGTTCGTGGCTGTTCTGCCTGCTGGTTCAAAGGAGGCTGACAAGGCAGATAAGTACCTTGGCTTACCTGATCTTCTGTTTTTCCTCACCTCATAGTTTATTTTAAACATTTCTCTGACCTTGAGAAGACTCAGGAGAGGGGATTTTAAATGTCGCAGTCCTCATTCTATCAGGTTGAGTGACCCAGTGCATATTCCTGCAAATGTCTTTGATATGTCATCCTTTAAAAACCTGTATATAAATATCTTTCATGTCTGTACCTTAACATAGGTGCTGCTTCTTCTACTTTGCAAATTTATGCAAAAACATAAGCCAGCTTTCTTCCTGTCTCTATTACTGTAACCAGAAGAGTTTTGTAAAACATACCATACTAAAACCCCTGTTATTAAGTTGTTACCTGCAGATTCTGAAGAGATGCAATATTTGTCATGTTCATAATTTCATTAAAGATATTTTCATCCTCCTCTCTAGTATAGATCTATGGAATGTCAAAACTGCTGATATGTGAGTCATGGTCTGTTTTGTAAAAACTATCCCTGGCATTATGAATTTAATTCTGTGGCAGTGTTAACTCAGTCCCAGGTATGTTCATGATTTGAAGTGGGTGGCTGTGCAAAGGAACTCCCAAACATATCCATGGAGTTCAGGGTAAAAGCTATTCAGATGTAGTGATTTTATTTAGTCTAAAATCCGGACCATTATTAAAATTGATTAAGATTCAGCAGACCATTACTGCTGTTCAGTCCTACTGATTTCAGTGTATTTGTGTAATGATTTGTCCCCTTTGAGATCCCCATATGTTAACCTAGAAACCATGTTTACAGATTGTAATCCTTTGTGCTCTACAGGCCTGTGTAATCAGATTACAATAGGCCAACTTTAAAGAGACTTGCTGTTTAAAACTGAACAGATCTGAGACAAGAATTTGGGACCAAATTTCTTGTTAATATTTTTCCATTGACTTGTTGAATAGTTGTTATGGCCAAGACATTGCTATGGTGGTCACAAGGTGAATAGACCTCAAGAAGAATTGTGCAGCCTGAAGAGGTTGTCTGTTAAAAATAGATATTTTTGTGATGGTCGCATAGGCAAAGGTTCCCAAAAAATGGATCACAACAAGCATCCAACACCCTGAATGTTTAGTGACATCTTCTGAGTTCACAAAATCCACATCTCCGAAGTGGAGAGTCTTCCCCCCACTGCCCGTCTGGTTCCAAACAGAAGTAGGACATCCAGAGTTTTTTAAATGTTGATAGAACTGGTGTCACACTACAGATAAGTTTATATTAATAAATACAAAAGGGCCAGGGACCTCGTCCTTTAAACTGTATACTATTAAGTTCACATTGCTCCAAAAGATATAGAGTTCCAAATCACTGAAACCCCAAAATTTCTGTTAATGTTTGAGAAAACATGTACAAAAAGATACTATTTAGCATGGATAATTTGAAAGCACAATTTTTTGTTAAGTGTACATGGGCAACTGAAACCTTGGGTAGGTGGTAATGAGATTTCTAATTAATTTTGAAAGCATGTACAGAACATTTCTGGGCTTTTATGATTCAAAGTGTAGCCCTTTGGGGCTGCTGCCTTGTATGTGGCCCTTGCAGTTGCTTTCACTGCAGGTATGGAGGCTGAGAAATACCAGCTTTCTTTGCTACAATTCAGTCTTTCTCATTAGAATATGAGATCTTTTCAGGCTGTTATACTGAAGAAATTCAGAGGCTTTTACCCATGAGTAGCTTTAGAGTGATGTCCAGTTTTTCAGAAATTAGTTTCTCATCAACTGTATTAATTATTAATTATTATATTTTACAACAGCTGTAGTTTTCTGAGTTAACATTAAAATGATCCTTACATTGTCTTTCTACAGTTTTGTTCAGCTGATTAACTCTAACTGGTTTATTGCTATGCCATCCATTTAAATTAACAATCTGCAAAGAAAGCAGATAAAATGCTTCACATGTCCCATTACTGGGGTAGTATTAGTTACTCAATTAGGCACAGCTACTTCAGTTTCCAATCTGTTCTTTAATGATCAACACAAGACATTAATCTAAAATATTATTAACCAAGAAATCTATTTGAAGAGATATATTTTAGCAGGTAGAAACAACACCAACGGTGAGAAAAACATGCTGTTTTACTTACTAAGCATCTGCACTGCAATTGCTGTCATATCTGTGAAGCAGTACAGTGTTACAGACTTTCTAATCGTGACCTCTAGTTGCAAGGGTACAGCCTGATCGATCGTCCATTGACTTTCACAGGCGATGAACTAGGAACATTTCTGAAGGCTTTTTCCCATCACATGGACGGGGGCGGAGGTGTGGGGAGTTGAGGGTGGGGACAGTCCCTATCTTGCTATAACGTTTATCTAGCATTTGATATGTTTTGGGAACTCCTGTGAAATAATGGTAATAATTAATCTTTAACAGTTATTTAAGCAGCTGCTGTGTTAGCAATCTGGTAACAAAATTGGTTATAGGGAACATAGCTCAGAAGAGGGAGACATTAAAAGGACAGTTTGATGACATAGAGCAAGACCTGTTCTTAAGCATTAACATTTCTACACACTGGAGAAAAATAAAATGGAACATACTGAAACGCTAACAGTCTTTCTGTCTCAGGAGCACTACTATAGAGCTGCATTTATACCTTAATATACTTCCAGTATATTTGGTGCTGCATTAGCAAAATGGCAGCTCTGACTTGGAGAAATGCTAGCATGTTCTGTTTCTAAAATGCAAAAAAGCACAACTCATTAATAATTTTAACATTTAAAAAGTGGAACTACATTCTGTTTTTACCATGCTGTCGATGCTGGAAACATAGGAAATCAAATGTGCTGGTACTTCCTACATATGTGCTACTGAGTGCTTCTATGAAGATTGATTAAACATCACACTAATTCTGCACAATCAGCGTGTTACACAGTATTTGTAGGTGAGTAAGCCAAAGCATGGAGAATCTGCTTTGCCTGAGATTACACAACTAAGTTGATACCCTTGAAAACACCGGAAAAAGAGTAAAGTAGGGAAAAAGTATGTGGAAGCGTGAAATTAAAAAAAAATAAAAATAATATTTTGCCTCAGCAACTGATAGCAGGAAAAACATTTTGTGGTTTATTGAAACTAAAACATACAATGAAATTTTGCGATGAAATGAAAGGGAAAAAGTTAAAACTCCCTTGAAAAGACAGATATCGTTAGATCAAATTTGCTTTTGAACTTATCTCCCTGATTCTATCCTTGCAGATATATTTTCAAAGCACATTCTGTTCACCAAACATCCCATAATACTTTAACTATAAAATGATTGGTAGCATTATTATTCCCAATGAAAACAAAACTGTGCTTGTCAAAATAAATGAACAAAGTACACTCTGTGATAAAGTATCCTTGACTTTTAAAATCCTGTTTGTTTATTTACACACTAATTGCAAAAATTGATAATCCATATGAGGTCACCTAGGTCCATGCAAATGAGTTTTTACTGTATGTTCTGATACTGTAAATATTTATTTAGCTGTCCAAGTTATTGGAACTAATCACTATAATTTTTCTGTAAAGGGCAAGTTTCTCTGTAAGAGCTTCCTGAAGGGGAAAAGATAGTATGAGAAGAGTTATCTGCAGAAAGTTTCTCTTTAATGTTAATATGCAATATTATGTATATTTCGCATAGTTATATAATTGTATAATAATATGATTGCATTCTATCATCCATATATATCATGGTATAATATACCATGACATAACCAGTCTTATTTGCTATGTTCAAACAGTGAATTGAAAATTTCAAACCAAGTTGCAGTCACCTTGAAGTTTTGGGGGAAATATATGAAAACATATTTCATCATATTTCTACATTTTCCACTGACTCACTTATTAGGTGATACACAACCATTTTTACAATTGACTGAGGTAGATTGTCAAACATTGAGGAATGTAACCTTTCTATTATAAAGTAGCTTCAAGTGCCATATATGTTTGACGAACATACACTGATAATGTCAGATATTATTATTTTTAATAAGAAATAATTACTTTTAAAAGTCATTAAGCTTTTGTCATGCTTTTTGTCCACATTTGTGTCTTGGCAGGTTCAAGGTTCAATATCAAGGCTTCTTTAATCTGCCTGATAATTCTCCTTAACATTTCTGTTACAAACATACAAGCTAAGTCATACTATGTGTTTTATATTAAAATGCGTCTATAAATGTCATATGTTTATCTGAAATATTTCAGGCTTCATTATGTGTAACAATTCAAAATTAAACAGACTTGGACTCTCTATATACTCATAAATGAATCCTTGAAGGAACTACAGTTTTCCTGTTATATCTTTTGTTTAGGTGTCATATCTTTTGTTTAGGAGAGAGTTTCAAGCAGTTTCAGTGTCCATTTATTAAATATCAGATGAAGCTGCAAAATGATTCAGACAATAGGATTATTTTATAATTATGCTGAATAAAAAAACGAGGAAAGCATGATAATAGAAATGTATTTGCCCTGTTCTATTGCAAAATTCAGGATTCTGAATCTACATCATTGTAATAAAATGCAGGTGTTAACATTTGTCTGCTTCTGCAAAAGACAACTGCAGATATTAACCAGACTGAGAGTACAGCACGCAAGAAATTACATATACTGCTTCAAAATCAGTTTTACATGCAAATATTTTAATATAAGTATTTTTAAGATTAAGTTTATTTTAAGTTAATTTTAAGATTAAGTTTATAAATGGGCCTTCACTGCATCTGCATTAAAATATTACATCTGCATGTACATATGGGAAATATCTGCATTCATACACACTAGTGTGCTCTCATTCTGTAAAGAAATGGCTGCAAATTCCCTCTAGTGTTAAGGATATAAAGTATGTGTGAACTCAGATTTGCTCAACGGTAGACACATACACAATTAGACAAACACTAGCATTTGTGAATATGTTCCTTAGCCTCCAAATATTGCAGAATTGCTTATGGTTAGTTTTTGGCCACAATTTGTTGCTGATAATGAGGATTCCCTTATTCCTCTTGACCACTAAAATGTATTTTGAGGACCAAATATGCACCATGTTTTCAGTTGTTACAACTTCAAAATGTCAGGTGTAATGTTCTTGACATTTTAAGTTCCATATTCAGTGTACATAATTTGTTTTGTTGACACACATTGGATTCAAGTGTCTGTCTTTAACAAAAATAACTTCTTTTTCTTTTTAAAATAGATTTTCTGTGGGTTTTGAACCACAAGCAGACAAGATCTTCCAATCATTTTCAGAGGTAATTGGCTATATGTTATCTAGTCCCAAAAAGGAATGGAATCTATACTACCAGAAGTGGTCTTAGGTCTGACCTAGGACTATTGCTCCTCATGTGTAAAGATTGGAGCTGTTCAGAATAATTTCTAACATGTAATTCATTCCATGAATTCTGTTCGCAAATTGCTGAGTGCAAGTTGCTTGTTTATGGATATGCTTTGTTACATGGACAATTTTATATGAATAGTGTTCGAGAGTGAGCTGTTTGCTTCAACTGTTCACTCTGTGCTCTTCATTCTTCATTCTGAGTGAGTGGCCACCTCAGCTGCCTAGGACTGAGTTTGCTCCCTGACTGAATGACTGAAACTTTCAAAATGCAATCAGAAATGAATAATATATGATAAATGCTCATGTTCACACATGGATAACCTGGTTTGCATGCAAATATTGGAATTCAGATCGTTCTCGGTGTTTTAGAGTATCTCTAGGAAAGGCCTGAGAACAGGAACTCTCATGGTGCATTCTTTTAAGGATTCATACCACGCCACTGTTAACTGTGCTCTCTCTCCACCAGACCTTTCATGGTCCTGCAAGTTTTAATGGGCTCCTCTTTGTTGCCAATGGGAATCCATATCCTCCATCTCTCAACCCCATTAACAAAATTGCCTTCAGTTTTGTTTCATAATAGGAGATGGTAGGATTGGTCCATCGCTTCTTGAATATACAGGCGTGATGGCAACACCAGAGATCAGGCGGTATCATGGCCCTTTTGACTGGTGAGCTCACAGTGGTGCATATTGCGTTGTCTTCTAGCAAAGAGCTCTTTTGTATGACCTCAAGGGAGAAATCTGATTGATAAAATGGCCATAATGAATTGAATTTTCCTACACTTTAATATATATAAATACACACATAAAATATATATATTCATATATGTACATACATATTATTCATATATATACATACAAGGTTGCTGCAGTGTGAAGATGTTCCTTGGGATGATATAGTTCTGATGTCTTCATTATAGGCTGGTATTTTAGAGGTCTGAACTGTCCTATTTATCCACTTTATCCAGTCCAAGTTTGCAATTGTTTTATCCTGGAATGAATTCTCCTGGCTCATCACAAATTCTTAAATCTGCTGGGGGAGCTTAGAATCATAGAATCATTTAGGTTGGAAAAGACCTTTAAGATCGAGTCCAACTGTTAACCTAGCACTGCCAAGTCCATCACTAAACAATGTCCCTAAGCACCATATCTACACATCTTTTAAATACCTCCAGGGGTGGTGACTCCACCACTTCCCTGGGAAGCCTGTTCCAATGCTTGACAACCTTTTTGGTGAAGAAATTTTTCCTAATATCCAATATAAATCTCCCCTGGCACAACTTGAGGGTCTTTCCTCTTGTCCTATCACTTGTTACTTGGGAGAAGAGACTGACCCCCACCTCACTACAACCTCCTTTCAGTTAGTTGCAGACAGCAAAAAGGTCTCCCCTCAGCCTCTTTTTCTCCAGGCTAAACAACCCCAGTTCCCTCAGCCACTCCTCGTAACACTTGTGCTTTGGACCCTTCACCAGCTTCGTTGCCTTTCTCTGGATTTGCTCCAGCACCTCAATGTCTTTCTTGTAGTGAGGAGTTTAAAACTGAACACGGTATTCGAGGTGCGGCTTCACCAGTGCTGAGGACAAGGGGGATGATCACTTCCCCAGTCCTGCTGGCCACACTATTTCTGATTAAAGTCAGGATGCTGTTGCCCTTCCTGGCCACCTGGACACACTGCTGGCTCACATTCAGCTTGTAGCAAGTTAAAGAATTTCTCAACTAGTTTGGACCTGAACACGTGCTTCTGTATGTGCCAGAAATCCAGCTTGAGAAAAGGAGAAAAAAATGCATTGTGAGAATGCCATTCTCACCACCTCTCAGAGAAGAAGCAACTGGTAAGTGACATAGAGGAGAAAAGAGAACTGGAGATTTCAAAATTCTGGCTCAGTAGTGTAGCCTTTGCCTTCAGAAGCTGGGTATAATAATGTCTATAGAAGCTGCTTCATCTTTTATAAAGGAGACTTCATCCTTTCAGTTGAAGGAAGTAACTATTCCCTGCATGTTCCACATTTTTTGACATTGAGATGTTTTAAGTTGAAAAAAGTAACTGAGTCTACCCAGAACATCTGCATGCCACATGGGATTCCTGTGGCCTTACTGTCTCTCTTTACAAAGAAATCTACATGATGCTTTACATTATACATATTTGTGTATGCATACCGCTAAGTAACACCTTTAATTATATCAGCATTAAAAGGGATACAACAGCTATCAAACATCAAAAGTTTTTACCATCATGTGCATTCCTATCACAGCTATCTGTTGACTTCTTGGACTGTTTTTCCTTAGTACAATATATCTATATTCCATATGCAAATTCCACTGTGAGTGATTTGCCTGTTTTGTAAGCTAGACTGCACCTGTAACATGTGGGATTGAGTTAAAAATGACAAGCAGACAAGCACAAGGCACATTATCTTGACAAACTCAGCCTCCGAAAATTAGCCTGTGCCTGAATTATTAAAATAACAAGGAATATTTCACTCAGCTGTGGAGAAATGCTCCTAATTGTCCACTTTAGCCAACTTCTTTCAGACTTCACGATCGGTCAATTTACGGTAGCGGCTTGCAAATTCCTGAACTCCCATTAGAGAAAAGTGCAACAGCAGTCCAACACACCCTCATTTATTTTAATAACCTGCCAAGGAGACATGAAAATGTTAAAGTTGGAAGGCTATAACATGACAGGAACCTGACTTGTCACAGCCACATTATAATCTAGTTAAACTACTTTCTTTCTGCCTTTCATGTCTTTTCAGGTAAGTGGAAAACTAATTGTCAAATTACTAATTTTGTTGGCATTAATATCAATACCAAGGCTAGGGAAGCATGAAGAGATAGGCCTGTGGTTTTTCTTCATATTGTGCTTGGATGCTACAAAGCATTCTGAAAATACAGAATGATAAAATCAGAGCCCAGTCTTTATATCAACACTGACCTATTTATTTTAAGAGGCATTGAAGCTCTATAAAAAGGCTAGTTAAAGTCTCTGGGTTCTTTTATTATTATTTAATGCCTGGAAATCTTGTTTACTTCAGTCTTGTTTCCTTTGTGCATAATAGTGTACCTGACATAACAGGGCCAGTATTCACATCTAAAGTATTAATGGCAGAGTCTGATCTTGTAGGAGAATACAAGGAACTGCACTACCGAGAAAAAAATCTTCAACAATGTCAGGGTCACACTATCTTTCAAAATCAAATGTAAGTAGGTCATGCTTCAACTGCAGGCAGGGTCGAGAACATTACTGCAAAAAGTGCTTGGGATGGCTGAGGAGCATGCTGAAAGAGCTGGGGACAGTTCAGGTGACTGGAAGGAGGACCTAATTGCGATGAACATGGAGATACGAATCCAGCTACTGACATGCTGCTAGAACCTTATACCTACAGGGGGTTACTTGTCCTACATGACACGAAGGCTTTTGGGTGCTCTCTCAAGGCAGGACTGAATCTATTCCTTATGCCTTCAGTCCATTTTTCTATTTGTTTGCTTGCTTGTTTATTAGTGGGTTTTTTTGGAGAGTTATTTGCTTGTTTGTTTTTCTTGCTCCTTTGATGATAACCTTCCTGGGGCACAGGGCTTAGCTTCAAAAGTGTTTGCACAGATTTTACTGGCCATCATGGCACAGATAGGTTCCTATGAATAATGAGCCATCCACAAAGAAGAGTAAGAAACCTTAATAACAAAAGAAGCACAGCCTTTCCCAGTAGAACATGGAAGATTTTCCTGCCAAGTACTTAGCTTTGCCTCTATTTCACCTGGAGCAGCCTCTTATAAAGGATCTAGGGTACTATGGCAAGTCTTATTAGCTGTGATTTTGCAGGGAGCTGAGTGTTCAGATTGTAGAAACATGTTACTATTTCTTGTACAATTTGGGACAGAAGTTATTTTCCATTGTCTTTTTTACCTGCTCTTTTTCTCTGCGGAAAAAAAACCCACGCGGAAGCCTATTCCCATAGCCTCGTAGCACTTCAGTTCTGTCCCAGCTGGAACAGAAAATGTAGCATAGGAAATAAAAAGCTCTTGATGCTACTGACAGGATTAAGAAGAGCGTGATTGCAATCAAGTGAGTCCTGATGGCTTTGCAAATATTTCCTTGTGGAGAGAATGAATGTAGGCAAACCCATAACAGCACTGAGCAGTGGCAGGAGTGAAAAATGAAACTCTGAAAGATTCTCTGTGCTTCTGTCTTTATTCCCTGCCTCTCTTCTCACTGCTCTCACCATACTTCATGCAGAATGGGTTGTCTAGGTGTGGGCTATGACACAAACATTTGCAATGTGGTGTGATCTGCAATGAGCAGGAAGAGAAGAAGAGAGGAGAAGGAAAGTAAGTCTTCTGGAGCACAAGCAGGGAAGGGCGAGCTCAGTGGTATTGTTAGCTTTTCAGTTCCCAGAAGATGATAAATATCATGAACAACCTTGGGATGGTAAATGGGGCAGCTAAGGGTATAAAAGCAGTCAAGCAGCACTGAGACAGGGTCTTACAAATAACTGGTTTTCTGGTGTTGCTGGCAGAGCAGGGAAAGTTTCTGTAGTCCCCTGAGAACTGGGTCACCTGGGAGCAGCTGTTAGAGAGCTTCACTCAAGAGTAAAATGGTAGCTACTTTATGAGATGTTAAACTGGCTTTTGGGAAAAATCACTGATTCTCAGAAAGACTGATAGTTTGGGTTAGATGGAATTTTTGCTAAATCATTTTCCTGCCTAATTAAAGCTTTTGAATAATTAGAAATTGATAGAAATACAATGATTTTGTGTCAGTGACACTGCCTTTGTGTTCACATGTGTATGTTTGACACATACTCTCCTGTACTTGGTTCTTCCTGTCAGCAATCTACAAAGTACTTATAAATGTGCTTTTTACTTTTCCCATTGTCTGTTTTAAAAATGTCTCCATTTTGGGAGACAAGAAGACAGCTGTGAATGTTTAACTTGCCATTAGCATCTATATTTTATGTTTGAAACATTTAAAAGCTTCTGTTTTAAATGAAGATAAACACATCTCCAAACAGCTGTGCAATGCATGACACAGAACAATTGAGTAAGCATCAAAGTGCTTAATAGATAAAACAGTGCTGGATGTGGTAAAATAAACAGGACTTAATCCCTTTATAACTTGAGTAAATAAATACAGCTTTAATTCAGATACAGTTTTGCCTTTAGGTTGCTCTGTTCTGTTAACACCTATCTGTCAGCGGTAATACCATGTAAATGAGCCACTCTGAGCCTTTCCCTTTGCATCTTGTTTAATCCTCTTCCATTCTTCTAATCATCCTACACACAGAGGCCAATATCTATTTTCATCTGGCAAGATAGGATCTCCTAAGGAATTAAAGACGGTTTCCACTTAGCTCCACAGTAGGCAAAGGCTGGGCTGTGATCTAGGGCTTTAGGGACTTCTCATAATGCGCTGGTGCTCGCTAGATCGAAGAATTGAGTTCTGGCTACTGGATTTTTAATCCTCCTGTGGCTGATGTTGGGAGCTCCAGTGATTTAAGATCTTTGATTACTCAGAGCTTGGCCCTTTGATTGAGTGAACTTCTGAAGACAGCATGTGACTGATTTCAAGTTAGTGGTTTTAAGTAACTACTGGAAAAAATAGATAGGAAAAGCCCTGTGATTAAGATGCACTGTCTCTCTTTTTAATTGACTTTCTGAAGCTATCTGATGCTTTACTCTCTATACACAAAAGAAAAACTGTATAGATCAGTATGTGTTCTAATGAAGAACTCAAGTGTCACAATATTTGTCTGTACTTGTTTGCAGTGACATGTCTGTTAAAACTGTAGCAGTAAAGGGTATATTTTAAATCATACTTCTCACAGGGCGTGTATTAGAAGTAGTAGCAAATATAGCCTTAATGCACAGGGCTAACTTAAGCAGTTGGTATCATTTCAGTTTGCAATACATTTTCAGATACTATATATTTGCCAGCAGAAGAACTGTACATGCATAAAGGCAGGTAGGGGGCATGGAAAGCTGTTTATATTGGCAATTTGAAGTATTAGCAGATTGTGAAACAAAACATAGGTGTTTTGATGCATCTAACCATATTCTTGCTGAAATGTTTAACAGCAGTCATTCTGAAGCAGATGGAACTTCTCTGCTGAGAAATGTTCCAATAACATTTGCCTTTTTGGAATTACATCAGCTTTTTCGTAAAATACAATTTTAGTGCAGTTACCTTGTTTCAATGTGGAGCTCAAGAAAAAAGAGTGCAGACATTGGCTGTTTATATCTTAGATGTCTGTTAAAAGCAACAATACCCATCTTGTTTATAAGGTGAGATAAAATACAGTTTCAGTGGGGGCATTGCAAGAAACTGTTCAGTTGTATCTCTTGTTTGAAGGTCCAGCATCTCTACCTTGGGAAATAAAAGAGAAAGTAAGAATAAGAAAATTGGCTTAGAAAAAAGAGTGAGTATGTGAGAACAAAGTCAGCTTGCCCATTCATCTTATGGGTGAGCTGCAGATTTATAAAGAAACATTAGTGAGCTATGGAGAGGTGCTGGATTTATTTTCATGTGCTCAGAAAGATTTTAAATATCAAGAGAGTGAAAGAGACTGTGTCTCCAACTTACTTATATCAATATCATTTAGCATATAGATTCACATTTAAGCAAGCCTGAGCTGTGGTTGCTTTCTTAGAGAAGAAAGGGGAAAAGTTTGGAAGGATATTACATTCCCAGTGGAGGGCTTGGCCATGAGAGAACAGAGTGCAGATAGACTTTTCCAGAATACTGTACATCACTTTTTTTTTCCCTGAAGAAGAACCCCATGGATGCATGGAGCAGCTATGCAGGAGCAGATGCTCTGAGTCTATAGTACAAAATCTTGTAAGCTAAAGCTTGCCCTTATCAAAGCTTTTTTGTTTTGACATTAGGATTATGAACTATCACTTTGGAGCGACCGCACATATTCCTTTAATGATAAAGCTAGGGGTTCTGAATTAGGAGAGTGGGTGGGAACTGAACCCCTTTGCTGTCTGGGAGCTGAGTTTTCTTTCTACTGTCTTACTTGCCATTTAATTGTCAGGTTCACAAAACATTGCAGAAGGATGCCGCTTTTGCTCAATGAGTCAGACAAAGGGTATTAACCATGTTTCAGGACAGCCACAGCAGTTACAGATATCATTCCTATTCACTGGCTATGTAATCTCATTCTATTTCTTAGATCTCTCTGCAAAGACAATAGCATCAGGATCTTCGCCTTAAAGCAGTACAGACATTTCAGATATACACCACAAACCACTGGTTACTTGAATAAATATATAATTGACACTGCACTCTGTACTGACCTTGTAGATAAAGGGGATTTTTTATATACTTATATATGACATTTTGTTTGTTTTGTGTATGTTTCTATCTATAAACAACATGTGCACATGCCCTCACTCCCATATATATGCTTATATGAATGTGATATCTTCAGGAGCTATGACAATGATTATCATTTCTCCTTTAGCAAAATAAAGTCTTGCTTGTCCTCTCCAGTGAGAGTTTCTGATGTATTTCCTTCACCCAGCTGTCTGTTCTGAACACAATGCCAGGTTTTCCTCCAGGTTTCCCTCCGTGGATGCTTTTTCTTTGTGCAGTCTCCGTTAGCTTACTGTTTTGGGTGCCTGTCTCACAGTAGTTTTACGTCTTTCCCATAATTCTCTTTCACAAGCTAATGTTTGCATTCCTCCCATATTTCAGCTTTTGCATGGGAGTGGCACTGACTGGAGAATGGAAGTGTTTGATGCTGATACCCTTTTGTTCTATGTGAACATCCTCTGTAATCTTCTTGAGCAGGCCTTAGGGAATACACAACTTTGCTTTTGCACTTGAAACTGGGCTGCGTGAGTATGCTAATAAACTGTGCATTTGAGTTTGGGAATCTCATTTGTATGGTGTAGATCGTTCTGCTGCATTTCCGATGGGCACATACTTGGTCATTTGGGCATGCTTTTATGTGTGCACATGATGTGGCAAATCTGCATAACCAAATATTCAACAGTATAACACTCCCTGTATAATCATTCATTAATTTTATTAAAGGTGGGCTGGGACTGGAATGAGGATTAATTAGGAAAAGTAAAAAGCATAATTAGTAACATACTTTTCCTCTCACAGTTTTCTTTTTCTCTGGATTCTTTTTCCTGGTGCCCTAATTGTTTCCCATCTTTTAAAATTCACTTTAATTTCAATTTAACTCTCCCTGGGCATGCAAACTTGACAAGTGTTTTTTTTTTTCCCCAAGATTGATTGACAGCAGTTTCGAAACTGTCACAGTGCTAATTAAAACCTTGAATATGTGTCTTTATGAAGCCTGAAACACTCTGCACTGCTGCAAAATCTTGGGTCTTGTGTTTTGAATGAGGTTTTTTAACAGCTAATATAGAATCATTATCACTTGCCTTTCCCCAGGCTTGATATTCAGCTCTCTCCTTCACACTTTATTTATCACTGAATTTAGAGCTTATGTTGACAACATGAGAAAGAGAAGCCCTCCCAGGCAATGATACCTGCTCTGTCTACCCAATGTCATTTTACACTTTGCCTTTTCTGCTTGGCAGAGCTGGACAGAGTTGGCCCTTACCAAAGCGCAGGACAGTTTGACTCCCAGGTGGATACCTGGGGAATTCATGTTAGGGATAACAGTGGTCGTATTTTACCACCTCTGGACCAACTGACTCTACTGAAACTGTGTTGTCAGGAATCTTCTGCCTTTACACTTAAAA
This sequence comes from Limosa lapponica baueri, assembly GCA_002844005.1. Taxonomy (NCBI): domain Eukaryota; kingdom Metazoa; phylum Chordata; class Aves; order Charadriiformes; family Scolopacidae; genus Limosa; species Limosa lapponica. The sequence goes on along the minus strand of KZ505645.1, from coordinate 625,042 downwards.
AAAGAATATTGATAGCACAAGGCATTGATTGCTGCATGCACTGGACTTGGGTCCTGCTTTCTAGCTTGCAAACTGTCTGGAGGCCATTCCAATTCCCTTTGTTAAGGTTCAGGGCATTCCCAGAACCTTAAGAGAGGCAAGGCTGGAGGCTAAGGCAAGTGTCTGCCACTAAGCCACAATTGTAAAGGCAAGGTAGAATATCAGTCCTTGCATTCAGTTGGAATACAGTTGTCTTCCTCTCTCTAACCCTGTATTAGTCAGTTTTCCAGTAAAGCAGAGAAAATTATGTGGAGGCAGGGTGAGGATTCTGCATCCCATCCTTTACAGCAACCAGTAGAAGTGCTTAACTGTGCAAAGCTGTGTGAGAAGGTAACCTGCAACAAGCATGCTACCAGTCCTGGTCAGACCATCCAGAGTAGGTCTTGCTGCTTCTCACGGTCACAATAGCACTGTGGGGCCTCTTTGTAAGTACAGTTCATTTCATACAGTAATACTTAGTGTGACAATATTGATTACATGAATAAGCCAAATGAAACTGGCCTGACTACTTCATGTTTTAAGACTATGCTTTAGTATGTTGCACAGAGGCATTAGACTAAATAATCTATATTATCAAGTTTGGTTTTTTTTTTTTTTTAAATTGCCTCTCTGACTATAGACAGGTGATATATTTGGATTTTATGCAGTCTTACGCAACACTTAAAAATGGACTCATTTTCTCTTTCTGTTTCTTGTTGACAAGCATTCTGAAAGATTATTGTATTTAAAGAATTTTTTAAATTTTCAATACAGAGTGATCAAAAATAGAAAATATTACCCTTATTTACTGTAAGTATTCTTGCACTAAATTGTGTGACAACTGAAAGTTGTCAAAAATAGAAAGAGACAACTGTCTCTTTTGGGTTAAGTCGATATTGCTACAGGTGATAATATTTGCAGGAACAAAATAAAAAATTAAGCTTTCACTATAAGTTCTTTCCTCTCTCAGATACTCAGTTGCTGTTTACTTAGCTTTAGCAGCCTTGTAATTGTTAATTCTCCCAGCCAACTTGCTGCTTAGACCCTGATTTCCCTATTCTAAATATACAACAAGATCACTGGAATCACCTGTTGGAGGTGGTGCTGGCTTTTCAGTGCCTGAGACCTTTCTGAATGTGATGTGCTATCTGTCAGACTCAGCTGCCTCATCCGTGGGCCTGAATATCCAGTGTACATCTTTTAGTGTGAGTGCTTTTTCTCTCTGTCTGAATGGCTATGTTTTCATCCTCATCGTTTTCCTCTGCTGAATCAAGTCAGCAAGACCATCCAGAGGGAAACACAGAAAAACAGCACAGTGACAAGAGTTAGCAGAACTCAGTATAAATTGATTGGTGAAGGATGATTTCAAAAGATCTCAGCTGCTGTAAAACCAGCCACTAAAAAAATCAGCCTCTCCTCCAGTTGCTGATAAGGATGATCTGGCTCTTGCCTCTCCATCTCCCACCCCATGCACACTCTCCCTATGTATTTAGAATGTATGTATTTCCTAAGTCCCTGCCTGCATCACTCCTCTGTCACAGTAATTTTCACGGGAAAAATTGCTATCCATCAATTTGTGAGCTGTTGGACTTTTTAGGAATACATCATAAGCATATCAGGGTATAGAGAAGAGAGGTTAAAATGGATTTAGCTATGGAGGGCAAAAAGCAGATGTCAATGATACTTTTTTCCCTTCCCTATGCAAAAACGTTTCTGGTAAATTTATTATAAGGAACTAACACAGTTATTCCTAAGTAACTGCTTTTACCACATATATTCAGTCTTGGATAGAGTGGCCATTGCTTACACTTCTGATTTTAATACGAAGATTTGCACAAGAAATTGTGTCTGGTGATAGTAACTGCCTGCTGGTGCAGTGGCTGTGCCTAATTGCAGACAGGAGGTATCCATAGGTCCATCCTTAGTCAAAAACTGCTCATTTGGGTCCCCTCTGCTTATAGAAGTAGAAAGGATTATCAGATTTTGACTCCTTTTTACATCAAAGGAATCTTTATCAGTCCCTGAGCCCTCTGCACCTTTTCAAATAGAAAAATTACAATTGTTTCAATATAAAAATATGAGTTTTCTTTTCACCATGTTTAAATTATTGGTAGTACTTATAATAAAAGTGCCCTGATTAAAAAGTGCTAGGCTCTGTATAACATGTAATATAAATACTCTTGCCTATAAATGCTTATACGGTAATTTTATGACAAGCACAATAGATTATAACCAGATAAATACAGGATGGGAAGGTGGTAGGACAGCATAATGATCCTGTTTTGCATGAAAAGCAATAATCTTATTTGATCACGCTCTGAGAAAGACTATAGTTCAAAAAAGGGAATAAGTGTTAAATAAGACAGAAGATGGTCATTTAGTTTTCCTGAGCAAGACTTTCTTATCAGTGTGCAGACACTGGAGGCTCCCTTCCCCTCTTGATGGGTATCAGAGCGCAAAAGGTCTAGCTGATAAAATTCCTTAATGATCTAAAGGTAACTTTGGGAAGTAAAGGATATCAGATATTGAAGGCTGAATGTACTATTGCTCTCTGTATAGTAGCAGTGGCTTATCTTTCATGCAGTGAAAAAAGTGAGCAAAGTTTGAGGCAGAATGACTGTTTATTTGGCTTTGTAAATGTGGATTTAAACAGCAGGTGGAATGCAGAGAATAGAGCAGTGGGAACCTTTTCATCTTTCCTCAATGAACTTGTTTCTGTTCATGTTCTTGGACCAAAAAAAATAAAAAATCTTGACATTGTTATTAATCATATTTATTATTGCAGTGGTTAGGGGTCAGCCAAGTATTGATCTCCATTTTGCTAAGCCCTGTAGAAACACAGAGTTGACAATTTAAATAGACAAGTTGCAAATAATGTAGAGCATAACTGGAGTAAACTGGTCATAGTAGGACCCATCTTGTCAGTTCCACAATTTTTTTCAGTAGGAGATGAATAATTCAAAAAAAAGAAGTAAAAGGAAGTTGGTTAGAGAGTGACTGAAGGGCAGTAAAAAGAAGAATGTGGAAAAAGCTAAGTATGTGTTGGAGTCATAGAGCTGCTTACAAAGTAAGGACTGAGCTATTATTAAGAGACAATCAGCTACTACAGAGTCATCTGTCTCTTCCAAAACAGAAAATCATAGTCTGATGATTGACATTAAATCTGTGTTCAGAACCTTATTCAAACATACATTTATTGAGAGCAACTGACTTTTTTTTTTGTGTTGTCAGAATGCAAGCAACTCGATTTCAACCATTTTTACAACATCACATGGTAACATCCAGAGCAATTGAAGGGGACATGGGGCTGATCACAGCTTTTCAGCCCCTCTCGTTTCCTGCAATTTCAACATAATCCAGTTTCTAATTTTCTGTTCAGTTCTTTTGTGTCTCTGACGCTATTTTAACCCTCCAGACTAGGGCATGCTAGGCCACCTCTACAAAGTCTTTTTAGGTTCTGGTGTGGCCGGGAATTGCATGTGGTTGCAGGGCCCTTCAGTCTTTATGGAAGTGCCACTGCTTCTGGATGTAGTCCACCTCTTGGGAACCCTCTGTCCAAGCAGTCCTGCATGACAAGGACCCCTGCACCCCTTACTGCTGGAAGGAGAGGGAATCTTTAATGTCCCAGTGGCTGTCAGGCACCTCCCATTGCTTACATTGTTTTTCTGGTACCGTTACTGCATCAGTGCACTGGAACGGTTTGCCTGGACAGGTTGTGAAATACCCATCCTCAGAGAGCTTCAAAATGCGATCGGACAAGGCCCTAGGCAATCTGACCTAGCTTTGATGTTAAGCGTGCCTTGAGCCATATGTTCGACTGGATGGCCTCCCACGGCCCCTTCATACTTATATTACTGTGTGACGACCCAAATTACTCTGTCAGTAGGTCAGTAAAATCTCTGGACAAAAATTTTAATTTGATCATCTTTTAAGTATTTAATGAGGGATGGAAAAAGATGAGGCCTGAGTTGCCTCCAAGTGATACCATAGATCCTCCAAATCTGCATTTAAAGCAACTATAACTGCTCCAAAAATCTTGTCACTAATGTCAGAGCCTTTTTTGATTTAGTTTTCTTTTGTGGATTTACCTTTTCTTGTCTATTAAGTTTAAAACAGCTGGTGCACAATTCTTCATTATAGATCATGTTTTATTTAAGGACTTTGGTGGATTAAAGCGGTTCTCAACAGACCTTAAGTTTACGTCATCTATTTCACGGGACCTTTACTAGCCACCTCTCTATGCCTCTTTCAGAGTTTCAGGAAAAGATTTTTTAGTTTTTGGAGTTCTAAACTTCTAGCTACCAACAAGTAGTCTTTTGGCACAAACCCAACAGATCATCTGGCAATGGATATATATTTGTAAAAAAGCCTGACTTAATTCATTCCCCTTCTGAAACTAATCAGAAAAACTTTTGTGTTTTTAACTGAAATAGCTTCAGGTTCATTCACAGTGTAGCAAAATTTGATCATTTAGTTGAAACTCTTCTCAATATTAACCTGTTTGTGCCTTTCAAACCTGGCTTTCTAGTGTAATTATGAAAAGCTTGAGAATATATTTTATGCATGCAAGTTGTTAGCTGGTTTTTTTTCAGTGTTATTATTGACCATAAGGAAATGCAGAATAGACAAAGTAGCACAGTTTTAGTATCCTTATGCAAGCAAAAGGGTACAAAAACTATGAAACATAAATACAATAATATGTGTGTGTATATATGGACGTATATAATACATATTACATATGTATCCCCACCTGCATCCTGTCTTCTATTTAGTGTACCATGTTCAGTCTGCTTGAAACAGTAATTTTCTTGAGAAGAGTACTTGTTTTTCTCCCTGAATATGTAATATTACAGAATCACAGAATCACAGAATCACCTAGGTTGGAAGGGACCTTTTAAGATCATCTAGTCCAACCAATGGAAAAAAAAAAAA
>KZ505645.1:598709-613455 GCA_002844005.1 Limosa lapponica baueri | reverse complement strand
TGGGTGGTGTTTTGTGTGTGTTTTTTTGTTTGGTTTTTTTGTTGGGTTTGGTGGTTGGTTTTTTTGTTTTGGTTTAATCGGTTGGACTAGATGATCTTAAAAGGTCCCTTCCAACCTAGGTGATTCTGTGATTCTGTGATTCTGTGATATTATTATTACTAGGAATTATTAGTTCACATTGCAGAATCTTGGAAAACCAGAGTATTGCTATACTAGAGAACAAATGAGCTTCTTGAAATAAGTATTTCTGGCTATAAATAACAGGGACTGAGAAAAAAGATGAATAGTTCAATGACTGATAGAATTGATGCATTTGATTATTGGACAATCGTGCATAAAATAAACGTGAAAATAATATCTCTAATACAGGCTAATGTAAACAGTTTAGTAATTTTAAGTAGACTCATCAATTAACTGGACATTGTTGAGGTCTAACATATTTATCTTTGACTGTGTATCTTCTTAATCAGCTCAAATGCAACAAAGGATTAATCTAAAGACTTATGGATAAATAAATATAACATTGATCACTGCATCTTGGATATATACTTTCTATTAGCACAGAATCTTGGATATATATTTTCTGGGGTGATATAGACATCTTTTATTACCTCTGAGTGAGTTTGTGAATTAAACTGTAAAGGACAATAGAGAGGACTATTAATTATTACATATTAATAGAATATTATTTCAGGTCCCTTATAAAAAGTCTGTTACATAGTTTCACATTTTGCTTAGCTTGTTGTAGTTAGGATAGTTAACAGAGACATAATTTAGAATAGAAATAGTAATTATTAATATTTACCATTTAGTATGTTATGTTTTGTAGAGCACAATAAATACATGTAAATTATCCATTGAAGCTGGTCAGCACTTGTGTAGTCACTCACATCCAGGGTATTTATCTGTGATGTAATCTCCTTAAGTTGCACTGAATTCATTTAAGTATTAGGCGATAAAATCAACAATGGTAGAAAAAGCCCAAGAAAGAAATATGTTTGGATTTGGACAAGTACATTGAAAGAAATAAAAATATAAATGAAGGAAAGAAATGTGTTCTTTTTCTTCATTTTATTCAAAGAACAGCCAGAACTCTTGGGTCATTTTCTCCACCTTTTTGACAGCCCTGACAGAACTGAATGTTGTGGTTTGATGCCTTTTTTTTTGGTTTTTGTTTTTTTTAATCAGTAGGACAGCAACTAAGAATTTTACCCATGACAGCCAAAGAGTCAGAAGAAGACAAGAAAGGTAAATTTCCTCTGGTTAGTTTTATAAAGTTACTGGCAACACTGCAAATCCTTGAAAACTTTGTTTCATGATTTTCCAACTGTTTTGTTGATAATGTAATAAAAGTGTAGATTAGAACAATGAAAAATAAAGTTCCAAGATAATATGCACATTTTAAAAAATTCTGGCTATAACAAGATATTGAAGCTAATAAATTACCTTGTTTAAATGGCTAAGTTTGGGAACCTTTGGCATATTACTGAAGAGGTGGGACAGTTTCACTCCTCAACTCTAACTCTCAGACACATCACAATCAAAATATTATTAATAGCATCTTTTGAAAAATACTTTTATTATTTTATTTGCTATTTCTTCTTGTTTTAGTAGCTCATTTAAATTTTTTTAACAAGGTGATCTTGCTTTTTTTCCTTGATTTCTCTTTTCTGTTTCTTTAATGATGCCTTTGTTATCTCTGGATGCTTTAGCAGGGAGAGGGAAAGTGAGAAGGAGAAAAAATGTGGATGTGCATGTATTCATTGAGGAAAAAACAGAATTTGGGAAACAGTTGAATTAACTGTGTTTAGTAGGTGGCTTGAATCACATAATCCTCTTCCCACACACAACCTGTATTTTAAGGAAGATAGCTGAAATCACACAAAGAAGTGAAAGCTCAATAAACTAGCTTAGGTGCTCAAACAGTAAAAATCAATTTTGTAATGTCTTGTTTTCTTAGCCAAGTTTGTGGAATTACACTGTAATTATGCAAAAATTATGCAAAAAATTCACATCCATGTAGGTCTGAAAATAACCAATTGTATATTTTTTCTTTAACAATCAGTACTAAATTCCATTTTTTAATGTCATTTCCAAGCAAACAAAAAATGTTATCAGTTAGTACAGTCATCTATCCAGTAAATAAAATAGTTAATTTTCTTCTAATATATATTTTAACTCTATTACTACACAGTGTGTATGTAGGAATATGTATTAATCTTCATCCTTTGTGTGTAAAATGGGGAAAAAATAATTGTGTCTTTAATTACTGCATTTACTCTGATTTGAAAGACAGACCTTTCTTGTCATGAGTGGAACAGATAAGCCAAGCGAGGCAGTGGCCAGTTTGTTCTGATTTTTCTTTCAGTAGTTCAAGAATGCATCTATACCAGCAGTGACAAAAGAGAATGCATAGTCACATGAAAAGTCTGCATCTCAGATCTGTTGTGTTCAGTGAGAGACTATCCAATGACTAGGATTACTGAACAACTGGCTACAGTGAGATTTGCATCAAGTGCTGTATTTTTAGATTTCAAATCCATCCCCTCTAGAAGCAACATATAGGAAGGCTAAACATACCTCACTCAGTTTGGGCATGTGTCACTCCTGTTCGTCAATGTGAGATAACAGCTGCTAAGTGACCAGTAGGGGCTTGAAGGATTCTGAATATTTTCATGGCAGACAGATGTCAAAACTCACATCACTTTTAGGGTTACCTTACCGTAGACTACCTAGCAGGTACAGGTTCTAGTCCTTAGGCTGCATATATAAAAGGTTTACTCAGCATTTTTAATAAGGAGGTGCTATCCCTCTCCCTGGGATTATTTTATGGAATTCTCTTGTGACCTGGCCTGCCCAGGAAGAGGAAAGATTGATTATTCTTACCTCTATGCCACGGAAAAGCTGCATCTGCTAGGTAAAAATTCGGTATTTTATACACAGCACTATCACTGTGTAACTATTATGGTTTGTATGGAATCTGAGAATAAGAAAATAATCAAAGTGAACCCTAGGGGTGAGATAGATAGGCAGAAATGCACCTAGTTTGAAATTCTCACTGATGTGTGAAAAATGGCTGTAAGAGTGCTGTGTGCCATCAGAAGATGGGTAGCTATATTCATGACTGGTAGCAAATAATTAGAGAACAGTATTAGCATCACTGAAGCCCTGAAGGTCTTCTTTGTCTTCAGATTTGGCAGCAAAAAGGGGAGGGGACAAGTAAATTTAATATTTAAATTTTAGAGTGCACCATGGCACTGAGAGTACTGAAACAGAAAACTGGTGTGGACAAGGAAGTTCCCTACTCCCATACAGCCAGTACTGCATGCACTGTGTACTGTGTCCTGCAGCCATGGGGTCAGAGACTTCAGTCTTCTCATCAGGCTAAATCTTTCTCCCTGTCACATTTGCACTGCTGCTGCAAGAGCCAGGAAAAAGCTGTGGCCCTTGTGTGAGGGATGCAAATAGGAACTGGGGGTTCTAAGCCCTCTGTTTTTCCCATCTAGCGCTGTTTTTTTCTCCTGAGAAACTTCTATCCGTATAACCTGATGGAAGAAAAAGTGCAACAGTGGGCAAGATTCAGAGTTCTAGGAAAACATTTCTTATATTTAAAAAAAGTAGAAAAATTGTAATATAAAAATTGTAATGTTTTAAAAGTCTTAGTAGGCTTGATGCTTGTGTTTTTAGAACTTGCTTTACTTAAATTAAACTCCATAAGATTTTAACAGAGTGAAAGATTCACAAGTAGTATTTCTCAGATTTAGAATTAAAGTGGCCTGCTCAAGCCAATGCATCAATGAAAAGGAAAAGCCAAGCTTGCCTTTTAGAGTTCTTTAAAGAGAAAGACTTATTTTGATTGTAACAAAAACACCCATAAATCTATGCACATATATATTGATCTTTCTTTCCTCTTAAAAATGACTCTGTCCCAGTAAGTTGGCATATTTCATAAACAAACCAACAAATTATTGATCCATCATATACTCTAAAAATCCTGTGAAGAATCTAGGTTGCTTTTAAGTTCATGCTGTACCTAAGGGAATGAAAAACTCCAACATGAAAAATAGATACTTAAAAAGAAGCACAAATAATAGAAGATGTATAGCTACTTTTACTTCTGCTTTACTTTTCATTGTAATTCATTCTCTGTTCATCAAAATTCTTTATAAGCTAATATATTATGTAATTTGATAGTATGATTCTTTGTGGTGGCTATTAGTTATTAAAGTAATTATATATCCCTGCAGATACCCCTGTTCCTTTTTGTCAAATGCTGTGATAGTGCATATTTTCATAAGCAGGAATTGTACAAAATTTAGACAGCCGAGCATCTTGGTGCTGAAAGCAACGTTCTATTCAGTTTGGCTTAGAGATGGATTCTAGTCACATGTCCTTTTGAAAAAGAAATAATGCAGTAGATTGCAGGTGGTTATTAGTACTAAGTTAATGAACAATGCTATGAAATGTTAGAGCCAGGTAGCTTTTCTGTTATTCAACCTATCTTTCTTACACTGTTCTGAAGAGCTGACATGACACACAGAATCATCAGAAGCTTAACTGTGAATGACTTCCCAAGGATGGCAGTAGGCTAACGTTGCCTTTTGGAAAGGAGCAAGAATCAATGATATTAGTTAGTGGTAGAATAAGCCATTGTTAGTGGCTATTTATTCAGCCACTGATCCCTTAACCATAAAGATGCAATTCTTCTCTCATGAAGTGTAATAGCAGGGCTGCAGAAATTAGGACTCTTTTTACAGAACACCTACCTTGAAGTAGCTGAAATTCCTGGACTTAGACAAGTTAAAAAAAAAAAAAGAAAAAAAGCTTGGACACCTTGGTGCAAAACTGTGGTCTGAAAAAGACTTCTGTCTTGGCAGCTGTCTAATGCTGGAGATGCTTTCCAGTTTGACCTGAAAGTTCGTCATATTCCTGCTCTTCTTCTTGTGTCTTTTGCCTTTGCTTTCACCTGCACAGGTAGACATCTTCCTATGATGGGGCAGCAAACAGCAACTCTGTGAGCAGCACTTAAATTCCCTGTTCAGTCTTTACTAGTAGATGTGCTCTAAGCTCACCCATAGACACTGACAGGGCTGGACACGAACTAGGGCTTGAATCACTTGTTCCTATCTGCACAATGGCACAGCTTCTATAAGAAGAATAGAAAGTACATACAGTTACTTTCTGCCCCCTATTCCTTTCATTTCTTGTCTGTGTCAAGCAAGCAATGCCTTAATTCTGTTTTGTCTATTTTGTCTTTTCTTCTATTTTGTGTATTATGTGAATAAGAGGAAGGCTGAAAAGATCAATCAAAGCTTTGCAGAACAATGTAGGAGTTGATTAAAGATGTTTTCAACAATAAGCATAAAGAAAGCTTAAGCAGCATACAGAATCCTTATGCTAACCACACACACACACACACAAAATATTAGAAAAATAAAAGCTTCTTTGTGCTGGTCTAACAGCACACTGAACCACCTGAAATACAAATCATGGAGCTGATACATGAGATTGTACTTGTTAGATCTTTTTTCCCTTCTCTTGTATCACGGTGGGGTAGAGCTGTGCAAGGAAGGAGCCTTTGTGACTAACAGCTGTGTGAAATGTGAATGTGAGTGCACACTCACAGACTGAGTGACTGCTATGAGCAGAGGAAAAGCCAGCTCCTCTGACTGCAGCTTTAAGGGTCAAGGGCCTTACTAGAATTTTCTGAATTCTCATTTTATTTTGCCATCGTGTATATTGAAGGAAATCTGCAGCCTTTGTGGAGCTTCAATCTACTGTGCTGCTGCTGAGGGGAGAGTAGGGAGCAGTTTCTGAGCTGGAAAGTGGAACTGGGAAAACAAATTGGCTTTTTCTGATCCTACAGTAAAGCCCAGCTGCAGTTTTCAGAGAGCTGTGGTGGAAAACTTCCTTCAAGCTGGATACAGACTCATTCATTGAGGCAATATGAGGAGAGAAGCATAAAGCTTTCCCTCACTTGTCTGAGTGAGGAAAAAAAATCTCAGCACAACAAACAGGGAGAAGTATTATTAGTATTCACTCCATCAGAGGGATATCAGAATGACTCAGACTGAGCTGCTGCTCTGAAAGCTGCTTTATATTCTCACTGCACCTAGTCTAAGATCAAGGCTTCCCAAATAGGAGTACTTTACACTCATAGGCTTAACATACTTTATCCTTGCACTGACTTTTTTAAAAAAAGGTTCTAAAGTTTAAAAAAAATTGTGAAGATATGAATACTACTACCACTGAAATTCAGAAAGATACATTCTAAATGTATTTGTAGAAAGTTGTTGCATACTCAATGTGTTGACTATCCAAAGATGATTGTATTCAGTTTATTTATCATGGGCTATCTTATTTATATTTATCATATCGGTTTTATGGGACACAATGCTTTGAATGATTAGCTCAGTACACCACAAATTGTGGGATAATGATAGGAAGCTGAGGCTGGGTATTACTTAGGTGTTTTGATTTGGTAAACAAGATGTGAATGGATCATAACATTGACAGTAAATGTAACATTGTCTCAGTCTTCCTTCAAAAGAAAAAAAAAAGGAGACTTCTTTGAACAAACAAAACTTGAGGACTACAGATAAGTCAAACACAGAAACATCAAATGTTTCTGATAATTGTTCTGTATGAGATAGTTAGAAAGTATAAACTATTTTTGCTTGATTATTTTTGAGGAGAAATGTTGTATTTTCCAGAAAGATGAAGACAGTATTTTTCATAGTAATAACCATTACAAAGTTTACAATGGTTGAGAAATAGTTGCTTAATTCTTCATGACTGTCAGAAGCAAAAAAATACAAACATAAATCATAGAAGTATATAATATAGTTAAGAAGACAGTTATTGAAACACTGTTACTACTAAGAAAATCATAAGATGTATCCTGCCAGAGTCACTCCTACTCCATCGATGTACGAGTACGGTTTAGTGAGTGCTATAAAGCTATGTTTAAGAAGGAGAAAGGTGTATGCATTGTCAACAAAATGACAGTTCTTTTTTCATATGAGGAAACAATAATTAAGTTGGTTGAACTGTGAATGTTTCTCTATTGCTACTAATACTTCAAAGCAATTGAAATATGTCATGTTTCCAACAATAAATAAGAACAATCCACCCTTTTTTTTAAGACAAAAATCAAAATGCATTAGAAATATTTGATAATGTAGTAAGTTTAATTGAATGAGAGGGTTTTGGGCAGTTTTTCATTATTTAGTGCCTACCATACTAATGTTAATTTGGGGAGGAAAACAGTTCATGATTAATAAAGAAAAAGATTTGCTTCTAGCTAATTACTTAGCTCATATACTGCATAATGCAACAAAGTATATGATAGATTAGTCATCATTTGATGATATAGAAAAAATAATGGAAGTTTTCAATTACATTGTATAGCAATGAGTTTTCAAATTGCTGGAAACATTTAATTTTCCTAACTTTAAATATAAGGAAGTGTTGAGCTTTATCACCCTAAGATTATCTTTATGAAGTCGAAAGATTCTTGATTATTTCCCAGCTAATAAAAGTTAGATATTGAATGTCAGATGAGACTGAGATTTTTAATTCTCTGAGGATGAAGAAATGGGAATGACGGATTCACTTCTGGTGTCCGAATACTAATTATTTATTTTTCAGAGTATGTTAAAAAATGAGTCAGGAAAAATGTAAAGTGTCTCCATTTAATGATATACAATTGCTCTCAAATATCTGACTTCACTTTTTGATTTGGCAAACAAAACGGATCCAGTCACCTTGTGAAAAAACATGTCAAGCATTCTTGAAGGCTCAGTAGCGAAAAAGACGAGGTATAGACTGTTTGTCAGGAATATTGTAGCCAGATGCTTAGTAGAGCATGCATGCAGCTTCAGAAGTGTTGTGTTAGGAAACAACATTTCAATCTTCAAATCCTGAGTATCTTAATTACTTAAAGCCTGTGGAATTTATGTTCACTCTAGTACAACAATAAGAATAATATTTCCTTGAGTAAACAAGCTTGCTAAGAATATCATAAACATGGATTCTGTAGAGACTGTTTAAATTTAAATTTTATTTCACTTATACATGACAAAAGTTTTATGAATTGATTTACAGTGCATATTTGCATGGAACTGTACTAAGCAGGTATAACTTAAAATTTAAACCTACAATACTGAATTGTATGTCTGAAGAAAATAGATATGTGCTCACAGGCAAGCACACATATCTTGATGAGAAACATGTTAAACTAAATGGTGCTCCCTAAAATATTCCTTGAAACAAACTTTTCAAGGAGAAGTAGTTGTTTTCCTCTTTGCAGTCTCTTCATCATACACTTTCTTGGGGCATGGGAAGCAAGTGTTTTAATCCCTTTAAGTTTCAGAGGTCTCAGACACTGTTCTACTGCTTCTTGGGTGTGTGCTGCAATTGCCAGATGAAGAGTCTTTGACTTCTGCAGGGCCTGAGAAAGCCTTTCAAATACCCTTGGTGACTTAGAGCTTAGCATACAATCCCTGGTTTCCAAGGTCTGGTATCCTACTCAGCACAAACCCATGCTTCTTGTATGCTCGTTTCTCACTCCTTCTGAAACTTGCTCCCACAATGAAGTACTGTGTCTTCGTGGCTACCTGCAAGTCTGGGGCTTCCGCAGGTAGCCAGTGTTGTCTATCCCTTCCCTCGTGTGGTCTACAGAATAGCTGAGGACATTTGAGCAGAGGAGCACACCACAAACTGCAGCTGTGCATTGACATATCTTACTAGACTGAGAGAGGCATAATGGAGAAAGGGCAGGGAGAGGGGTCCAGACTAAACCTGGCTTCTTTTCCGGTTTTCCTGATAATCGTTTCTACCCAAAATAGAAGTCCCATATATTACAACTTGTGGAACTGTAAATATGCCTGTGAACAGAAGATTCTTGTATAGACAGAGTACTTTTTCTGAGTGCTATCTTTGATGACTTTTATAAAATTAGCCTTCAGATGTCTCTAGTAGATATGCCAAAGTCACTGCAGAGAAAGCATGCCCCATGTATGTTTCTGCCTGAAGAGCAGGAAAAGATATGCATAATGCCTAAGGTTTGAGAGGGAAGGGTACAGTTGCATTTCTGGATGGATGTACAATCTCTACCTCTGCTTTCGGCTATGCCTCAAAAATATAACCTTACCCACTAGTGCATCGGCTGTTAATTAGAAGTGCAAAAATACTGCATTGGACTGAAACTTCTCGGAAATTTAGATCTTGATTTTGACCTAAGTTTAGATTTAGTGACAATTATTTCCCAGACGTTTTTATGATATACAGATATCTCCCTTCCCAAAACCACCTTCTGTTTTGACTAAATGTTGCACCAGAAGTTCAGAATTTTTTTACTGACTAGTTGCTAGAAGGACTGACAGTTTGCCAAATGTCTCTCTTGGAAATTTCCTGGTTGGTTTTAAGAATAAATGTTACCCATTCTTTGTACGTCTTGTAGCTTTGTCCTTCATTCTAGGCTCTTATCTAAAATCCTGTCTAAGCTGATCTCTGCAACTGTACACCAAATATAACACACATTGTGATTGTTTGCAGCGTTGTCTTGCTGCTCACATAAGAATTCTCAGCCCCCCATTGATGCAAAAGAATCGGTGGCCACCTTGCATCACATTTCCACATTGCTCCGTTCATTAGAAACCCTGTCATTAGACCCTTACTGATGTGCACTTGGCATGTCTCTTGAATGTTTGCCAAGCAGCCTTCTTCCTATTATTGCTGCCCGAACAACAGGACTTTCAGGACCAGACTTTATCTTAAATCCCGTAGCTTTTACCTCCCACTTCTCTTTTGTTTTAGTGGGCATTTTGTCTCCCTGAAGCATCCATTCAGAATTTGATCTCCCAGTGGTTAATCCCATTACAGATAATCCCATGTACTGAAAATCCTTCCAACAGGATAATCTCATGAACAGCTTCCCTCTGCTGCCTTCTCACCATTTTTTCAAGGGTGAATCATTTTGATCTGTGAAATCAATAGATCTCACCTATATACATGTAATTTTCCCCTAAGACTAATTGGTTGGTGCTGAAGCCTCATGTTTTGCATCCAGCCTGATTTCTTTACTGGGCAACAGAGAACCAGACTGAAGTTTTGGTCGCCAGTGACATATATGAAAGAACTGTAATGTGGAAAACTAGTTTCATACTCAAAGACTGGTGACAAAAGGAGGCACAGGCTTCTGAAAAAATATTATTGCTTAGTTTATTAATATCAATCTATTAGCTGTGGAATATGGAGACAGCAATTATTATAATAATTTTGCTGGAAATTAACTACATGTAAATCTAAATGTCATCTTTCAATGGGTGTGTACAAAAGTAGGAATTTATACTTGCATCTGTATGTGTACATACTGCACAAAGTACATTTAAATCATTACATTTGCCATAATGTCAAAATGCTTTCCATAGGAAAAAAATCACAAAAAAGATTGTCACAGTGAAAGAAATAATCTTATGTATTAAAGAAAAATGTGATTCCTGCTGATAATTCAAGAAAGTTAATTTTCCTAGCAATTTGTGTATTATATTAATAGTCTGAAATATAAATTGCATAGTTGGATAGAAATCTTAGCTGTGGGCTGCATGATACACAGTTATAGGTATGTGCACGGCTTTTTTCAACATATATTTTATGTGTCTTGGAGTATGTAAATAGCAGTGAAAATATGAGTTTAAAGCTCCGAGCAGTCTGAATCTGCTTTGCTGTCTGGGTTATCCAAACTTTATCTGGCAACTGGAGAGTTAGTCAAATGCCATAAAACATGTACAATTTACCAAAGAATAAGGCCAATTTTTGTAAACAGATTTTTAATTATTTTTAATTAGGAGATGACTTAGATTTTATTGGAATTTAATGGAGCTTGTCAAATGCTTGAAAAAATACTCCTCAAATAAATTATTCAACGAATATTGCCATTATACATGAATTAATTTATTCAGTGAATAATATTCAGCCAGCTACAGAATTGGTCAAATGCTGCTAAAAGCTATTTGCTGAAGAACAGTTTTGATAAATAACAGCAGTACTCTTTGAATAATACATTTGACAAAGACTACCTGACCAGTTCTATTTTTATCAGGTTAGAGATTCTGAAGTCTTACAACTGAGCAGCCACAGAAACTCTAGGTACACAAGACCCACGTCACGTGACACCCAGTTATTTGAGTAGTTCTTCCTAATAGAGTGAACTAGGGAATGGTGAATATTTTGCAGTAGTTCACACACCATTAATATCTTCTGAAAATTAAGTTTGCAGGACTGCTGAATCCACAGATAAAGCATTGGATTGTTTTGGTTATTCAGTGCAAAGCTTAGGAGACTTTTGTTCTCTGATCTTTTTCTTGGTAACCTGGCTACATCCTCCAGGAGATTCAGGACTTCTGCCATCTATCCAGCAGCTCCAATAAGACAGTGGAAGCTACTGAGTTCTTAATGACTTTTGAAAAACAAGGGCATCTCTAGTTGTTTAGATCCAGAATTATCATGGGACTGACTCCAGGCTCTTAAAAAACAGTGTTAGAGATGTGGAAGAGCTAGGACATGCTGCACTGTCCTGCTAAATTAAAAAACAGTGACAAGCAGGCATCAAAGAGAGACATAATCCCTCCAGTCCACTGACCACAGATTTAGAGGGGTTGAAACAGTGTGAACTAGTGGGTTTAGTACTGGCCTTGTTGACAGGTAGATGAGTGTGGTCTGAGAAAATGAAAGAGTGTGTGTGTGTGTGTGTGTGTGTAAAATAGGATTTACATGATTTATCCCTGGAGTGCAAAGCTTTGAGCTTCATTCACTGTAGTACTTATGGACATTAGGTAAACTGCTGCATTCAGAGCAGCAGCAGGGTTAATTAATCCAAATCAGTTCAGAATGTGATTGTCTGGATATTCGACAGTGTGCTTTTACTTTGTTTAGAAGATCAGGACTCCTCATGTTCCACTTCCTACTCTGCACAGAAGATTTGTCCTGCCCAATCTTTAGAGAGGGAGTGATTGCACTCAGTGTGTTTGAGTGATACTGCATAGTCTGATTGAGCTGTAGTCAGAGCCTGTGGACATATCTGCAGAAACTGGATTTAAATTATAATATAAAATAGATATAATAAAACCTATTTGGGAAGTAGGATACTGAAACATGGATCTATGTCTTGCTGGGCTCCAGCTGCCCAGGCTGTCCTGTTTTTATAAACAACACTCTACTGCTGGAGACTTACAAATCTATGATTTAAAGCTTAAGATGAACTGAACTCAGAAGTTGGGCCTGTAGATACACCTTCACAGGCTATGTCAATATTAACCATTAAATTAGTCCAGCATAACAGGAACAGCTTTCTAGGGATTCCGGTGTGCTGCTGGGGAGCGAGAATCTTCCAGTTTAATTTCATCCAGATAGATAGACTCTCTGAGACTGCTACACAGTACAAATGAAAACACAGTAACTTGGGTGGATTGAGAGATTTGCTTCAAAAGTGCATTCCTCAGTTGAACAAAACACTAACATAGATACACTCATTGCTCAAAGAAGTAGGCTGGCTGTGTGTTAGTTTTTAGATAAGCATGGAAACAAATTAGACTTTTATTATACTTTCTCATTAAAAAAGGCAGAGATACAAGCAGCTGCAGCCTGCTGAATTCTACCCTTCAGATTTCTTTGAATGAGCTTGCGCTGGTGAGTGTGTTGAGCAGAGGGGTGAAGTGAGGTGTTTAGGATTTGAGAAATACATTTATCCCACAAATTAATTAAATCTGAAATTACAGATGTGTTACTGTTTGTCAAAGTCCCACGGCATTGCATATACTGCTAACCATTAAAATGTATTAATATTAGCATCTCTTCTGAGCAGCAAAACACTGTTATTAGGCTCAGTTACAATGTCAAAATAAAAATATAATTTAAATTCTCCTTCCTACAAGTTTTGGTCTCTGTTTTTTACTATCTATGAGAAAATCCCAAATGGTATGACAAACAAAGACCTTTAAAGCTGCACTCCCTCTGGACCGTAACAGTTTTACTGTAACTGAATCCATGAGTTAGAAATATTATGGTTCAAAAGCAGGCTTAGGAGGCCCTCAAGTCTGACCTAATTATCTACAGTACATTTCCACTTTTCTCTAGATACAGCTCTATATCTGGAGGCCAATTAATTTTCATGCTATGTACAGCCGAGCATATTTTTGTGTCTCTCGTAGTCACTTGAGACTTAAGAATACTATAATATTTCAGTATAATCACAGAACATAATTGAGATATTGTGATTTAGTAATATAATAAAGAGCTCAACAGCACAGCTAACTACTATATGAACTACACCAGAAACATAAATCTGTATGCCCAATATTTTAGACAGAATTTGAGGTGAGGAACACTAAAAGCCAAACCCCTTCATCTCAAATCTACTTGTCTCCATTTTGGTTGTGTCCTATGTAACGTGATGGCCATACTGCAATGCATGAACCCTCTAGCCAGCACTCAGTCTGATCTAAATGCCCTAGAAAACCATTATTTAACTGGTTTCATGATTATTCTGCCATGTAAAGTTGGAGTGAGACATTTAAAACTTCTGTGCCTCTGTTTCCTGGTGACAACATTCAGTTCTGATTTTAACGTGCTTTGACAGACCACTATGGACTATCAATGTAGACGAACTAAAACTTACTAGTAAATCATCCTAGTTACTGCTCTCTGCGTTATAAAATAGGAATCCTTCTAAGTGCATCCTACTCTAATATGAAGCTGTTTCCTTTCCTCTATCCATGGAATGAGTTCAAGAGGGCATACACAGCACTGCTCAAGCAGGAGTGGGTGACACTTCTGCGCTGGAACACATAAGACCTGACAACCAGCAAAATAATACTTTAATGAAAGTGGAAAAATAGAAAAAAAAAAAGCCAGCAACAGCAAATTATGAACAAGGACAATCATATTTAAAAGAAAAAAGACAGAAAAACAAGTGTGATGACACACAAATAAAAAATGCGAGGTGTAATTTCTAAAGCACTGAACATTGGACTGGTGCTATTTCATCGGTGGATACTTCCCAAAGTCCCATGTAAAGTTTGTTCAAGTGTGCTTTATGTTAGGTGTTGCCTGCCCTGCCCTTTATGGTGACCTATTGCTCTCTAAAGTATAACATACAGTTTCTTAATGTTCAGCCCATACAGCTTGTGCATTTGTACATACGCCTCAGTCTGGCATCACACGTGCACACTATTATTATTTTAAAATTCTGTGAAGAACAGTGCGATGAATGGTCGAACTATTTATTTTGCTCACTGAATACACCCTGTGTGCTCTGTTTCGTTAACAAGCCTGTGGTTGGGCAGCACATTGTGTTCAGGATCAGGAAAACTATGGATGGAGGGGAGATTGTGCCTTCTCTTGAGAGTAATCTTGCTGTGCAGCTGGGAGAGGCATCTGGGCTGTGGGGTGGTGCAGGTTGGGATGGCTGGAGGTGAGGTGGATTTTAGTAAGGTGGGTTTTGCATGAAAGGAGGGTAGACATGCAGCCGAGCCTTGAGGTGATAGGCATGAAAGAGGTTGCTGTGGAGCTCTGGAGGGTACTGTGAGGTTTGTGCATGTTAGGAGTTTGTCATTAGCTTGAAAATTAGGGATAAAGGCAAGAGCATCTGAATTTCACTGAATTTTTAGAGTTGGAAGGGACCATATAGATCATCTAGTCCAACTCCCCTGCTGAAGCAGGATTGCTTAGAGCATGTTACTCAGCA
>KZ505645.1:546071-598459 GCA_002844005.1 Limosa lapponica baueri | reverse complement strand
AACAGGACTGGACCAAGTATTGACCCCTGGGGGACACCCCTGGTTACAGGCCTCCAGCTTGAACCTGCTCCATTAATCATTACCCTTTGGGTCCTATCACACAGCCAGTTCTCAATCCACCTCACTGTCCCCTCATCCAGCCCACACTTCCTTAGTTTCCCAATGAGGATGTTATGTTATCTGTGCAAGGAAGAGTTGGTAAAGGTTTCCAAACCTCTAGTTTCAAGCTGCTTTATTTAGCAGTCCTGACTGAATAAAGGACTTACCTTACAGCTTGTGCTATATTACGCCTACCTTTAGTATGTGGGAGCTTCCTGGCATCCTTGCTCTTGGGAGGAGGTTTCTCTTCTGAGTGCTGGATGGGTGCTGTTGCAGGTGGGTCTCATTCTGCATGCAGCTCTCGTGGGTGCTTTGGGGCCAGATTACGAGACATTGTCGGATTTTTCTTACTTGGGGACAACTGGTTTATTTTAATGCTGGCTAAGATTTCAGCTGTTCTTTTTGTTTCTCTTAAATAGAGCTGTTATTGATTCTTTTACTGTTTCTATTGCTTTTTTAGTTTATATTTGCTGAAAGAAACAATATAGTGAGTGGATGTTACTGTGTAAACACTCTAATGGGTTTCTTCCCCCCCTCTCCATAGGTGTCAGTATTATGGGAGGGATTTTTAACTTCTGAGTGCCCATTGGAGAAGTCATTGGTGAAGAATTAAAAGCTAAATAAATGAGTATACAGAAAATGATACTTCTTACAATGCATGGGCCTCTAATCTCTGTGGGAGAAAAAAGAACGGGGCCCTACAGCTGAAAGGTCAAAAGGAGATGGCTGCTGAATTGAGTCAAATGCTGCCTGGAAAGTGAGAGATTAGAAACATGTAGGTCACAGCCCCTTCACCTAGAAGGCTTTATTTCAGCTGCTCAAATCTAGTGAAAAAAACAATAAAATTGGTGACAGCTGAGAAAATAGTGACCAGTGTTAGAGATTTGGTAAAGTATAAGTAATATTGAGAAACTGTGGACTGAATGTTATAAGAAGAACTTCAGGACTCCAGAAGCAGTGTATCTATAGCGCTGGTGAGACTGAGATGCTATGCACTGTCTTCTTGTTAACGGGAATGAGTAACGACAAAAAATGGGCAAGTTCAGCTGAGAAGCACCTTAAATGGTGAAAAAAGTTAAGCTGATGAGTGATGCAGTCTCAGACTTAGTCTTCAAAGCAAGACTGGCTGCCTTTCGGAGGAAGACGTTTTGTAGATGAATGTAAGCTTCTAGCCGGTGCAGGGCACAGCTGAGTAAAACGTAATACGTTGTGTCAGACTGAGCCTTCCCCTGGTTCCTTTCTGGCCTTGATATGTGTAAATTCTCATCCTTTGCACTGTACCGAGTGCTGGTGCCCAGGCGCTGGCAGTGGGGCCTGCAGCAGCGGCCCCTCTGAGGAGCGGCTGGGGCTGCCCTGTGCTGGACACAGCCGGTTCTAGCCGGTTCCATCCGGTTCCAGCCACCTCCAACTGACCAACTGCAGGGCCCAGCCTGGCCCCGCAGCCAAAATGGTGGGGCCTCAGGGAAGGCCTGGGTAAGAAAGGGTGGAAAACACCACACAGGCAGAGGAGGAAGGGCCGGGGGGTGTAGAGGAAGAGTGAGAAACAGCAGAGGGAAGACTGAGGAGGAGGATGAGGTGCTCCATGGCACTGGAGCAGATATCCACTACAGCCTGTCGAGGACCCCATGCCGTATCAGTGGATATGTCCTGACAGGGCTGCAGTCCACAGAGATCCCACGCTGGCGCAGATATTTTTTTTTTTCCTCAAGGACTGCAGCCCACAGGGAGAGCCATGATGGAGCAGTGGAAAAGCGTGAGGGAGATGGAACGGTAGAGGTCCTCTCACTTCTGTGCACTGACCACACCCCCCCCACCAGCCCCTCGTACACTGCTCCAAGGAGGAAAGGTGTTTTTTGAATGTTTGTCTTTGCTTCTCGCTACCTGAATCTGTTTTAATTGGGCATAGAGTAAAGGAAATTCCCCCAAGTCGAGTCTGTTTGGCCTGCAACAGTAACTGGTAAGCAATCTCCCTGTCTTTATCTTGACAGGGATATTTCTCCTCCTATTTCCCCTGCCTTGCCCCACTGAGGGGGACCTGGCAGTGAGCACCTGGGTGAGCATTTGGCTGTTAGCCACAGCTGACCCACACATTGACACATAGTAGTGAAAATCTGAGCACGTGGCATGCATCTAGGGTATGCTTGTAAGCCATAATCTTTTCAAGGGATTGCTGCGAACCCAATGCGCATGGATTGCTTAGTTTGGTCAGATTTTGTCTAAATTTGAAACACATATCACCTACTGAATTAAACAGGCTAAAACATGATGTTGAAATTTTAGGTTCAAGAAGAAGTAATGTAGGTAGAGAACAGAGGACTTTGATAATTCTGAACCTGGCCCAAACCAGGGAAAGTCTAAAGTTTTCCTGTAAGAGGATGCCAGAAAAATCATTGCTGTGACTATGAATTCCTAAAAGTGGCTGAAGAATATGATATTGCAGGTCAGCATGTGTCTATTTCCATGTAGCTGGAGAGTATAACTACAGTTTATAAACAAGATGGGTGAATTTAATTGAAAAACTGAAATGACAAATGAGGAATTGTGCTGCCTGTATGATCTGAAGGTAATCACCTAAGTTGTAACCTCTCTATATGTGTGGTTTTGGTCTCTCCACTATCTTTTTGGAAGAGGTATTGATCCACTTTGCTACTGTGTTTTACCCAGGTTGAACCACAATAGAAATGCAATCTGGGGAGTTTAGATAAGAAAACCTAACCAGAATACAAACAACAACAACAAATAAAAAAAAAAAAAAGGGAAAAAAAGCAACATTCATGAGAAGTTTGAATGGGATTTTGCATGGTTAAAGTTAAGGTTAAGTTTTGTTCGTTGAATCTATACTGCTTTTCTGAAAAGTGGCCTCAGAAGTGCTTGTGACATGATGTGTTCTGCGCTCTGTCCACCTCCTGGGCATTGCAAGCAGCCGAGGAAAAAATTGCCTGGGTATGCCTGGCAGCATATTCACCATACAAAGCTTTTGGGAGTCCTTAGGGAAATAGGTTTCTGTGTGTTTTAGAAGATGGCCTTCTGCTTTGCCTAGGGCTTCATGTCTGAGGTTGCTACATAGATAGATGGTGTTGGAATTGAACGGGGAGCTCCTTTCAAATGACAGTCTGGATGTCCTTGTGAGCACCAGATTTTCATCTGGCAGGGCTGGACCTGGGATCTCTGCAGTAGTTCTGAACAATGGGTATGGGATAATAAAGGTTGTGGACCTAAAATGCAGCATATTGTGTTCCAGTCACAGCCATTCCTTTTACAGTTTTGTCAGCTTAGGCACTGTAAGATGTCTACTGCACTTAGTGGCTATTCTAAAGTTTATTTTGAGTTTCCTTGCCCTCAAAAGATGACAATAATATGTTGGCCAGTTGATATACATGTGCTGCAGAAGCTGTAGCAAAAGACGTTAATGGATATTGGAAAAAGCAGGGAAAATAGAACATCGGATTCCAGGTGTTGGAAACCATATTAAGTAAAAAGAAATTATTACTGTGGACATGTGGCAATTTTGCTTCTGGATATGCATATATATGGCATGCTTCTAGGGCATATACTTTGTCTCTAACTTTCATGAGTGCTAAAATCCAGCAAATTTTTGATATTATCTTCGTCAGACTTCAGTGGTCTTTGAGGAAGAGAATTCTTTTTAGCACTGTAGCTCTTAGAAAAGGGATAAAGCAGAAATGTTCAAACGCTTTAAGTACCTGTCTCAAGAGAGGCGAGTTTAAACCATCATTTAAACCGTCTCTGCTATGCTGAGACTAGAGGTCTGAGAAAGATTTTTTTTTTTTTGTTTTGTTTAAAGCAAAATTGGTGAATTTGGACTTTTGTTCCTTTTCTTTGAGGACAAAATTAGTCTATGCTTCCAATGCCATTTTGAAAAATAACTCAAATATTTTGAGACTGAAAAAAATCAAGGTGGTTACAGATATGAAGTGTAGCTGAAATAAAACCAGTCTATTCTGGTAATGCTAGAAGGAACAGTTTGAAAGGCAGTGTCTCAGGATTCAGGAGCACATATATGTAGTCTTCATGACCCTTGTCTTTGTCAAAAAAGATTTCCTTTTCCCTTCTCATTCCAAATATTATAGGTTTCTGTCTTACCACTTTTTTGTGTTTATGTAGGTGACTTTCAGTATAGTTGGATCCTGCAGTCAGCTGTCATTGAACTAACCTGAAACCCAAGGAGGTGGGGTTTTACTGTTACATTAACCAGGACCCAGCTTCTTAGGAAGAACTTTCCAGTTGCAACTTTTTTAAATTTTTTTTTTCCCCAAAGCAATTTTTTTCCAGCTTTCATAAAGTAACAGAATATAGCATTTATTAAAACTCCTCCATGTAGGCACTATGAAAACATATGTGCATCAGTATCAGTGTGCTAAAACCCTTTGATACAATGGTAATAGATATGTAGATTTCCCCAGCAGTACCCGAAGACAGAGATCACAGATTGTGGAAATCTGTAGTACTTTGTGGCTGACGAGCAGTTTGGGTACGTTCTTTAATTGCTAGCAATGAGAAGCAACAGTAGATATTGCCATACAACAAGGCAATTGGCAATTACTGAACAGCGATAGTTGCACTATGGTGGTTGGTGCTTGTGAAGCTCGAGAGCTCGTCTGACTGATGGCTCCTGGCTCAATGCGTACCTGGCTGCTAGAAGTTCAGGTGTCAGAAGGCAGCCAGCTCACAGTATGGAGACAACACAACTGTTCCTCCATTGTCAGTGGAGGTAGGAATAGGGAACGTGAGAGTGTTTGAAATGAGTGATTGTCACCAGCAGAATGGGAAAAGGGCTAAAGATTAAGAGATGGAGGGGGGCTGAGAGACTGGCAAATCATGCAGGACATGTACTTGCTGAAATGCTCCAAATCACAATGCTCCTACAGAATTTCCTCCCTGCCTCTGTACGGCAGATAATGTGGGGACATGCATTAAGTTTGGCCTGTTTCTTCTGTCTGCTGTGTGTGCATCAATCTCTAAAAACAGTATTTCAGCTAAACATGTTTTAAATCCATCTCCAGGCAGTGACAATCTGCTATAGAGGAGGATTTTTAAAGCTCTGTTCACACTATACACATTACAGGCATGGTAGAATACATAACTTTGTGACACACACTCCCCCCTTTTCCCCCCCACTTCCCCCTTACTGTCTGTAGCAACATGTATGCATGTGTGGTGCAGAACTGCTCCTAAATAGTCCAACTAGCTGAACTACCCTTGTACTCCTCAGGCTCCTTTCTTCCTAACCTGCTCTTAATTTGAAGCTCTTCATGGCTCAGTCACTCTTTTCTAAGCATGGGAGTTGTCACAAAAATGGATCCTCCTCTATAGGATTTTTAAAGCACTGCAGAGTCTCTGCAGTGTGTTTCTGCTGGTGCGTGGACACATCCTCCTGTGCTAGCATGTAATGTGCCAGTCAATGAACATGTATTATAACAAGAAAATGTATTTTATTGTGTTAATTCTAGCAGCCCTTGAATTGTCAAAGTTATTTCTTCTCAAATCTCTCTTTACATGCTCTACTTCTGTTTGAAAGGGAGTATGAGTATGGTCCATACTATGAAATTCTAATTGTAAGAGTTTGTTATTGAACTCTTTGTAAATGAAATATTAAAAACATTTCTTTGGTAGACTATTTCACTTTTACTTAAGTAAAGCTTAATGTTTTGGATTTTTTTTTTTCTTCTGAAAGCTTTTCAGGTTTTTCTAGTGTATTTGTTTCTTTGATCTTCTTTTGTAATAACATGATAGTCTCACATTTCAATAGAGAAACTGGAACTAAAGTATACATGAAAAAGTCTGTAACAGCTCTCTTGCTGTTTATTTCAACAATCTTAATTAAAGAAAAACCTAATCCTACAACAGACTTGTGATTTGCCTTTTCTTTGAAGCACAATTAGTTTTCATTCATATCCCTTGATGTCAGTGAGGGAAAACTATTGGTGGGCGCATCAGTGCTGATGGGGTTCAATTAATACATTTTTTTTTCTGAAACGTATCTCACAATAAAACCATGCACACAACGAACGTGCACACACACACACACACGAAACTAAGCTCTGTATTCATGCTGCCTGCAAAGCCATGTCTAAGTCTCTCTTGGCTGCGAGCCAAGGTCTCTAAAAACCCATTAAGGCTATTAGAGAAATTATTTCTCTTCCTTTGTGAGCTGGGTAAATTTCACAGTTATCATTGCAGGAGGAAATGAATTGGGAATATATCTGTCTGGGGATGGTTGGCCCTTCAGTGGGAATTAAGCCAACTCAATGTAAAACAGCAGCTGTGCGTCTGTGCACGTACTTGCAGGAGAGAGTCAGTGGATGGCACTGTAATATAACTATTGTGCCAAAAAATATCTAGGAAAATTGTAAGTGCTGTCTGCTATTTGTGAGTAAATTCATATCTTCTTGCAATTACAGGCTTTATTGGAAATCAGCTTTTGCTTTAAAATTATATGTAAACCAATATTTTGCATGTGGTGTGCTTTCCAGATGCAGGACAACTAAGCAATTCATTCCCAAAATGGTGCAGCTGCATTATGTATAGCATTGTATGGTGACCTTTTCAGACCATAATAATATTATAAAAATATACAGTACAAATTCAGGAGATTTACAAAGATGGCTGGACTTAGCCTGTGTCCTCTCTTATGCTTCACAGCTTTTGCAAATGGAGTTACCAGTTTCGGGGAAGTTCTTGATTGGTGTGGAAGTTGGAAGCAGCAGAATTTCCTTTCGATTTGTGGGCTTTGGTAAGTACAACTTATGCAGTCTGCCATGTCAAAGTTCACAAGAGAATAGAATTGCTTTTCTTGTTTTTTA
Source organism: Limosa lapponica baueri (assembly GCA_002844005.1). NCBI lineage: Eukaryota > Metazoa > Chordata > Aves > Charadriiformes > Scolopacidae > Limosa > Limosa lapponica. The sequence continues at coordinate 591,536 of KZ505645.1, read as the reverse complement.
AATCTCACTTTTCAAATACTGTGAGCTGAAACTTTGAGTTTCTGGAAGCCACATGTCAAATATATGCTAGAACAAGTACAGTAACACAAGATAAACCTTTAGCTTTGTACTCATCACACAAAAGGTTTTAGATATATCAAGTGAAACAAGCAGGATATGTTTCCCAACTTCTTGCCAGTATTTGTATTAGTGATTTTGGAAGGGAAACATGTTTCCTTCCCCACATCATATAGTCTTTCTGTGGCTGTTTGTTTATTTATCCTTATTGTATTTTTTCCTCCTTTAAATTCTGGACTACTTTCTTCATCTGTTTGTCTTCGTTGTTGCTAGCAACTAGCAATTGTCTGTGCAGAACTTTTTTACTGGCCTGCTTTTAGATGCTGCAGGTAACAGTATTATGCCAACCATGCCAAATTATGTTCTTTGTACCCTCTGATCCTGTAAGATTTTTCAAACCTTAGAGTGTGACAATTTCTTAGAGGGACTTACATGTTTTCCAGGCTTCATTCATAGATCCACAACTGCACAGGACTCAAGGGAGTAGGACAATGGCAATTGAGCAGAAGTGAATCCCTCACAGTTTACATTTTAAAATGTAAATGCGCATGGATCTTTCTAAGGAGTGCATACATCTTCTAAACTATGTTATAAAACTACCTGTTTCATCTAGGTCTGATAGCAAGATATTATTTCATACTAGGATATGTCTCCTTTTCTCCACAAGGGTAGCTAAAGGAAATGAAATTAAATGTGTGAACTACTTAAAAAAATAAAAAAGTTGCCAAAAGTATGGCTTCTGCAGTTACTAAGGTAATTCTTGGTATAATATTTGCCCTGAATACCTTGTCTTTTTTCTCTGTTTCTATTCTGTCTCTTTTTTTTTTTTTTTCCACCTTGTGTTTGGAGTTCACCGTTGAACTAATTCAAAAAACTTTTCTATACAATTTCTGTATCCTTTGACATGGAATATTTGATTATTTACACTTATTTTCTCTCAGTGGTTCACTGATCTATAAAAGCACAGGCTGTTTTTTCAACCTATACTTTTGAAAGGTGTAGTAAAACAGTGATAATTTCAAAAGAAGTAAGTTACCATGCCCACATCATATATATCGAAGAACATTGAAGGAGTTTTAAGTATGACTCAGCTGAATTTCTAACAAAACCAATTCTTGCTTGAAAATGGGCTAACTGGCCAGATGATAAGAGGGTAAAGATGCTGACTGTGTCTTTTAAAAAGGTAAATTTTAAATTTTTTAAAGAGGTAACACTGAAATAGAAAAAGGAGTTGGAAGATAATAATCTATAGGTAATCATGTATATAGCTAAGCATTGCTAGTCCTTGAGGGTTTCCCTTAAGCCCCATATTACCTGATTTTGTTTCTTTGAAATTCTTCATTATGGAAGTCAGAAAATGGAATGAGTTTTTGTAAAAAAGAAAAAATTCTAAAGAAAGCCCCCAACCTAGAAGCTCAGGAACTAAAGATCACGATCATGAATCAGTCTAGCTCAGAAATTGGACACCAGGAGAAACAGAATTGTTATTATGTCTTACTATGTCATGATCTGTAAGCTATCACGTGATTCTATTGCTAGTCATGCATGGTTTTTTGAAGGTTGTGGATTGATAATGTCTCTCCTAAAAGAAACCAAGTAGCCGTGAGGCAATGTAATATCATGGATCAAAAAGTAGCTGAGAGGCAGGAGACAAAGCAGGAACAAATGGTCCATTTTCATCATGGCAAAAGGTTAATAGCCACAAGTTTCTGTACTAGGTCTGATGTTGTGTAATGTATTTATTAGTTATCTGGAAAGAGGAAGGAGAAATGAGGCAGCAACACCACGTTATTGGTAGATAACTTCTTTGTAGGTTACTTGTTAATCAAGTCCAGAGAAACCTTAAGGAATTTCACATGAACTCAGTCAGACTAGGTAACTGTGAAGTACATTTTTTTTTGAAGAAACATAGAAAAAATTTAAAGCAACTGCCTACAGAGTCATTGTATCAGCCAGCAGTGTGGTGTTATATAAAATTTATCGGGCATTAATGGAAAGTCCATCTTGGAAAAAATATTGCAGTATTAGACAGGCACAGATGAAAATAGAGAGCAAGGCTAGTTTATAAAAGTGTTATAATCTGAAGTGATTGTTTATCTGAGGAGTCAGATGAGAGTGAGAGTTATAAAGTATATGGTTAAAAAAAAAAAAAGGTAAAAAAAGAAATACAACCGAGAACAAAGATCAGGAGACTACAGCCTTCCCTGTCTCTTTAAGAATAAAGAAGCACTCACCAAAAGAAGCCTATATAAACTGTGGAACTCATTGACTGGATGAAGATGAAATCAACAATTTTGCAAGCTTCATAGAGGGAAGGGGCATTTATATGGATAACTAGAATATCCAGAGTTATGATAGTAATGCTAAAAAAGAGTATTTGAAGGGATAAAACCCCTCATGCATCAGGATTTAAGGGAATCTACAACTAAAAGGATTAGGATGAGACCTTCAAGGGAGACAGATTATCCTGCATCTGTGCGGGTTTCTTCTGTCTTTCACCAAAACATCTGGTGCTGGGTACTGCTGGAGACAGTGTATTAGGCCTGGTGGGTGACAAGTTTGAGCCAGAACAGCAAGTCCTGTGTTCATGTCTGAAAAACACTTAGTGTGCATCGTCTGTGTTTGTGTCTTATTTCCACTACAGTGGGCTTTGTCTTCTGTTTATTCGCATCATGATTTTGTACCAGGTCAGGCTCATGTTTCTGATGGCACAATGTACATTTGAAATCATTGCAATGAATAAGTCGTGTGAGCCAGTGGGCACCACACAGCTTCTGGGAAGCCATTAATATGATGTGCAGCCAGAGGGGAGTTCCTCAGTCTTTTTCGCTATTTCACCAGCTGTAAAATGTAAAACAGTAATATTTACTTCCCAAGGGTAATTATTGAGGGCAATTAATTGTCAGTTATTCTTTGACAGGTATAGTGAAGTGATATAGTCAGTACCATTACGTCCTACACTTATGTTGTGACTTCTTTCCTAGGACTGTTTTTTGACTGTATTAATTTTTTGGATGTACTGAGCAAAATACTTAAGCGACAAGAGAGAGAAATGTGTGCTGCTTCTTTCAATTTAGGAGTACAAATTGTAGGGGCGAGTATTTTTACTTACACATGCGGTGGCTATGTCCAGCCCAGGCACTTTAGAGCAGTTTGGCTTTTGGTAGCTTCCAGTTTTGCAATTTCTTCTCAGAGTCTTAAAGGAGAAGAAGTACAACTTCAAAACACAGTAGCAAGAGAATGTTATAGAAATTTACCTATAGATAATCTATCTATGTATTTGATTAACTGGGTTTTTCTGACTACAAAGTATATCTGTCAGAAGATGCCCATGTCTCTTATCATTTTTATAGCTACTTCATTTGCCAGTGATCCTTTTCTTTTGTATCTTCTTTTATTAAGAGTATTTTGCCATAATTCTTGTTAATTTTTTTTGTTGACCTTTATGTTTAATGCCTTTGACTTAAATGTTAGGACTTGTGTATTTTAAGGGTTTTGTTTCATCCATGTGTCAGTAAGACCTGAGCCATGATTTTGGTTGCAGAATCCTAAGAGTTTTTTGAAATTCCATGTAAGAGCTAAGCAAGGTACAACCATTTATTGCAACAGATTTTTATGCAAGTGTATAGCAAAGTAGGTTAGTATTGACCAGGTAAGTTTTCTATTTCCTGTATTTCATGAGGCTTTGGAGTGTTTATGCCCACTGTGTGATGTCAATTAATTCTAAAAGTATCACACCTAATGCACAAGATAATTGTGCTATCTAGTCTTTTCATGAATGAGAGGTAACATCTCATCCATATGACATAACATCTACAGATATTGTAGCATTCTGTGAGTTCTGAAGCATGTGCTCACCTCTAAACTTTCCAGGTCTTCAGTGCACTTTTTCATCCAAACCACTTTAAGATTTTTTGGCTCAGAAACTCAGTATTAACCATTGTTGACTTACTTAGATTTTCTTCTATTTTTCTTTTCCCAAAGCCACAATGGTTTCTAGTTTAAACATAAACATGCTGTCTTCTTTTTGTTTAAATCAAACAGATTAATGTGCATATCATATATTTATCAATTTGCCTAAGTACTTTTGCAGATTCTTTTTGTGAATTAATTTGTACATTTAACTGCCTTGTCGGGGAAGTAGTAGTGAAATTTCACAAACCATTTTGTAAAACTTTTACACAGAATTAACGAACTTCAGCTTCTATGAAACTGTTTTACCATGGTGAAATCAGTAAAATTGGAATTTGTTTCACTTTTAAATCTATTTTGGCTCAGTCGCAAATTCTGGTATCACAGTCTGCCTGTCAAAATTTTCAGTCTGTCAACTGTTTCACTGGGGTATATGACCTCTAACCTTTATGAAAATTGAGTTGAACACTGTTCAACTCAACCAGTAGTTGGTGGTTAGATTTTAGGGTTATGCAGACTGATTTGCAGCCACTTCTGCTACGGGTTAAACAGTATGTATTACTTATATTATTGATACAAACAGTCTTTGGAAATAAATAACTGCTTTTGAGAAAACGTGTTCAAATGTCTCTTCTCTTCCTAGGTCTTTCCTGTGTTTGATGAAGCCAGATAACATGCCAGTAGGTTGTGTTGAAAAATGGCAGAACAATTTCACCAAAAGAGAAGCAACTTCCAAATTTTTACCTTTAACATGATATAAAATAGAGCAACTTTTATCTGATTCTTTTTTTTCCATTTGTGGAAAACACTATAGACTCATGAAACGGTAACATCAAAATTATGCAGGCCTAACATGTTCCTTTCTCATCCTTATCTTTCTTCTTGCAATGAAATTGATAATATCTGTGATTTAGTCTCTCTTTTTTTTCCGTTCACTGCTCTGCAATTTCAGAGCCTCTTGCAATTTTAGGAAGTTGCAGAATAACAGTAAAAAAAAAAAAGACAAAAAATACCCATTTCTCATTTTTTAATTTTATTTATTTTGAATAGGGAAAAAAGAATGGGTAGAAGAATGCCAAATATTTTTTTTTCTCCTCTTTGTGACATAATTTCAGTTTGAACCTTTGTTGTAGCTAGTTTAATTTACCATTTGAGAAGCTGAGACAGCTATTGCTCTGGAAATATATAAAAAAAAATTGAAGACCATTTCTGTGGAGAACTGTTGAAGCCATTTCAACAGTGGGCTTCTTTGGAGGCAGGTATTGTGCAGTAGGTACAGTTAACCCATATCCTCCTTGAACACTCTCGGTGCTATGTGCAGTCTCTTGTATCATCTGAATGGCAGATTTCCCATGTAATTCTTGTAAAAATATGGTCCCCTATCAGTGAAGTCATAATCATCTTTTAGTGTAGTTCTTTGCTAGTCAAAAGAGTTGTAGTTGAAGTGAAGTTGATTTTAACTTCTTCTCTGAAAGCAAATTGAAATAGCTTTCTTGCAACAGCTTTTCTTAATTATTTTTATAGATCATGTAATTAAATACCTAAACTGATATCACTGAGAACCAAAAGGAAAACAATATGGAACCACTTCCCCAAAACCAAAGGTTATATAAGGAATGACAGCTCTTTTAAACTTAAAATATGTGGGAGGATGGGGGTGTAGAAAATGACATATGGTGTGCAGAAGTTAGATGTTAAATGTTAAAATGTGTGTCTGACAGTAAACAGCAATTAGCTACTGTTTCATGCAGTGCATGTCCAGGTTTATAAAGTTTGAAGAGGTCTACAGTACAAACCTTCTCATCATTGTCCTTGCTGGGACCATGTTCTGACTTGTGGAGTAATCTTGTGACAACAGTGGCTAGCATATTTTAATAAAGATGTGCGTCTCCGTGTTCCTTCAGAGAGGCCAGCTCACCTGTCGGTTACAATAGCATCTGCTCCACTAAACACCAGCTTTAAGTATACACCAGCAGCTTGGAAAAAGCACAGCTACTTGAGAAAATGCAGGTCAGAAATGCCCCCAGAGATACCAATACAATAGTACTTCTCTTGGCAGATACTTGTTTTGAATATAACCTTCCAACAACTCTGTGATCCTGGTCCTTGTGGAGGCCAGGAGCTCTGGGCATCCTGAAAGAACTGGAAGCCCTTTAACCTTAGTTCATTGTGCACACTGCTGTTATCATGCCTGACTTTCCCATGCTGACAGATGATGACTTTTGGCACATACAGTAATTGTAACTACTGTTGTACCATTCAGTCCTGTCCTCATTGCTCCTGAAGTAAGCACCAGATTATGTGTGTGTCACTTTGCTGTTTCTGCCTTAAGTTTCTCTCCCTTGATTCTTCTGGACTTTGGGAAAAAAAATATCCTGTATTATCACTTTCTTCTTCCTTGGAATCCTATGTTGTCCTGTCTGTGACTGATTAAAAGTAAAACATTTTCTATGTGTGTTCTTTTTGGGTTGATAATGGTCTAATTGAAGTTTTCCTGTTTCGGAATAGCATTAATGATTCACAGCAGAAAGAACAAACGCTTCAGGCTTCCGGTGTTGTTAACAACTAAAATATCTTATTCAGAACAAACCCAAAGTTGTTCTGTATGGGATTAGTAGTACAGCCTTTGGCCTTTCTCTGCTTCTCATCTTTCCCAGCTGAGTGCCCTTGTTCATAGTTCTTTGCTGTAAGGAGAACCATCTTTTCAGTGGGCTTCATCCCCCCAGTGAAAACCAACAAATTTAAACAGCTCTTCCAAGTCAACACAAAGACTTAACCTTCTTGGTGAAATCCAATCTAAGGGAAGCTCTATTGTAAATCCTGAACTATTTTTACTGTGATGAGTGTGTTTAAATCATGTCATGGGGCATGGCATAGGTTACCCTTTGCTGGTATCAAATGAGTTGGCAGCAAACCAGCCCCTGTCAGTAAACAGTAAACAGCTTGCAGAGTGAGGCATGCTAATTCTTCTGCTATGCTTATGGGGCAGTGCTTTCTTTTATTGTACCAGATACAAACAAATCTGGAGCTTGCTCAGTGCTCTCTAACATGTGCCCAGTTGTGCTGTGTGGACATGCTTTTCATCACTTTGGAAATATGAACCTTTCTGAACCACATCTCTTCTCCTTCTATATAAATATATTTTCTGCTATGCCTATGGCCTCTCTGTTATGTGCAGAATTTCCCTGATTTGTCTATGAAGTGGTAAGGACCTGTGATTTTTCTTGAGGTGTGGTGCTCCAATTATAAAACCGTAAACTAAATGAGAACCTTAATTATAATGGAAAACAGATTAGAATATTGCCATTTGCCTTGCTGGGGAGCCAAGGGGAGATTAAAAAGCCACTGGCCTAAATTTATATTATTTGTATTTCTGTGAGTCAAACCTCAATCATGTAAAACAGCCAGTAGGCCTGTATTAATGGGAGAGGCCAAGAGAACTGAATCTCAAAGGGCCGTTGCCCTTAGGACATGGTACATTATGATAATGTGATGAAGAATAATTACCAAATGTGAAATATATATTGTCAAACATAAGAGCAAGCTATTTCTTACTGAAAATGAGGATGTGAGAAAGATAGTGAATGACAGTCAGCCAGGGCTAGGTTTCTAAAGGCGTCTCCACTAAAACTGGCTGTTGAGGCACTGAATTGGCCTTCAGTTCTCACAGGTTGAGGCAGATCAGTGGAGTGGAGTAAGGTTGTATTGTTTGTATTGAAGCCAGATCTTAAAGCTTAGTGCACAGATTATAGACGTATATTTATGGCAGAGATAATAATAGCATTTCTGGTGATGACCATTGTTATGATAAAGCCTACTGAATGGCAGTGATAACAAAAGTATAAGGCTTCACCAAATGATTTTAAATGATGCAAAAATGGAATGGGAGCATTTATACACATATGCACTATTGATATTGGTTTTTATTTCTGACAAAATACATCAGTGTTCCCTTTCTCTTCTTTCTAAGTGTGGTAGGATTTTTTTTTCAATAGCTCTTTTTGTGGCCATTGCCCATGATGATAGAAATATTCAGTGTAAAGAAATATGCATAACCCTTAAATTTGCACTTCATATTTTGTATACTATAGGCAAAACCAACAAACAAATGAGTTTTTTAGACTGTATCAAGTATGTACATCTTTTGCCCCCACTCACTTTTCTGTATTTTATTTTCAAATCATAACGACGTGGTTTGTAGCTAAGAGGTTAAACAGTAAACAGTCAAATATTTTCCTCTTTTTTCTCTTGAATTTGTAATAGTTTAAAGATGAGGGAGGGATAAATCATTGACTAGATCCAGTCTTCACCTACTTCCAGGATACAGGTCCGTTTCTAGAGTTGTATAGTTGTTCTGTACTGTAGATACAGTATTTAATTTTGTTTTTCTTGAGTTGAATAGGAAATAGAGCTTTTCTATTCCAAAGTCTTCCAAATGTTACCATACAGCTGAGAGAGGGTGATGTTGAATAAAAACATCAGGACTCATGAAATTCTGTCCACAAACCTCTTCCTCTGCAAGGAAGAGTGGTAAAGCAACAGCTGTAGTATATGCTTTGGTCTGAAACCATCTCTCTCTCAATTTGCCCTTAGGCCAATGTTAATTGCTGAAAAGCCAAATGGTATGAGCAGGTTTTCAGAGTACAGTACTCCTGAAAAAGAAATTCAATAAGAAAACAAGATAAATACCCAGTGCTAAGAAATGATGATTCTCTAGATTTCCTCAGTCAAGCAATATTTATCAGGTGCATTGATTTAACTAGCGGCTATTGGCAGTTACAAATGGATGATGACAGGAAACAAAAAACCACCTTCATTTGCCATAAGGGGGCTTTTCATTTTAATGTAATGCCTCTTGGAATTACCAGTGTCCCGACTACATTTCAAAGATTAATGAACATCATCCTGTCAGGTTTAATATATCATACTTCTCTAGTACATTTGGACAGGATACTGTTCTCATAGATTCCCAGAGTTTTCAACAACACTTAGGAGAATTTTTTTAAGACGTAAATTCTGAGAGGAACTAAATATTTAGGAGTTTAAAGGAGAACTTTCATTCCAATCTGGATACACAGTAAATACTATAAAATTAATTTATGTCTGTGGAAAACGAAAGCATCTTAAAATGCTGCAGGATCATGCATAAAGTTGCATATGGCCGTGTCCTGTTATCCTGGAAGTACTACTCAATTGTGTAAGTAGAAGGAGGCAAAAAAATTACTCTCAGACATCAGGAAACATTTGACAACCTCATTAAGTCTCATGAGTCTCTTACAAAACTGGGATTGAACCAGAAAAATGTGTTCTTCGTTTTTTGTAATTTGAAGTAGATCCAAACCTGTTATTAAAACTGATATTAATAAACAAATTCAAGTTGGAGAGTTAGTATTCCAAAGTTATCATGGTTTAAGCTTAAAATTATTTTGTTTGAATGGGTTTACTTTATTGTCCCATAAGATCAGAAAACACAGAATCACAATTTTCTGATATAAACCAGATTATTTATGCTGTTATGATGAAATAACATCAACCATGCCTTCCTGCAAAAGAGAATAATTTTCTTTAATAAATACCTTGAAGGATAGTCTAGATACCATTAACCATTACTTATTTTTGACACATATTAAACCATATTCGGAAACGATAAAAATGAAATCAACAATATTTGTTACACTTCACAAGTAATTTTTTTTTTTCTTCTTTTACACTAGGGAGTGTCTTCATTTCTGAAGTGAAATGGAGAGATTTTTCCTGACTTATTACGTCTCACAGGTCTCATACGTATATGTGATATTGAATGGAGGAAATTTGTTTTTACTAGGGGAGTACCTCACAGTGTACACAAAAATTGATCTTAGAAAAAACATTTCCAGTGGATGGATAGCTTTCCAGAATTATTATAATAAATGTAAAATTAATTGTGTTATATATGTGTTAATTTAATTAATGCATGATTTAGGTATTCAGTATAGAATGTTCCATTAGGTTCCTGTAGCCCAGATAAAGAAAATATTCAATGGAAAACAGGAAATGCATATGCAATTTGATATTAAAATTAGTCTTCACATTACTGTTAAGATTTTGTTTCAGGGTAGATTTTCATGTCAAAGGTGCACAGAGCACCTCTGACACTCTCTTCTTTTGATTTACATAAATACATACCTACTGGTCTTTTAAAACTATTAGGCATAATCCTAACAAATTTCAAAAGACAGAAAGTCCTGTGCATATGGGTAAGGGCAACAATAGGAACAACGTATACAGTTTTAAGAAAAATGAAACACTAGCAAATACCAATAAATGTAGTGGAATTTTTGTTACTAGGTTTTAAAATTAGGGTCAGATATCTTATTAAAACCAGCTTTTGTTCAACCACAAGTTACTAGTCTTCATGTAGAAATGATTCTGTGACATTGTACAGCCTGTCTTATGCAGGAAGTTGAAATACAGGACCATGATGACTCCTGATCTGAAATCTCCGAATAATTCCTTTGCTTCGATTAGCAGAATATAAATGCCCAGATGCATAAATAATTTGCCCCTCTAGTTTTTTGTGGTGTTTTTTGGGAGAGCTGCATGATAAATAGTGACATACTTGGGCTAATCGGTTAATTTTGGCATGTAAAATTTTTGTGTAAAAGAAAAGTAATCAGCAAATCTCTTTATCAGCTGGCAGTAAATTTTTTGAAAGTAACTGTGTCCAGGAGATCCTCCATAACCTCACGCTTTCTGAGAAGTACATCACCTCTGGACTTCTTCCTTAGCCATACCTCATTCACTTTTAGTCTGCATATGTAGTGTTTTTAACTATGATATTAGTGATGAGCCTCCTTTCTCTGTTATGATGCTGCGGCGTTTCTCGATCTTGTGCTGCTTACCATGCCAGCCGCAGAAATCTCTGCATACTGTGATTAGGTGATATTGCCTCCAGGAGGTTTAAGTTCTGCTCTCAGCCCTTTTTTATGTACACAGACAAATCGTGATCTGGTCTTTCTGAGGTGTAAAAAAAGGGTTAATGTAATCAAATGTAATCAAGCAGAGCAGGAAATTGAGTTTTCCACTTGTTCCACCATTTCCTCCTCTCTTTTGCTGGAAAGTATTTGTTCTTTTTACCCAGAAATCTGAGGTCATCTGCTCATGTTTCTCAACTAAATTGTTAAAAATCTCCTGTGTAGATAAGTGACTGCTTCCAACTTTTGTGCCTTGAGCTAGTGTACTGTAAATTCTTCTGGTGTCTTATGGAGCTCTTTACAGCTTTAGTCATTATTGTCACCACTCTCAGTGGTACACTGAGTTGTTGAAGACCTAATTTTATCAAACTGAAGTGACTTTATTATGCTCTCTAGTTTCTTATTAAAGAAAAAATCTTGAAAAGTATTTGTTTCCTGAACTGATTTTGGAGCTGCAGAGTTCTTTGGGATTTCTATTTTGGGCTACAGTAAAACCTTCTGAATTTTTATGTATGGCTTTTTAAAGCTGAGATTTTTTTTTAATACCAGTAGAGTCAGTAGACTGGACTGGAGGAGGCCCACTTTCAAATACTTTTCTTGATATTGCCATACTTTCATGTGTGCCTCTTTGCGTTTGTTAAACTGTTGCACTCTGTCTATGCAATTAAATAGTGTTTAGTACAGGGGCTTTCATTGGAAGATGAATGGGAGACATGGTGGGAGAGCAAGAGGTAACAAGCTCAATTTGAAACATAAGAGAGTCCAAGCAGATGTAAGGAAAATCTTTTTCACCGTGAGGACAACCAAGCACTGGAAAAAGTTGCTTAGAGAGGTTGGGCAAACTCTGTCTTTGGCATTTTCAAAACCCAACTGGATAAAGTCCTGAGTAACCTGTTCTGACCTCAGAACTGACCCTGCTTGAGCAGAAGGTTGAGCCAGAGACCTCCTAGGTCCCTTCTGAGAGAAATGATTATCCAGTTCATTCATTATACAGTTTCTACAGAAATGGGAACTGTTAACAATCCTGTAAGTTCTCATACTATTTCATCATGCAGTTACTAATTTAACCATTTAACTACTCAGAATTTCTATAAAGTTTTGAAAATATACTGAGCAAAGTGCCTTTTGCCCTGAGCTTCCTTTTACAAGGAACTAGGGTTGTTTAGCCTGGAGAAAGGGAGGCTGAGGGGAGATGTTACCACCCTCTACCTGAAAGGAGATTGTAGCAAGGTGGGTGTCAATCTTTTCTTAGAAGTCACAAGTGATAGGACAAAAGCAAATGGCCTCAAGTTGTGCCAGGTGAGGCTTAAATTGGATATTAGGACAAATTTCTTCACCAAAAGGGGTATCAAGCACTAAAACAGCCCGCCCAGGCAAGTGGTGGAGTCACCATCCCTGGAGATATTTAAAAGATGTGTAGATGTGGCCCTTAGGGCCGTGGTTTAGTGGTGGACTTCACCACTAAGTGCTAGGTTAACGGTTGGGCTTGATGATATTATAGGTCTTTTCCAACCAAAATGATTCTATGATTAAAAACCAAAACAGAAAAAAACACAACAGGAAATACTTTGTTTGCTGTCTTGGCTCATATGCGGCAAACTGAATGTTCCCATATTTAGCTCAGAATAGTTACCTTTTTTTTTTTTGTGCAAGTTCAGATATTGCAGTAAATAATCTGTGGGTAAAAGGTAAGTATATAAATTACTTTTATTGATACTGTTCACATTGCTGTGTGCCTAATATTAATAGTGATTGGAGTGACTGTAAGTTTCCTGCAGAGCTCTAATTAATTTGGAATATGTGACTGTGTCACTCCAGTAAGGTGATGCATTTGGTCGCTCTATGCCTGTTCAGTGAGCAGCCTCATTTGCTCATGGAATTGACATTACAGCATTCTGCTTTCAAATGCATTATCCGTCCTGAACAGAACATGAACAACATAAAAACCTAAGAAAATGATTCTTCCCTGAAAGATAATGCCACATAATTGAGTCTCTGTACAGGTTGTTTGGAGACAGTAACAAAGAAATGTAAAACAGGATCCCTGAAACTGGTACAGCTTGTAAAATCTTGTTAAGCCATGTTAAAAAAAATACATTAATGCCCCCATTAGAGGCTGCAGTTTATTTATTGCATCCTATTCTTTAGCCATAGTAGGCATAGGTTTTTTTTAATCTTCCATCCGTCCTTTCCCCCTCCCCCTTGAAAGTGCACTCATTGAACTCTTGGCAATTAGTGTAATTGAAATTTATTGACAATGCGGCCGTCTGCTGAAGCTTCATTGTTCCGAGTGCTTAGTGCACAGCGCTATTGAGCAATGCCATGGCAGTGTCAGACAGCTCATACCTTGCTCAATTATATCAATGGACCAGTGACTGCCAAAGGTTCCTTTGGGGGTACGAATGTTACTTAGTGATAAGAGCCTTTCGAAACAGAATCCCTGGGCCCCATCTCTAGTGGGAGATGGAAATGAAATATGTATTTCTCTGCTGTGGAAAATTAATGTAATTGGCTCCCTTAAAAAGCTTTGACAAGTTGACCTGTTTGAAATCTGAGGAGGGCTTATACTGTGGTATCATATTATCTCCAACATAAAACCCCTCCTTTGGTGGCAGTGACAGTGGGATAAAATGGAATTTGGATAGTAATATTAAACTTCAGCTCCATTGAACACGTTCATATGTTTTTCCATTTATAGCTGCAAGATGGGGTCTTATAGAAATCCTGCCTTTTTTGTATTGACATGTAATCTTTTTTTTTTGTTTTGATTTATACTAGTGCAGGAGAGAAAACAATGTGTGTGAGTAAGATCTCTATACTTAGCTTTTCTTCTAAAATGTATATTGCTGAAAATTTAAATGATGTGCCAAATGTGAATATTTGATTCAGGCTAATCCTGAAATCAGAGTTAAGCTCTCAGACAAATTGATCAATATATTCCTTACACGCATAAAGGTTTACACACTAAAAATAAATAAGAGCTTGGCACAGCAGTCGAAGAACAAAGCTAAATATCCAAATATGCATTTTATCTTGTGTTTGAATATAGATGCATGCAACAGTTTTGTATTTTATTAGAATTCAACTGCCATGATAGAAGGCATTTGCAATGGACTGTATTCTGCCCAGGCTTAAACATCATGCATTTCTACTAAATTCCCTGCGATAGTGTGTTTGAAAATTAGGTGGAGTTGAACTAGTGTTTTTTTATTTCATATAATGGCTTGACAACTTATTTAATACAATATGAAAAAAGAAAGGAGTTTGAATGGGAAACATCCACATATGAGCCCAGGATTTTATTAAATTATTGTTTATTTGGCTTTCTACTTGCCTTCTTTTCAAAAGCAGAGCAAAATCTTTTGTTGGTAAGAGATGGGGCAGTAATTATTCACATTGTAAATTTTTGCATTAGAGTTGTCTTTGACCTTCAGCACACAGGTGAAGATCTACTTCTTTTATTCATGGGAGTTCTGGGAATATAGGATTCTGGGGTTTTTGGGCTGTGAAATCCTGTTTTGTCACCTAAAAAAGATTTTCCAGTAACAGGAAGAGGCATCTCTGGAAGACTGAGGCACTTGCAATGGCAGAATCTCAGGTGAGAAAAGTGTAAGACAGCAGTGAAGGGGGAGTTTATTTGAGGTAAAGAAAAACTGTAGCAGAAAAGAAAAGGAGATAACAAGGTAAATTAGTTTTCAGTCCTCTTAAAAAAAAAACAAAAGAAAAAAGAAGAAAAAAGAAAAAAGCAACCAACAACCAAAAATCAGATAAAACAAAGTGAACAGGTCTTTTTTGAATTGTGTAGAGACAGAGATCAGTGATTACTTTGTGATTTGCATTATTTCTTTCTTTACCATTGCACCCTAAATTGGAAGAGCTCCTATCCTGTTTTCAGTTTGGATGCTGCCAAAATCTCTTGAGAATATCCTTCAACATGTAGAGTACTTTCAAATCAGAATTAAAACTCCAACTAGGATTTGGCCTCAGGCCTAGAATAATTCTGCTTTTCTTCCAAATGACTCTTCATCAGCTTGTTGCTACTCAGAATTTAGCAACATTTGAACTCACTGCTACATTTCTAGTGCTAAAAGCTTTAGAAAGAACTCTAGACCTAAGTAGCCTAAAATTTAGCCCACCAGATATAAAATACTTCAACCAGTACCCTTCAGTGTCCAGGGTCAGCTACCTCTTATATTTGGAAGAAATCAGGGGAAAGGAATGTAAGAATTCGAAGAGTGAAAGTGTCAATATTTCAATTAAAATACTTAGAGTAAATTATTTTAAATGAGGAAATAATGCTTTAAAATAACTTAATTAGTTTTTTTAGTGTTTAGTATTACTGTTATTTATTACCAGTATTATTAGTATTTAGTGTTATCACAAAATACATTTGTGTTTAGTTAACAGAAGGTCTACCTTAATAAGCTAGAGTTTTGTACAGAGTCTCTCTGAATCTTGCACTGAGTGATTTCTTCATGTAGTTATCACCCCTTGATTGCTGGATGGTAAACTAGTTAGTAAAGGACTAATCCTTTCTCTCTCAAACACAAGATGTAATCAAAGCTCAATCATCAAACCTATCCTTCTAGAGATCTTCCAGCCGCAATCATCTTTCTTCTGTTTCTCTACAAGAGAATCTTATGGAAGATAAATATATAATACTGGATTATTTATATAACGTTAAATAATTTCCTTTTATCGCATTAGACTTCAGTGAATGTTGTGCATGTGATGGGTTTAAAGCTTTCATCCTAACTTCATAAAAGTTCTTTCAGAGTCTGTACTAGAGAATGATCATTCTGAATTGCTACTAACTAATGTAAGCATGCAATTATTTTAAATGTTCCTCCCAGGGATTCTCTTGGTAAAGTATTTTAAATTCATATATAAAAAATTAATGACAATGTGAGTTTAACTTCCTCTGAATCTGGGCTGACTGCAATCATTACATAGAGAAAATTATTCTAATATCTCTATTAAAAGTACAGTATTGACATACACACTTTTTTGCTTAAGAAATTGCTCTTCTGAACTTCATAATATTGCCATACAGTGAAATATACTTTACCTTTCACATCAGTAGGTTACCTAATACTCATTTGAACAGTCTGTATTTAGTCTTAGGAATACACATTGCTGCTTTCCTTCCGTGGATCCTGCATACTGTCAGACCCAAAGATTAGGCAACTTGCTAGCAGCTTTAGGGGATACCTATGGTCTGAAA
The DNA here is from genome assembly GCA_002844005.1 of Limosa lapponica baueri. Classification (NCBI taxonomy): domain Eukaryota; kingdom Metazoa; phylum Chordata; class Aves; order Charadriiformes; family Scolopacidae; genus Limosa; species Limosa lapponica. The sequence continues at coordinate 575,390 of KZ505645.1, read as the reverse complement.
CAATATATAGAAGGGTTGAAAATATTTTAAAGGACTATTAAGTTGTTAATTTCCCCACTGCTGCAACAGAGTATATTATTTTAGGCATTTTGTGGATCCATGCCATTATCAGCTCAAGAAACTTGTCTGTGTGTGTGTGAGGTGAAGGGGGTGGGGGGCAAAAGAGAGAGTGAGCTGCAACTAAATATGAAAATCTTGTACATGAGTACATGTACATCTGGAGGAAGAAAAGGATCCCCATAGCTCTAAACCTGGTTACATCTGTTCTAAAACCTCATAAATTTCTGCTTAGCAGTCCAGCTGGGCAGAATCTTAAAAGAACATCAAATAGATACTCATCTTGATAAAGCAATTATGTTGTCAGTTCTCTTGATCAGCACGAGCTTGACAAAGCATGCTCCAAACTTGTAATTTTAGCCTAGAGCTCACAAAACTTGAAGAGGTGATCTCTGGAAGGGAATGAATTATCTGAAGATACGGGTTTTCATGAATTGTTCCTTAAGTGCCAAATCTTGGCCTGCAGTTATTCAAAAGTTGGGCGGTACCAGCCCTGGGGTGGACAGAGAGAAGAATATTTAGGTAGTGAATGTATTGTCGCTCCCAGCTGACAGCTCCATACCATAACTGTCAGCCGTGACATCTATCTTAAGAGCGTAGCACTTTTCAAGTTCTTTTGTGTCTGTCATTCAACTACGGGCACGCTGTGTGAAATCCTGGCCTTGCAGACAAAACTCTTGCTGACGGCCCAGATTTCATGCCCTCCATGTGGAGTGGGGGAGAGGCTATTTCTACCATGTGTATTCCTGAAGCCGCACCCCAGGCCTGAAAGGCTGAAGTCTCCGACTCCAACCACAATGAATGGGGACATGAGTTAAGCAGTTGTGCAGTAAAGAGGAGAAGAAAACTTTGTTCGAGTCTTCCCTTTTGTGCTTACACCAGGGCCAAGCAACTAAGCAGTGCTCAATGAAAGAGAAAGAAAAAGTATAGGAAGCACTGTGCATGAAAAGTATAACTTATAATCATGAGATGTGTGTGTCAAACAGCAAGAATTTGGGGGCAGTAACTGGAATCCACATACTTACAGACTATTTAGGCTAGGTTTTGTGTCTCAAAGTATCTATGACAGTTATAATTGTGCAGGTTTTATTGTTTTGTTTTGGCTTATCTTCCTCCTGTAATTAGAAAATAAATTCCTAACAGATTTCAAGTTGAAAAAACGAATCTTTAAAATTCTATTTTCCAAACTGGCATAATTGAAATATAAGTTTCTAATTTTTACCTAAGTCTTATTTAAATACCATGAACTTAAAAATATTTATGGAGCCAATGTTGTATGTTTTGGATTTTGTGACATGTAATGTTCCATTGAACCAATGAAAGATGGCAACTTGACAGAGATACATGTATTAGATCACAACAGTACTGTGCATTTTCCTTGAAGTTTTGCTAATTCACTGCCTGGTGCTTTTTAATTCATGCTAGTACATAAATTTGACACATTGAAGTATTGAGCATTCAGCACTAGGTTTCTGATAAAGCAAATGCAGTCCCTTGGCTGTCCAAGAGTATAAGTGGTTTGAAACATGATCACAATGCCTGGAAGAAATCCCTCTAATAGGCACTAGAGAGGGTCGACATTTTTAAAGGATAAAAGCATATGGTAGTCATACAAGAAGGTGCTCCTTTGAGACAGAATTAACATGAGATATTGATAGTTCTTTCAGATTAACATGTTGCGTAGTCATTACTACTTTCGTTTGCAGTTACTTAGTGCATTTCTTCCAAGGTACTTACTTTCTCAATAGGGATTGTCTTCTAATAAACTCTGCGAACAAGTGATGTGAGATGTAAGATATGTTCTAGCATATTCTCTGAGAAACATACTGGAAGGGCTGAAATACCATTGCCTGTTATGAAAGTGCAGAAATAACCTGTTGAAAGAAAGTCTATAAAGCTCTTTGCAAGGCATATTGAAAAACCTACAGTAAAGCACAAGGGTGGGATTTATAAGAGCTCTTATCTTTTGGCCTCCCATCACTGGAGTAGTTTCTACATGTTTACATGTGCCTTTGCAAGCTTCCTTGTTAGAGTAGTCTTTGGCAGAAGAAAATGAGAGATGTGAAAAACACATCAAAGATTTTACAATAAAATACATATTTTGCTTAGTAAAAGGTTGGTAGTGTTTGTTAAGCAAGGAGTTTTGCCTTCTGTAGTCTAGGACAACACTTGCCAGTTAATTGAACTTGCACAAGACAGGTTACTTACAATTTGAATATCAGCAAGGTTTAGTATATTTTGCTTCATAGTCAAACCTTATTTTTCATACAGCTATTTAAGAAATACTGCAATGGCCTAGAAAAACATCTTGATCGCTTTATGAAAAACTAGAAATGGAAAAGATGCATGTAAGTGAGTCTAAGTGATGTATTGTTATAAAGATAAAATGCTACTGCAGTATTACAGGTGTATCAAAACACTAAGTTGTCTTATCAGAACTACTTAAGCTTTAGAAATAAATAAATTGTCCAAGAGCTTCAAAAATATACCTGAAAAAAGGTGTATTATATTTAGCAGACAAGCTATTAAAAAATCTGTTGTTAACATGAAATCTGGCCAATATTTTAATCTAAAATGTTCATTTGACTGAAATGAAGTAAATGATTCTATAACTTCCTGTTAGTGAGAGGGTTTTATTTGTTTCTTTTTTTGCCTCATGCTGCAGATCCTTTACAGGTCTATGTCCTGGGTTCCTCTCTCCTACCCTATTTTGGACAATCAATCCTAAGCCCTATTAGCACAGAATTCTGAAACCTTATTTCTTCTCACAGGGCAAAAGGAACAAGAATTACATTCCAGACAGGGAGTATCATGGATTATGAAGGGTAATATGCATTACAGAAGGGTAATATTAAAAACTGGAAAAGCAAATAAACAAAATCCCCTAATATTCATAAATCCTCCTAAAATGAAGCCAGAACAAAACAAGCCTCAAACCTGCCAAAAAAAAAAATATCAACCAAAGACAAGACAAAAAGAATGACAACAAAAAGTGCTTGGCATGTTTCCTTTTTAGGATGTCCAGGGAACTTGTGTCATAACTGAAATTTTGCTCAATCACCATCTGTGCTAAACAAGTGCAGTGTGAAAAATGAATCTAATGGTTTGGGTTTTTCTGAGTTCTTTCTTTTGTTTTGCTAACTCTGATGCACCCTGAAATAGTTTTCTTTCCAGTTTTGTGCTGAGAACAAGAAAGCTTTTCAGCTTTGCCAGACAACTACATCATCACTTTCTCTATAACTTTCTGCTATAATTCAAAGAAGTCTATAGGGTGTGTTGTTTGCCATAATGTAAGTAATAAAAACCGGTGGTTTCTTTAGTGTGTGTCTGTATTTGCTATTACATGTTTTACAAGAGAGATTGGTAGCATAAGCAATATTGTGTTTTCTAGTATATGAGGCAACTAATGGCATTTTTTTTGAGTTGCCCTGGTTTAAGAGAAAGGAAAATCTGACTTCTTTTGGACTTCTGTTATCCAGGCAGGTTTTTTTTTTTAACATTTTCTAGGGGAAGTCAGAGGAAAGTGTTAACTGATTTGTAAATCACATTCAGTTAGAAAGGTTTTACCTTGCTAAAGTAAGTCACAATGCTGATTGCTTTGAGGGGAATAGAAATAGTCCATTATATTTTCAGTGTGTTATCTCTTCAGAGTCACTAGAGGAACTGGAGTAGTTTTGAAAGAGGCAGGTGCATTTAGAAATCCCAGAGAATATTTATAGCCATTTCTCAGTGTATGGGATTTTTATATGAATTAGTATAAACAGTGCTGGCTTGCTGAGATGTGAATTACAGTAAATTTACTGATTTTACATATAAGCAGTCTCACTTATGTAGGAAAACAAATGCATATCGATGTGACTAACCTACTCTGAAATTTCTCCATGTCATTCTACAGGAACTATAAATATGAAGCAGAATGACGTTAACCTGATTTTTTTAATACCAAAGGCAGCAAGTGGAAAAATGTCATAAAATCAGATTTTGTGTGACTGTCACAACTTGTCACCTACGTAATTTATGCTGTAAAAATATGAATACAGCAGGATGCTATACATGATTTATAAAGATATAAATAGTAAACAGTGCCTGAAATATATATATATTTTATTGCTAGCTATTCTCTAACCCCATTGTGTAATGCTGAAAATTGAACTTGTTTCACAATTATTTAACTTTTTGTCTCCAGCAAATCATTCACATTGGAGAGGGGCATGCTGAACTGGCAGGCAACTGTGAGACCAGCTAGAATTCTGAAACCTAACAATCAGGGAAATTTAAAGAGTCATGTAAATACAGCCTCAGTCTATTAGTAGGTGGCATTGTTGTCATATTTTAAACCATAAAAATCTAGAAAATGTAGGGGCTTTTTGACAGGTGATATTTTGTCTATGTTGAAGAACTCTCTGGCTCTACTTTTGAACAGTGTGAATATCCTAAGTCTTGGGAGGAAATAGAAAAAGGTGTGTTTTGGGGTGTACGAGAAGAAAACTCCCATAATTTTTAGGGGTGCAAAACTTTGTTTACAATCTATAAATGTCATCAGTGAGTTGTGAGTGTGCTTTTTTGGATATTAATTGAGAATATATTCATATATATACTAGTAGGTTTTGTCTCAGTAGACTGATAAACAACTACTGTTGTGGTATTGATCATGAGATCTTCCATATCAGGGAGAGCTAGGCATGTCAGTAAATAAATTTCAATCACTATGGTTCCCATGTGAGTCCCATTTCTGATTTCTACCCAACGTTTATATGGCTTTGTTAGGCATTAAGACCAGATTTTAGTCTTAGATATAGACATAGTGTCATTTCACTAGCTTTTTTTCCCATGTTTTTTTTAAACTACTCTTTAACCAGGCTGCCTCTGCTGCCTCCCAACCCAGTCTGAATTATTATTATTATTATTATTATTATTATTATTATTACTGCTAGTACTATTATTTTGGAGTGAGTTTCTTCAGGTAGGTTATCAAATGCTGTATGTCTTGGGGAATATTTTAATGTCACATTATTTCCATCTCTGGGTAATCATCTGTCACTTTAAATACCAGTGTCAAGTAAAGACTCCAAGTCCCTCAGGCCAAAAACCTCATGCTTTCCTCCACTATAAATTAGGGCACGTTAGGACTTACCTTCTCTTACAGTTCGTTTTTTATCCCATTCTTGCTGATGATGACCACTTGAACAGAAGTTCTTTTTTGAGGTATCTAATATTTAGTCATTGTCCAATTTGTGGAGGAGAAAAAGGTGGCTTGGATGATACCCTGTTTTTTGGAAAAGGGCCTAAGAAAACCTCATGTTGTCTGTCCCACATCTGCTTCTGAAGGCTCAGGTCACTGGATTGCTACACTGGATGGCTTGTTTCTTTCCAAGGAGAGACTTCTAACACAGATGGGCTTATTGCCAGGTACCAAGGGACAGACGATGCTACTAAGGGGATTGCTCACCTGAGTAGAGGAAACTTGCCAAATGACGGGGTTTCCAAGGGGTCTCTTTTCAGACATCTCTCTCATTTTCATAATTTCATGTTGAGAAACCATGCAAGAGTCATTGTGAATGAACTGTTACTGGGTAATCAGTGTCAGGGTCATTCAGTTATTGCAGATTAGTGGAGGTACTAAAATTTTGTCAGGTGTGTAGGCAACGAGCCTTGTGAACCTTGTTCAAAGCTGCTTGTAGAAGAGACAGTCTTTTGCCAGATCAGAACAAATCCATCTCTGTGAAGTTCAAACAAACTGAAGGCAATGATTTACGTGGCTGTGGAGAACTGAGCATCCTTCTGAGGATGTGTGTTCTGACCCTCTGTGTTTGCTAACATCTCTCTCACCTCGCAGGAGGTCTGTCAGAGCTGACATGTTGCATAACTTTGATTATGGCCTCTGTTGCAGGCATCATCAGAGGAGAGAAGTGCCGGCCTCCATGCCCATAAAGATCCTTCATCTGATTGTCTGACACTTCTAGTTCCCCAGTTTTCGTGGAAGGGACAGGTAGTGAAGGTTGTTGTAAGAAGCCAGTATAGGTATCTTTTCTCTCTTTCCATTCATGCTAAGCCAAGCCTGGGCAGGAGAAGAGGTTAATGGAGAACCCCTGAAAGCGCAGGAGGAGTGAGTTCATTCTCTCAGGGATGGGTGCAAAGTCATGTAGGAACTCTGAAGGTTGTATTAATCATAGATCTTCGATAGTAAAATGAAGAGCAGAGAAACTTCATGCAGTTAGTAATTAGTTAATTAGTAGTTGAGATTTGTTAAGAAGTTGTCAGTTCTATACTACCTGTTAATCAGCAGGAGCTTCTAAAGGAGGGGCAGGTTTATTTTTTTTTTTTTAAGGCAAGCAGAGTTGGCACAGTAACTTGCACACACCTTCCTTAATGGGAGGTCAGAAGACTTGCCAAATGTGTAAGAGAAATACAAGTTTTTTCAATTGGATATTGGCATTGAGGTAATGATTTTTTCTTTTGTTTGACTCATGATATCTGAGTGCTAGAGACTGGTGATAGTAGTATTAAGTGAGAAATGTTAAGGCCTCAAAATTTAAGAAACTTTCTCACATCTTAGCAGGAGCTAAAGCAATACATCAGTTATGTAAAAGATATTCTTTAGCTAAACATCTCTTTTTGTACAAAACCACAGGAGAACTTAATACAAATGGAAGGCCTGGGATGTGAACTGAATTTCAGGTTTCCAACTGTTCAAACTGGTGTAGATTACACTTTGTGGCCGTGGTTCTTTCTTTTATGAATGTGTATGAAGAGAGGTCTTCTTTGCTACATTTCTTTAGTTGGATATTTAGAGAATAACATTGGTTTTAGGCTTTGCTCTGTTAAATACTTCTGTCCTGAAGCAAAATGAACTGCTCTAATTAATATGACTGAGATCTTCACAGCAGGATAAGCCAAACAACTAGATTATTAGGAAGGATAAGACCTGGATTCATCCTTGCCCACTTCCCTGCTTTGCTTTTTGACTGCTCTATAGCATAATAGTGAGCCTAGAATTCCTAAAATGCTGGCTAGATATAAGCACAGGATGTTTTGAAAAGATCAACATTGTTGCAGTATATTATTTATGCTATTTGCCAAAATTATTTGTTGGTGTTTAAGAAAAGTGTCACATCAGTGTATTGAGAATGAAGTCTACTTCTGTGGTGCCTGAATACAGCGTACAAAGTTACTTTGTCATTCCACACAAGTACACAGCAACATACTGCAAGTGCATGTGTGAGTTTTGTTGTTGCATGAGCAGGCTAATATGTTTGGCATGAGATCACAATTTTTTCAGCAATGTCTTGAATGTGTGGCAACCTTTTTTCATGCTTCCTTTACTGGATCTGTGACTTTTCCATGGAAGTTCTCACAGGTCTGAATCTCAGGCCTCTAGGCTTTTGTTAATGCTGCCAAAAGACAAGTCAGGACAAATTATGTACTTATATTGTCTATAGAGAGTATTAATATCATATTTCTGTGGTCTGGAGAGGTATACTTTCAAAAGTATTGCTGGTGTCAAGAACAAGTTTTCCAAGTGGCAGTTTGTTAACCATTCTTCTCCTGATGTCTCCAGCTAAGCCATTGGAAGGGGTTGATAAAAATTTATCCGTCAGGGCACCATGAAATTGCTTCCTGACTCCTCAAACCACTGAGGCACAAGACAAATTTTAAAGCCACCATCTAAAAGCATACTAACATGTCAGAGATGCATACTCGATCAGTGGAAGCAGCACTGGAAGCACTGAAACCATGGTTCCATATAGAACAGTTGTTTTCTTCACTGACAGAGAAGCCAAATTTAGTGATTCCAGTTGAGCTGATGGACAGGACTTTCAGCCCCGGATCCCATTTTTTAGCTCTCAGTAGACAGATTGGTTCTGTGGTCCATGATTTCCCTGCACAGGCCAGCTGGCTGAGGTAAAAACTTGCCTCCAGCTAGGCAAATTGTCTTCATATAGGCAAGCTGAAAGCGCTGTATTTTCAATATGAGGACAGGAGGCACTATACATGCAGATTACAAGGACCATACTTTTGTACATTATCTCTTCTAGGGCTTATACTACAGTTCACTAATATTATAATAAAAATCAGCTTTGTCTTCCAGCATGGAGCTAAGCTTGGGAAGACATAAAGTTCTCAGCATTCAGGTTTTCTATAAATGTGTGGCTAATGAGTACAATAGTGCTGTGGAACTCCATTTTCCATGTATGTTTAGCCCATATTTTGTCTGATTGTATAAACAGCATAATAGTTTTAAAAAATGTTTAATATGGATTAAGCAGAGAAGATTTTTTGAGATCTTCTGCAGCAAATATTTAAATATATATTTAAATTATTCCTCCCTCCTCCCCCCCAGATCCGTGTATGTTTTTGTGAGGTGGTTCTCTTTAGTAGATAATTATAAGTCAGTTTGAATTTTTCCCTCAGGGGGTTTAAAAATGCTAACACCTACTGAAACTGTATTAAGAACCATTGTCTTCATTGTCTGAATATTTTGTAATCTGTCTGAGCCAATCTTGAACTTAAAGGTGGTTTATTTTGTACATCTAACATCAAAAGAGCTTTCTTTGGTAATATTTAAAAGATGTGCTTTGCTTCTTGGTTTTTTTTTTCTTTCCCACTGGCACAGTGTTTTGTATGCTAAAATTATTTCAAGGGAAGATCTTCCCTTTAGAAACTCACTCTTCACACATATGCCTGAAGTCAAGAAAAGCATAATACTGTTTATTCCATTAGGTCACACAGCCAATTAATCAAGATTTGAATGAGTATCAAGATGTAGCCTTCATTCTGTCTGCTTATTAACTTTCATTATGTGTAAATCTAAGGTGTAATTGTTAACAGGATGGATTATGCTGTAAAGTTTTTTTTCCTATAACAGCATTCCTTCACAGGTCCCCTTATTAAAGCATACCCAGGGTGATATATTATGTTAAGAAGGTTTAAAACATAAGGTGACAATGACCTTCCCTTTAATTAACTATGATGGAAATAAAGGTGAGAACAATGATGATGAAGCTCTGCTGGAGATCATAAATCATCTGCTGCACTGGCTAGACAGGACACAGCTACAAAAATAACCTTGCAATTCACAGGTTAAATGGCTCTTCCATTGTGCTGCATTTACTATTGTTTTTATTTACGTACATACAGATAACTTTCATTTTGTGGCAGTGTAAAATAGGTCTCTGAGCAAACAATGAGTTATTTTCTGAATATGCTTGAAAATACTGAAGTATTTTTTTGTTAAAATATTGCTCAATATTCCGGCTTTTAAATAGCAAAGTGGTATATGCAGCAATGGAAAGTTGAGATACTTCTGTGTTTTCATTTAGAAATCTGTGTGGTCAATGACAGAAGGCAGTTTAGTGTTTTATTGTAAAATAGTTCATTTCTCCTAATGATTCTGGACTTTCACCATACTATGTGAGATGAGACTGCCAATTATATTTTTCAATGTCTGAAAATTATTTCTAACTTATTTAACTGGTTTTAAGAGCATATCACATATTCTTAGCAATAAGTATACTTCTTTTTCTAAATATATCACTTGATCTGAGAGTTACAGTCCTGTGCCATTTAGTATACCAAACTGAGTTTGTAATATAATGGGAACATTTAAATTAGAATTACAGTTCAACAGAACTCATAAATACATTGACTAGTGTCAATTGCTGCACAATAAAGTAAGCAAGACTTTTGTCACCTTTACTGTCAACATTGCAGAAAGATAAGGGCTTCCTGTTCAAACTGATATGTGTTGGATAATCCTGTATGATCAAACTATATTCAGAAGTTTTCCTATTAAATTAAAAAAACAACATCCCAAAACAAAGTAGTAAAAGTACTACAGAATATTTTATGCTTCCATCATGTTTTATATCTCTCAATTTCTCCATGAAGATGCGCTCTCAGTGTTTGAAACTGGTAAAGCTAAACCTGGAAAACAGAAAGTCTGGTGTAAAAAAAAGGTGATAGAAAATGTCAATGTGGATGTTAACAGGCATTAAGCAACAGAATTTGGGGATATTTTTGCAACTGATAAGAAAGAGGTGTCTTCTAGAACTGAAAACACCTGAAAGAAATGAGTACCACAGCAGAAAACCTAGAATTTACTGTCTGTTCTTTTCTGTGTTGTAATGCCAGCAGGTGTTGCTGGGGTACTTTTTGGATGGTAACTTTTTTTTTTTAAATTTCAAGATAGGAGCGTAGAGCTTTATCTTAGGCTGTTTCCTAGCTGCCTGAATTTAGCATGTTAAGATAAATCATCAGAGCAGTTTTGGCTTTTTGAAGTGCTGAAACAGACATGAAGGGACCATGGATGTAGTGCTAGCTGTCTGGGAATTACTTCTGAGTAGATGGACTTCCTAGGGCTGTGAACTGTTATATAGTTAAGTAACACTGGTATATTTGATTGTCCCTTTATGTGTTTAAACAGATTGAGTAAGAAGAGGATTAATGATTCTTATTATTCAGCTTCAGTATGTCTTTTAGGTAACACTTCAGCAAAATATTTTTGTTTAAAGTATGCAGTCTGCATTAGTCCTTGCTCTTGTTCGCATGTGGGTGGCAATGTGCTTAGGTCTGGAGACACAGGAAACATTACTGAGCTGGAAACTGAGTTTCTTTCTGTGCTGGGAAATGTGCAAGTGATGCACTCACCATTCTGCAATCATCTTTCCCTGGGTATCCAGTCCACAACACAGTGGGAGCATTATTGTAGTATTGGTTTCTCTGATGCCTTCCTGCACATGTTGAGCAAGTAACAGGAGTGATAGGGACATCATCAAGATGCCTCGGTGATGAGGTAAGATACCTTCAAATGATCCCAGTATTACTCTATATTGGGTAGTCCTGTAAGTCAGATGATAATGGTGGTAATTCCTTCTCAGCACATCTTTAATGGTCGTTGTGATGCTTGCTATTTAATCAAGAAATATCACAAAGATGTGCAGAATGATGCTCAGCATTCAATGCAGCTCATGCTCTTTCATGCTGCTCAATAGCATGCCTCGGTCAGTAGGTGGTCTCCAATGCTTCTAACGTGTCCTGACCTCAGCAGAGGCAACAAAGAAGGAGACAAATCCTTTCTGGCTCTACAGGCAGCTGACCCTGGAACAGAAGACCAGTTTTCATGCTTTCATGTAGCATAGAACAACAAATGTTCAGAGCATCTTCTGGACAGAGAAACAATATGACAGCATATTTATGGTTATGGAGAAAAGCCCAACTATTGCCCAGTCCCTAACAGACTAACCACTTTGCCCCAACTCCTTTGGATGTCATCGATCCCCTTGAAACTCTGAAGACTTTTTTTGAATGAGTGACTCCAGCATTTGTGTGAGAAGAACTGCAGTCTCAGTCTGCTTCTTGGTCCTTGGATCTTATTTTATATATTAATAAACACTTCCAATGGAGAATATTTTTACCATACAAATGTAAAACAAGATTTCTAAAGAATAACACTCTGGTGCTGGTGCAACTCACTCACATATTTTACCAAAAGTTTTGAGTCAATGGAGAAAAATGCTGATAGGGTAAAGTTGGTGATAGGGTGAAACGCCATAATGGGATAGCAGAAGTGTCAAGCACTAAGGGCAGAGCTGGTGAGAGCCAGAGACAGACCTTGGCTTGGCTTCTTCCTGCAAGAATGGCAACAGGCTCCACAGTTTCTGAATGCCAGAATGCAAAATTCATTTTCTCTGAAGCAGCTGGTCAATGGTCAGTCTTCCATAAATAATAAGAGGAAGACTTTGAGGGAAAATGAGAAATTATTTTGCTTCTGCTGCTATCACATCTTCTCCTCTGGGCCTGTAAACCTTTTGTCTGTTGTGACTCAATTTGACCCAATCTTTTTAGGAAAGAATGAATTGTTACCATTTGTATTAATTCATAATAAGAGTGCTTAGGTGTGATTCCCTCCTACTACAATATCATGTTTTAGTTCGTCTTGCTATTAGAAGGAACAGAATTCTACAAGATGCTTTAATTACCTGTTTTTCATAATCTTGCATTCGTGCCCTGACCTAATTAAGTGGTGAAGTTCCACAACACTTGCTTGGTATTTCATAGGCCTCCTATAATTCCTTACTAATTTTTTCTTGTCTGTACATTGTCTGCACCTGGCCCCCAAGTTTTTCCTCAGTATTTTATTTTCCCATTCTATTAAGTGCTCCAAGACTCACACCCACATTGGAGCCAAAAGTATTCATAATTAAAGTGGTGAAGCTAAAAACTGTTTTTTCTCAGCACTTCTTTTGACTTTCATGTTTTTAATATAAAGGGAGACTGTTGTTAACTTCTACATTAGAAATTTGGAAGACACGTGGATAGTACTCAACAAATGATAAATAAAGTAAAGAAGAGACATAAACAAGGGACAAAGATCAGAAATGAGGGACTGAGTGTAAGTGAGGCTACTTTTTAAATTGTCAAGTCAGCTTATTCATGACAAGGAGAGGGTAAAGAAAGAGAGAAAGAAATTGTTGCACGTTTACTCATCTAATGACTGTTAGAAACCTAGGGAAAGTTCCCATGAAGATGCATATGTATACAGTTAAGAAATGTGGTTAAACTTGTTAAATGAAAAATAACCATTGCTTGTTTCTTCTCTGTCAAAGGAAAAAACATTTCTTTTTGATGAATGGGGTTTTGTTTATTTAGCTTCTGAATTTATTTTTATTTCAATGGGTTTGAGTGGAATTCTCTTGTCTTACACTGGAATCCCAACTTATTAAAACACTTTGAGTTTTGGGCAGCCAAACTGAATACATATTTAGAGGCACATTTAACTTCCAGAAGGTTTTAAGTAAAAAAACCTAGGCTAAGAATCTGATTTGGATCACGTCATAATTTCTTCCCATAGAATCTGTGAAAAGACATGAGCTGCATATGCAGTTCAGTGATAGAAGTCTGTTTTTGTAGTAGTTTTAATGAAAGCAGTAGCATCTTTTGCATTTTTAGAAGGGTATAAAAATTGTAAACAAACTTTTCAATGCTATGCAGTGGGCAGTTGCATAACGTTGTCAAGCATATCTCAGTGTGTTGGGTTCCCTCTGTAAAGGGGGTCTCGGCCAGTGAGCTAAGGACCCAGTACATGCATTGTGTACTTGATCTGTGCATCTCTGAGGGACTATACATTGCATACCACTTAATATGCGACAATATGTATATACTGTATCTACATTCTGCTGATTTCTTAAAATGAATTAGATGCAACCACTGCTTTAATGTTGGACTAGGTTCAACTACCTTTTTTCAGGTACAGTCTTACTGTTGAAGAAATGCCATTCACTTTACAGAATTCTTTAATGTAGGCTCATATTTAGGATTTTTAATGAAATTAAAAGTTGTTTTTTAATATTCTAGAGGGAGGGAGATAGCTATGCAGGTTTGATGCTGTGTCTTTTGGCTTCTGTTCATTCCTATTTAGGACAGAGAGCAAGAGGAGTTAGCTTTATACTTTAAGTTCTAGATAATGATAACCCAAACAGTTCTATGATTTTATGATTCCATATCCTTGTAAGAGATCTTTTAGGTAAATGCTGATGTTTTAAAACAATTTTTCTTAGGTTATACTTAAGAATCAATAATTAAGGGTTAGTATTTAAATCAACAGATGCATCCTGTCCCCTTGAGCTTTTTGAAATATAATTGAATTTGTTTGTAACTTTTTGCTTTGATTCCACACTAAAATGAGAAGAAAGCTGTATGGATTGTTAATAAAATGGAAGACTCTTGAAATGACTGACCTTTGATCAATCTCAGATTTTGAAATCAGGAATTTTGGGGAGTTGTCAACAAAACCTCTTTTCTTTAGGTAAGGAAATGGGGAAAATGGAAAAACCCCACTGACTATTATACTCTGGGAAAAGGTTACCCTTACAGGACATCTAGTCAAAGTTTCATCGGGTTTCCTGACTTTGTGATGAAAACTGTTGGTTTAGATCCTGTCTCCAGAAAAGTTTGCAAGAGTCTTGGAGATTTTCTAGGGAATTTTGAGATTTTGTTTAAAATGTGCCTGAAGATTTTGATTTACATGCTCTTTTTTTTCAGTTATGATATGATAGGAGAATCAGTGGCTTAGAATGAGAGAATCAAAGGATAAAATTACAGAATGATTAGAGAGTCAAGTAAATCAAAACCTCCCACCCAAATACTCAGTAAAATTATCTACACAATAGTATTAATAGCTGTCATGGTACCAGTGGGATGCTAAGAAATTTTATTCTGAATCATTAATTAAAAACAAAACAAAACAGAGCTGGAAGGAACTAGAGTTTGTAGTTGAGCAAGTGAAAGTCAAATCAATTTCACTGGATCGTTTTAAAAACAGGTTTTCCTTGGTTTGTTACCATTTTAATTTTTTCCCATACTTGGTGCTAATCAGGCATGACAAATAGGCTCACCTTTGAACACACTTTGCACTAATAATGTCATAAAGTAACTCCCTTTAATTGGTACCTCAGGCCACTGTCATCAAACAAGCTCATAAAAAGAAACTAGTGACAGCTTTCACTTCTGCTGGATTTATGAAAGACTTCTCACCTATGCCCAGCCCATGTGTGTTTACATTACTATTCTAGGTTTGACCTTTGATCAAAGAAGCAATGTATTTTGTGTTTCACAACAAACTCTCACCGTCACTTCAGTTCAGACATTTATTCTTACGGTGTGTGGCTATTGTGAAAACTATGCACTTAGAAAATATAAAGGGCAGGCAGTTTACAGTCAGGCTTACAGTTCACTGTAATGTAGTAAATATGTTTTAGAGCCAGATATATAATCTAAAATTAACAATTTATTCCACAACTGATATTTTTTTCTTCACGGATTGTATAAGCAAAGACTCTTGTGTGAGCTCATTATTCAAAACTATTCACCCGATAACTTCTGTGAATAATTCTTAGTCTTGGTCTGTAGCTCATTCTCAAGGATCTTATTGTGAATATTTGATCACCGAAATTCCAGCTCAGTGACTTATCACCTAAATCATATGGTATGCTTCTGCCAGGATGGAAGAACACAGCCCTTAATTTTCTACTTAATGATTCAGAAAGTGGTGAGCACTTGTCCTCTGAAAGTCAAGGCCCTTTATCAAATATCCAGAACTTGAAGTCTTATCATAGTCATTGATTTTAGCAGGTGTTAGAGGTAATAACTAGTAAATGCAGATTTGAAATTTTTTTTTAAACTATTGAATTTTAAATTAGATGCTTTGAGGGATGCTCCTACTTTTATGTTCTTCTTTTCCTGCAAGTATTCCAGGCAACTAACAGATAAGAGTGAAATTATTCAAAATGTGTTTCTGCAAAACATAGGATTTGTAGTAGCAGAAATTCCTGCTAAAGTCCAGTAATACATGCTCACGAATTGTATTATGAAAGTAAGAGTTTGTTTTCAGCTTTATAGTATGATTCTGTCTATCTTTATTTGGGATAGTTCACAGTAGAATTTCTGATCTTGATTCAGATCAAATTTCAGACAATATTTAGATTTTAAATTCTGCATTCTACAGGCACACACTTGTCATCATGATTCCTTTAATTTAAGAAAGCCCGAAAAAGGTTTTTATTTCAATTCTAGTTCAGCTGTGGTTTTCCTCTTTAAAGAACACTAGTTCTTCCAGTGATAATTGGTTTTATGATGTAAATTTTGTGTGAACTGCATTTTGCTTGCACAAATGCTTTCTTTTAGTAATGAATATTGTTAAACTAGAAATAGATTTCTTAGGTTTAAATGAAGGTAGTTTATCTGATGTGTCCATAATGCCTTGGTATTGGATCAATTTGCCCTCTTTCAAACAACCTTGTTTCAGAGGTTTTCAGTACAGTATAGCATTTAGAATGAATGAATTCAGCAATCAGTGATATTTATGGTTTATTATATGAACCAAGAAATGTGCATTAAAAGTTAACAGTGTGCTTGGAATATAACTGTGCATCCCTTTATAATTTTCGCTGGAGTATAACTGTGCATCTGTTTATAATTTGCTGTAATCCATGTCTTTATAGCTGACTTCCCTGTGTTTCAGGATCTCAGATTTGATAGGGACCTAAGCTAGTACACTATGAGTGATACTGGAAAGGAATTAATGACTCTGAGTCCTAGTTTTTCCTCTTTTCCTCCTTGTTACAGCAGTGAGGAAGTTATTTCAGTATTTCCTAATTTACCTATCCATCTGCCCTTCTCTTGACAGTCTGTGTAGATCAGTTCAACTTTGGGGATGCATAAGTTGTGACTCTATTAACCTCTTTAGACGACGACATTCCCTGTAAAATGCATAAACGTACTATTGAAATGACAGGTTGGATACTGTTCTGAATGTTGTTTATAGCATTTTATTCACCATTGGTGACTTTTGTTTTATGAACTACCTGAAGCTGGTGTATGTTCTTATTTACTATGTGAGAAAACTATACATCCATCAAACCTAGACCTAGATTCAAGCAGAATATGGCTACCATAGCGCTATACTAATGAACGAAAACATTTTAGACATGTTTTGCAATCATGTAAAAACATTTATCTACTCATTATGAGGAACATGTATATTTGAATAGATATATTTGGAACATTCTGCAGCCCATGGTGTTCCGGAAGAATAATATGAAAAGTTTTGCTCCAATTTGAAAAATTTTTATTTGGATTTTAATGGTGTTTTGAGATAAGGTGACATAGTGACTTTAAATGAATGTTGTAAAAATAGCTTGTAAGTTACTAGATATTCAACATTAATATAGGTTTTATTATTCTTTTTTTTTTCCCCATGGGTAAAACTTTTATGTAAAATGCTATCACTTGCATAGTTTATACTTGATAAAAGTTTCAAGCAATACTTCTCCATTTTTGGACTGTGTGCAAAAATTTGCAAACCAGTCAGGTACTGATACTAGGTATGGCAGTAGACACGTTTGGGAAAAAACCTTCTCAATAATGCCACAAAATATTATTTCCTAATGTGCTCTGAGGCTTCAAAATTCAGCCTTCCAAATGTATGAAAAGTCAGTGTGGAATAGAAATATCTAGCTTTTCATACTGAAAAATTCAAAATATGCAGTTAAATAACAGTTGCCTTTAGCTAGATGAATTCATTTGAATAAGTTCTTTCTCAGATCCAGTAATTCCCAAGTGGGGTTTTTGGTCTGTTTGATTTATGATAGATTTAGTGAAAAGACTGGAATAGCTTAAGAAATTCTGTCTTCCTTTTTCTAATAAATTTCCTTGTTCAGTGTTAGACGAGAATGACTGTTTTCTGTTGATCAGCACTGTTTTCAAACATGGGGCCCGTCTTCACCTTCTAGCAAATAGATAAGAGCTAGTGAGGGGAGGACGGTGCAAAGCTTCTGCTTTGGGCTGGGGGAGAGGAAGATTAGAATGAACAAAATTTAGGTTTAAATTCTCATCACAAGAAGCAGTAACTGTACCTATCAATATAGAAGGTGTATGGCAAGCCGCTTGAAAATAGCCTCAGTGGTTTCTTCCATTTGCAAACTTCATTTACCTCACAGGGCTTCTTTCTAGAGAAAGAGAGGATGGGAAGGGACTGCTAAACATGAAGAAAAATGCACTAACTTCCTACAAAGCCACCAGACTGGAAAAGAAGTAATTTTGCCTGAATCTATCCTGCTTCACTAAACCAAATGGCTTGAAAAGGTACATTGTACTCTGAGGTTTTCCTGTTCTAATTTATTCAGTTGACATTGGAAATATGATAAAGAAACCAGTCAAGGATGCCTTGAGTTGTAAACAATGCCATAACAAAGTGCCGTTAAGGATTTAGAATTAGAAGGTAGTGCACCAGTTTCTTGTCTCAATTAACAAGCACAGTTCATACAGTCAAATCTCAGTCTCTAATAGGTATACAAAGAAGAAAATTTGTGCTAGTTTAAAGATTTCTCTAAATTGCTCCAGGTGAAAATGGATGTCCTGAAGTTAAAATATTAAAAACCTGTTTTTCAAATGTAATTCATTAGAGATTTATCATGAATGTGTGATATTTTGGGTGTGAAGTTAAATCAAGGTAAAATCAGTCCCATTTCCTCCCCTTATTGAATCTTTCCAGAATGAGTTTTTCTGCTGGGGCAGATGGCTCCTTAACTGTAGAGCTGATGCAGCTTCAGGTCAAAGGGGAAAGATTTTTGGAGGGAAAAACCACCAAACAGATGGCGAGCATTTAAACAAACAAACAAAAATTTCAAACATCCTGATGTGTCTGCAGGACAGCAACGGAGAAAGAGGTAGACATGCTTAGGGCTGGCCTTACATGGTAGTGTGCAACTACAGGTGTGGCTTGTGCAGCCTTAGTAGCTGCAAAAACTACCTGAAGGAGAAATTCCTTTCTTCCAAAGTTAATGCAATCTAGTTTTCAGGTGGTGTCTAGAATATTTGCCCTTTGATGTTTTTAATTACACGTACTTAGAGTAATGCTTTCAAACTCCTTAATTGTAAGAATTCCCGCCTTAAATATCTAAAAATTATTTGCCTTTGATGAATGGAAATATGATAAAACACTTAAAAGTATGTTCCCATTCAGAACTGTCATAAATTTGCTTAAATGCTGTTTGCAGTGAATATGAATAATTTTTAATATATCTAAATTTATAGTGTGCTTTTTGAAAAGGTGGTCTCAATATAGTGTCCACATAATAGTTTAAGCACATTCTACAACCCCACACTTGTTCATACAAGTGACAGAATTTACATAATTAAACCCATTTATTGCAGTACAGCACTGTGAGAATTCTATATCAAAACTACTACTTGACATCTATTATTTATAACTACTTTTCTGCCTTTTCTGTATTTGTGCTGTGTCATAAAGAAACTCAAAATACAGCTCCAAGTGCACATAATTAAACACTGAAATAAAATCATATTGTTAAAAATGTTTTGTTTTTCTTTTTTTTTCCCCTCCTGCTAATGACTGATACTTTGGATTGCTTTTCTTGTTTTCTATTACCAGTTGCCTGCCTATGTTGAAGGAAATGCCTTTGCCCAAAATTTAACTCTTTTCTTTCTGAATACGTTTCTGGGTTTATGGAAAAAACATGTTAAAAAAAAAAAACCAACACAAAACTCCAAAATCCCTCGGAGTAAGCAAAATAATTGCCAATAACTTGTCAGGATTTTTTTTTTTTAAATCTGCAACGCCAATAATTGGTAATGAACGAACAGTTTTAAGTGGGTTTAGTGTTTTTACTCGAAGCTTGTAGAAATTATTACCTTCATCTCTGCAAGTGTCAAAACATTAATTTGTGTCAAGAACATATGCTTTCAGTACTTAAAACAAGCTTGTTTTTGTGCTGTTGCTCTGCCTTGTTAGTTCTTACACTTCGATTGTCTGGAAAGGTTGCCCCTCTTTACTATACAAAAAAAGGGCCAGGCATAATTTCACCACTGATTGAATGCATGTAGGGAACAGTCATTCGTGGCAGAGAAAGGCTGAGCCTCCTGCCATTGTTCTCTTGACAAATAGTGAGTGTCCTCCCTTTCCACTGTCTGACCTTGACTAATTGTGTAGAATTGGTGCAGCTGTCCCTGGCTCATTCAGCGCTGCAACACAAGGGCATGTAAGAAACTTTAAGCTGCCATCATAAAACTCCAGTTTGAGGACTTCATCACAATGCGTGGTGCTCACTTTTTTTGTTGCATGCTGTTCAGTTTGTTGCAGTTTACTTCCTCCAGAAGCGCATTTTATAGTCATGCTGTCTTTTTTTTCTCACTTGGTTTTGTATATATTTCAGAAATCTGTAGAGTGGTAAGACAGTATTTCTAAAAGAGCTAGATAAAGTCACATTGAAAAATACTTATAAAACCATCAATTAAAAAATGATAGGGGAAATTAAGCTTATCTAGAAAGTGAGTGGAAAAGCATGTTTGTACTTTTCTTTTTCCTTATTACTGTCACAATCTGTTGTTGGAAATTCTTTTGGTAGAAAGCTACAGTATATTAACTTGGAAACTGAAGAATATAATCAGAAAATGAAGTACCATGTGCATATGAATACAGGGATAAAATTTTCTGGTGCTGCTTTTAAATGTTAAGCCTAACTGAATATTTTAATTATTGTGTGTACCAAAGCAAGCAAAGTATTTTTCCTGTACAGGTAATTTTTAATAGTACAGGTAGTGCTTAAATACATATTAATGATAATATTATATATAGGTAATGTAACCTGGAGATTTTACTAGAAATCCTTGAGAATTTTTATTATTTTCTTAATTAGTGTGAAAATTTGCCTTATGAAGAGGGAAAATTCAGTGTGTCTACAACACTTCTAAGTCACACAGCTTTTGGTTTTAGGTTTTATGGTTAAATGGACTTGTGTTTGAATGGTGAAAAGGTCTTGTATTTGGGTAAATGACACTAATCTAGAAAGAACCACTGGCTTGCTTTATTTAAGGTTGAAAAGTTCAACCTTATTTAAGGTTCAGTAAAGTTCAGTTTTTCATCTGCTGTGTCTTTTTCAGTCACGCTGCTTCTCAGTGACAGATTCTTTTGACAGAATAAGCAGATTTCTATAAAAACATCACGCAAAAGTGAAGGGCCTTATTTGTCTCCCCAACCTATATTGTACATCTCTCCAGAATAAAGAGAACTTCTGTGTCCTTGGATTGTGTCTCGGATGAGGTGGCAAAATACTAATTGAAGGAATGCAAGTGGTAGATGAATTTTTGGAAGTGATGAGTATTTGGTGGCTTATATTGACCTGGGTATGTGTAAGTCAGACACAGCTGGCAATATGACACTTTACCCCATGGACTACATAGTCACACATAGGAATGTGACTACATAGTGAGAAGTAGGACTTACATTCATGAGATCTTTCTTCCACAAATACTCTGCCATTGTTATGCATATCGACAGGCAAATCAGGTGTTCTGCATGGCATGTTGCTTACTGCAAGGAAAGAGTGGCAACATGTGGGCTGAAGTACTGGAGGCAGACGTTTCAAATATGATATTTTTGGGTTCCTGGTATTGCAATGTGTTAGCAAACAGAATTCTCTTAAAAAACCCTCGCCTGTGTCCCTGCTACTCAGACCTGTGCTGGGAAAGCATTTGGTGCCAGCTTGCAAACTGTTTGAAACATTTCCAGTGAAATTAAATTTTAGGAAATGTGTTGGTTGGCTTAAAAGTCCGGCCTGAATGAGACTTGGTAGTCTCACAGAGTTCATTCATTCACAGAGCTCAACTGTGATGCTCAAGTCCCTCGTTGGTATAACTTGAAGCCACATGATGGCCATTTCTCCCCTCTCACCCCTATGAGAACTTTCTGACAGACCTTGGTCTCTTTCTAACTTCTTGTGTAATGGAGATAACAACCTCATGTTACCCGACAGCCTATTTTTGACTTCTGAAAATTATTAGGTCTTATTTGAAACTTGGAGCAAGCCATATTGAGAAGTACATTGCTAGAGGCTGAAGGTTGTAGAGTCTTATTTTAATAGCTCGTGTAGAAAACAAAGCTTTCTTTAATTTGTATAATAGCAACAAAGTAAAATACATATAGAAAGAATTGTTGTTATTAATGAGTATCTATGGTATCCCTTAAGAGCAGTCATGACATTAGGGCCCTTATGTACCCCTGCTGCTGGAGCTGAACTGACCGCCTAGGGCCATACTGAGAAGCGGAACCCAACCTCTTGGACTCCCAGCCAGCTTCCTAATAGGCAGATGAACTGCGTGGCCCTGGTTGTAGATCCATGCTACGTAGTCCTTAGCAATAATGCCAGTTTAAGTCCTACTGGAAGCTGCAGGTTTTTGGTTTTGCATGGCAGTGTGCTGCCGTCCTGCTTGTGCCAGGCAGCGAGCTGGCTCAGGGACGTATCATAAGCCAGTCCATGAGCCTTGTGCTTCCTTTTCTTCCATTTTATAGGGAGTTAAAAAATACAAAAGGCTGAAATATGCTCAAAGACGAGAGGTACTTTCAACCCTGGTCACACTAACAGGCTGGCAGTTGCAAAGGCATTGCTGGGGCATGTGAGTGTGTTGCACATGGATAGCAATTGGAAGGTATTTTGAAGAAGAAATCTTTAATCTGACTTTGTTGCCAAATACTTTTTTCTGTGGAAATGCACACACTGGATGGTTTTAACTGTCAGTGTTTTAGTTTTTCTATTGTGTGTAGATTAGAATATGATTAGTTAGATGCCACCCTCATGCTGCCTGTCATTAAGTCCTGAGTGGATCTTGATTTCAGGCACAGAGAAACAAGGTTATTCTCTGGAGGGGGTGTGAACAGATAAAACAGCTTGCCAGTTTTTTTGCCTTTTCTACTTCTGCCTGCTCTGCAGCAAAATAACATGTTTGGAAGAAACGAGGAAACAGAGTGATAGTATTTCAGGGTTGTGTTTAAGTATGCTTTTGCACAATTCTCAGCTGTGCCTGGCAGTGTAGAACTGGCTGAGTGGTATCTAATTCAGGCTCTTGTACTTTGTTTCCCAGCAGTATTAGATATGTAAACCACCAAACGTGGTTTGTTGGCTTGTGGCTGGGAAATGGGAATCCTTGAGATGCTTATCCCCTTTTTTCTCTATAGATCATATGGAAACTTCAGAGAAGTAGAGCTCTGAAGAAAACTTGCAGGTCTAAAATAAATGGGACAAGAACACGGAGGAAGAGACAGGGTAGCTGTGTTGTTCAAGAAGATGGGATAGGGATGGCTTTTGAATATGTGTAGGTAGGATCTTTCTTTCTCCGGTGTCTCTTCAGCTCCTTTTCCCTTGGATATCTATTCAGTAGTTCTTTTCATTCCTTCCTTTTCTGATTTCCCCTCCTAGGTGCACTCAGAGAGGTCAGTGAATCCTGTTTCAGCTTCTCTAAACTCTCCCTACCACAGGAGGGAAGAGAGAATCACTGGAGACCTTAATCAGAACAGCAGTGAATGCAAGTGGTAGGCAATGGTGGAACAGCCACTATGTTTTACAGCTTGGAAAAATGTAAATAAAAAAGTGTAATGCTTTAAAAAAAAATAAACCAAATTTAAATTCTGTTTTTTCTATTGCATGAATCAGAGAAGCTTGTTTATCGTACTAGTAACTCGCCTGCTTCTGGTTCTGAGAGCCTGGCTTCGCTCCTTGGGAGCAGCAGGACTGCAATCTTTGCTTAGCAGGACTTGAGATGGGCTCCTAAAATTCTCTAGTTATGCTTGGAAGCATTGGTGGATAGTATTCCACGGCTGAATTCTGATTCATCCTCAGTGGGTTGAATAACCTTCCTGAATGTTGACAGGCTGCCGTACATATCCATGTCTTCTTTATGTTTGAAAAGAAACCCAGCCAGGATGGCTTTCAGAACATGGTACAGAAGTTGCAAACTGAAGAGCTTTATTTTTTATTTAGGAAAGAGCACTGGCATTAATTAGTTAGGCCCTGAATAAAATAACAGGTTTTGTGAGCTTATTGAGCAGCTGGGCACATCTGAACTCTCCTGTCCTATCCCAAGTGTTTTAGAACAGCTTTATTTATCAAGCAGAAGTAAAAATCAGGAAGATCACATTTTTTCTTGGCATTATACTGCCTGCAGTATTTATGGCATCCAATGCACAAAGACAGATATGCATACAAAAACAGGGATAACATGCAAAGGATTACAGAAGAGCTAGCTAAACTATTTGATTTTCATATGTACAGGCACATGACAGAACATGACTTTAGTAAAATGAATTGTTCCTTAAAATCCTGTACACCATATTAACTCAAAATTCAAATAAAGCTTTGCCTTTGCTTTCAAACAGAAGAGGGATTGGCATATTTAGATTTAATGCTTCAAAGTTCTCTTCAGGAAAACAAAGCATCAGACAGAGTTGGAGTGCAATTTTCTGAGTAGGAAGACAGTGCTGCTCGGAGACAGAAGACAAATTATTATGTGTCTGATTTCTGCAAATCTTGCTTCACAGGAATTGTAAAAGCCAAGTGCCGAGGAAGACATGGAAGGGTTAATATGATTTCCATTCCAGCGAGTTTTGCTTGCCATTATTTTCTTTTTCTTTTCTCCCTTTTAACTGATTCATAGCATAAAATCTTCCTGGACACCTAATTATCAAGCCAGCTCACAGTCACAGCTGTCTGCTTGGAGAACCCATTAGATGCAGCAGTTGAAGCCTCCATAATTCCCCAAACTTCCCGGTTGTGAATATTAAGAAAAGATTTTTACATGTCATATGCAATTCGGAGGTGGTGTGAATGGCGTTGGAAATGACGAGCTCTGAATGCTTGTCCATCACTCCATTCACTGGTTACAGGTGGTCTCATTTTCCACTTTCAGATATCGGCTAGCTATGACAGCAGGCACTTAATTTGCATGTTCGACAGACAACAAACGGCCCTGTGCATGTCAAAATAGGTGGTGATGCGTGACAGTTCCTACACAATACTGTCTCCTCTTTGCTTGACCTTTGACCTCCCTGCATGTCTTCTTTCACAATCAGAAAAAAATGCACTTTTCGGCTTTGGAATAAATTTGATACCAAATTGATTATTTTCCTTTCTTCTTTTTATTCTTCTTTTTCCTCCTCCTCCACTTTTAAAGTATGCATGCATCCAGGCTTTCATCTTAACGGCTACAAAACTCTGCCAGAAGAGTCTCATAAAATTTAAAAATAGGTAAGCAGTGAGGACAGGAAACCGCCTTGTTAAAATTCATTGTAGTTAAATTGTTTGAAAGTTCTTTGTAAATGCAAATGTAACCTTTAAAAGAGACCTTAAGTTGGGTTAATATTTGTTAAAAATAAAATTAAGTTTTTAAAAAAATCATTAAAGTGCTTTATGTTCATTTTTCCTTAGGCCATATATCCATCTTTATATTTGCAAGTTGTGTAGTTTAGTACACATTTCATCAAGACATTCCTGCAGTGTTTTTATGGTTGCTCTGACTTGTACTAATGTTTAGTAACAAGAACTGGTCTTTTAGCATCATTAGAAGCACACTTAAAGTTTACAGTTTTATTTAAGTCAAAATTCTGAGAAGTGATTAAAGTGCAAAAATATTTGAATGATGGCAGCTCTGTGCAGCTTATTGGGTTATTCAGTGTTTGGTTCCTGGGGACTGCAGCTTTTTGTGTGTGCTGCCTCCTGGTTAAATCATATCAAAGGGAAAACTAAGACGAGCTGGATTCAAGCACAGCTCAGCATTGCAGAGTTCACCCAAGCACCTGAATTTTAATTCCAAAGATACACGTTCCCCCTTGTCTAACCAAGAATGACCATAATCCTCTCACAGATCTTATCTGAGCTGCAGCTCTTGTTTTAATTAAGAATTAAAGCATGACAGCAGATAATCACACCTCTGGGGTGTTACAAGATTTGAGATGTGGTTGCGTACCCAATGCCCAAGGGTGTGATTATTCTGTGATAACCCCACCCCTACAGAGTCATCCTGTCCAGGACCTCAGTAATGGGCAAAGCACATTGCTGTTGGCTTCAAACATTGAGCTGGATCAGCAATGCACAGTGGGCTGATCATAGGCAATAACACACTAGCATATCTTTTCTGTTGTGTTTTAATACATCTCACCTTTTTCTTAAAGCTTTTTAGACCAGTAGAAGACTCGGCAAGTTGCAGGCATTCCCCCTCCTCCTTCCCCCCCACCAAAGTAAAATCTTCTTCCTGAAGCAGCACCTGGTGAAATTTGATGGATATGGAACTTCAGTCTTAATTTAAGATATGAGATGGTCTCTTTGATGTTTAGCTGAAGTGCTTACAGCGTTACCTTGGTGAGCTTGTTCTGACTTTCTTGTTGTTATACGACACCATGCTGTCAGTTTGAATGGTGGCTGAAGCCAGCGGACCAGATCTGGCTCCTCAGGAGCACCGGAGTATTTGAACAAAACTGATCAGTTAAGAGCTCAGGTTCATAAATGCAACTTACTTATGAAGTTAGTTATAATATACAGCAGGAGAATTCTCTTACCAAAATCCATGTTTTGGGTATCAACTCACCTAAACTCTAATTGTGTAAGGGTTGGGGAAGGAAGGAACTGCTGCTGAGAAATGAAGCAGTCCCAGCTTTTAGCTCCAAGTGGTGCTGGGACAGAGCTGGGCAGAGCGGCTGCTCTGTGTGGTTCAGTCAGTGTGTACAAACACTGCTTTCCTTCCAATGCAAAAGTTTGTCAGGAAGAGCAAAATGAAAGGGAAAGTAGGATGGCCATATCTCGTGTCAGTCAGGTTGCCTGCTGACAGCTCAGGAAGGCATTTTAATCTTTACCTTGCCCCTGTCTACTGGCATTAGCAAAGACGTCGACTGAAGGAACAACTGTTTTGCTTTGAGGGAAACAGTTGTTCAATCTGGGCTACTCTTCAACAACCCTAAAGAGCTGACTGAACTGCTAGCTCTGCTCTTGCCCAGGCAGAGACTTATTTCTGATGGTAGATCTCACACTTTGAGATCAGATGACCCGTGAGGCTGCGGTAGTTTATGATGGGAGAATGTTTGTGGAGCAACCAGGTCTGAGGCACTCCGAGCAGCTTGCTCTACTGGTCAGAGTAAGAATAGAAAGGCTTGAATTACAGTAGTCTTGAATGTATGCTCTTGCTTTCAAATCTTTTCTATAAATTTTATTTTTCATATGTCAAGGCATTGTTAAATAATAAGGTGGTTATCTGGTGTATTTACTGCTGATCATGGATTTCTGAATGGAGATTTCATACGTGCCAATATCACCTTAACAGATTGTACAAGAGCAGCTGATGCATAGGATATTGTAGACTGAGGCGGAGCTGAAGTATCTGTCTGTGTGGACATGAGCCAGCAGCCGTTGGTCTCTCAGTGGGGCTTATCAACTGAGGCTCAGTGCTCTGCTAGTGGCTGTCCAGCTTCTGCATCTGACCTGGTTGTTTCCAGGCAGCTCAGAGCGCAGGCAGAGGAGGGAGACAAGCACATGCTGTGCAGTGGTCCATCCAAAGTGGATAGATTAGAGAATTATGTCTTTGGAGAGGGCAAGGTGTATTCAAAGAACTAAGGAAGGGAAAAGGGACGCTGCTAGCCCTGTAACCATGACAGAAAGCTCATTTTTCTCCCCTCTTCCCGCTGCCCCATAGTAAGGTGAATTAAGTGGAGCATCAGTGATGAAATAAAACCTACAGTGATGTGCAAAGAGCCTGTGCTCCATCAGTTGTGTTTTCTTATGCATTTGCTTTGACACGCATCCTGAGGTGCTCTGGATGAATAGTTTGCTTTCCCAGCAGGAATTCACACCTGTATTTGGTAAGAATTCATAATGAAATGAAAAAGCCTGAGAGCAGTCCCAAAGAAGAGGGAAATTGTTATCCCAGAAATCCCTTCCAAAGTGGCGTGATGACCAGCTTCTTGTTTTGTGAAACTACATTTCTTCCTTGATTTTTGTGCATAAAGAAGGATGCAGGCCCAACACTCAGCTATCCAACCCTTACTTAGGTGACCACTGCTTGAAGATCTGCCTTTACATATAATTTCCAGGCCTGTCATTTCTCAGTTTTGCTTGGAAATATCTCAGTCATGAAGGTTCGGGTTTTTCAAGCTTTTTATCATTGGAGCTCTGTGCAAGACTTTCTGGATATCTGAGTCTGAAGGTAATAAATTTTTCAAAACTATGAGGGACTTAGGCCTTATCACTTTAAATGGAAACAAAGCTGAGAAGATAAGCTTACTGTTGTTAATTCAATTAGTAGAAAGCGATACGTTAAAGCAATAGGAGTCAAGGTTAGTCTAGTTTATTTTCTCCTCAGGTCTAAGGACTGTGGACCTAAGGCTTAAAAGTTCTTGGTAACCTTTCTGTTACAAAAAGACACCCTTACTGCAACACTGTATTTGTAAACCATCTGGTGCACTGAAATACAGCATTTAGTAGCATTCCATTGCTCCTGAATATATTTGCGTGTGATTGATTGCTTTTCATTGTGCAGTTTTGATGGTCATTAAAAGAGGGTAAATTTTATGGTCTGCTTATCACAAATATTTTTTCTTTCTAGTGTAACCTTTCTAGGCAAATAAAGGGGAAAGGAAAACAGTGTGACAATTGCAGTTGGATCCACGGGTGACATAGTTCCATCTACCTGTTTTCCTCCTTTCAATTTAAGGATGAATACCCATTCATGATTAATTGCTAAGACCACATTAAAATGTTTTTTTCCCTAAATTTGACATCTTTTTATTTCTTTTTAATTGTAATTGAATAGTAATTTTAAATTAGTAAATAGTAAATTTACAGTGTATTTACATATTAAATAAATTTACAGTGCCCATATTCTTCAACATGAAAGAGCATTAAAACAAGAGAGGTAACAACTATAGCAACCAAAAAGGATTAAAAAAAAAAGTTTTTGTTTTTAATCTGTTTGGCGAAAACTGGCAAAACACAATTGTAGCACAACTACTTCTTGTTTCAGGCTAGACTCTATGTTCCCTTTTCTGAGATCTGGAGTAGGCAGCGTCTGTCCAGCACCTAGCTCAGTGGAGCCCAAGATCTTGAAAAGCTTTTCATCAGTGAGAACAGTCTCAAAAGTTTCAACTTGCCCTCAAAAAGTGGCCTAAAGCATATTGCTGTATTAAAAGGAAAGATTGTGTTTTTTAGTTGCTCTAGCATAGTTGAGGTTTGTTTTCACTTGTTAAAATGATAAGATCATCTTCACTTGTCTTTATTTGTATATATGGCGTGAATGAAGGAAGTACTTCTGTTCTTCTTTCTTCTCTTCTCAAAGTGTTTGACATAGAAGCCCTGGAGCATCATGCTCAGGATACCAAATCTACTGTGTAACAGCATTGGGAGACTGAACAAGATCCAGAATTTGAGTAACAAAACTATACTGTGCATGGGTGCGACTTATCTAACACATTTTTAAGTCTTGTGTCAAATTTAAGTTCATTAAGCTCCTTTTGTAATCAAGAGATAGAGTGTGATTTGTTTCAGGAAACGGTCAAAGATACTAGAGATAAATCTACCGTTGCCTAGTGGGGGAGTGTAGACCACTCAGACTAGATGGAAAACATGCAGATAGATGTTAGGTCATACGAGTTCTCTTGCATATATTTATTTTTAGTGTAAACAGCTGCTACTGCTCTGTAACAAGGTAATCCTGAACAGAGTATGTGAGATACTGATTGTATTGATTGTCCCTCTGTACTCAGCACTGGTGAGGCCACACCTCAAGTATTGTGTCCAGTTTTGGGCACCTCAATACAAGAGAGATATCAAGGTGCTGGAGCGAGTGCAGAGGAGGGCAACGAAGCTGGTGAAGGGCCTGGAAAACAAATCATATGAAGAGCGGTTGAAGGAGCTGGGACTGTTTAGTATGAGG
>KZ505645.1:484534-543609 GCA_002844005.1 Limosa lapponica baueri | reverse complement strand
CTTTCCCCTCTCAGGTCTGTAAAGGCCTTGGCACAAGCAGTTACCAAGACTTGAAGAATTCATACACCTTTCATATTTTCTAGCTGCAATTAACTTTTTCCTTTCTTTTTTTTTTTTTTTCTTTTCAGAGAGAGATATCTTTTTGCACATTTATGAACTACTTTGAATAAACTAAAGCCTGTTTTCCTATTGACCCCAGAAGGGCAAAATCTTACTTCTTAGATTTTACTTCTCATTTTCAGCCTAGCCCAGAATCAGTGAGAGCAATCATGAGCAGCATAAAAACTGTTTCTCTTCTAGCTTGTAATGAAGACCATGAACAATTGGAGAATTTTCCAAAAGGAACAGGTTTATATAAAATCTCCATCCTTATTTGCAAACCTGATCAAGTAGAACCAAGGTGCTGATGAGTGTTTATTTCCAAAGATTACTGCTAACCACTTCCTTCAATGCCAGGTTCAGATAGAAATCCAACATTTCAGAGTTAATTTCTCCTTTAGTGATTTCAGGTAATCACCCAAACTTTTGGCTTCATTTAGAAACTTACAGTTTGTCATAGCTGGGCCTTGGTTTTAGATGAGGGTTTTCATGATTAGAGTCTCAAACTTCTGCAAATTGGTGAGTTCTGATTTCAACTTTGCCACCTCAAAGACTATTAGAGAATCAATTCTCCTTTTCCGCAGAATGTGCTATATAATTAACTTCTTTATACCAAGACATGGGACCAGAGCTATCCAAAAGGTAATTTTTGTCTGCTGACCATTTTAAATTGGTGTAAATTTTAATATGAATTAGAAGTTCTCTCCTTACCTTACATCAAGTTATGAATTTCCTTTTTTCCATAATATGTCAGACTTTATGCGTATGACCCAGGGCAGAATTTGGGCATGTGAGATCGGATCTATACACAAACTGTCTGTGGCACCATGTCACCTCAGATTTAGGTTTCCTCTGCTACATGTCCACTTGTGTACAGCATAGAGTTCTTGACATTGCCAGTAACTCTTACTGGCACCGATGGGGCCTAAACTAAATTCCTAAATCTCTGAGGTGACCATATGGCTGATGAAAAAATCATTTCCTATCTAATGATCTTTCTCATATAGCCTCTAATTATAGGAAATCTGATAAGGAAAAAATAATCAAACTAATTGTTTAAGAGTCAGACAAAACCAGAGGAAAAAAAATCCTGCAAGTCTCTTCTAGAACTTCTAGTGTGATTTATTGCAGTTCTCCTGAGCAGTAAAACTATATCACCAACAATTAATAGTTCTTCCATGCCTGTTTCCATCTTCTACTGCAAATCAAGGATTAATTTTAATCCTCAGAAGCTATTGTGCTACAAAATAAGTTTTAGTTGTATTTAATTTTTAAAAGAGTAAGTAATCTCCAAGAGGAAAGTTAAAATCTCGTAATACTGTGCAATGTAAATATGAAACAGAGATCTTAAAACAGAAGATATTTCATACTGCTGGCAGCTAACTCCTGTATCATATTTGAAGCAGAAAAAACACTTTTCCTGATTCTCAGATTTTACTTTTTTGTTTCTTTTTTATTTTCACATCAAGTGCTGCTTTTCCTATCAGAAATTTGCCATCTTGTCTTATGGATTGAATGCAATAAATAGATACCATTGTATCTCCCTTTCCCCCTACTGTCTCTAGTCTTTTTTCTGCAAACCTAAAGGATGCATCTTTTATTGGAAAATATCAGTCGCAAATGCTGACATTAAAGTAATAAAGATAATTGCTCTTATTTCCACTGAAAACATTAATGAAATACCCAGAAGCTCTAAGTAGGGCTACAGTGTTCAGGGCATTTTTAATAATTAATGGCTGTATGATAACACACACTGTAGTATTGCAGACATCTCCATGATCTCTGCTTATAAAAGTGTTTTCTATAGCAATACTGAAGCGTTGTTATGTTGAACTCCTGGAATGATTGTAGAATTTTTTATTATATACCAAATGCAGAAACAGAAAGATGAATGAAAAATTTAAAGGCAGCATAAACATGGCCCAGTCATAAGTCCTGCTATTTATATGTCATTGTGTTCAACAGCAGAAAAAGCAAAAGAGATGTTATGCTGTTAAACTACTCAAAATATCATAAACATTAGTAGGTTAAAAGTGCTATCCCTCATATATATTATATGATAGCTTTGCAGCCATGTTTTTTTTTTTAATTTTTGTTTGTGCTTTTTGCTTCTAATTTTTATCAGACCAAGCTTGGCCTTTTGTGTCTCCTATTAGCAAAATTCACACTGAAAATATATGGGATTTTTCTGGGATAGAGAATCTTGATTTAGGCAAATCATTTGCAGCATTTCCTTGAAGTGAAAATAACAAAAACACTAGAAAGGACAAAACTCAACTGCTTTTATTTTGTTGCGACACAAATTGAAAAAGTATCTTTTGAAATAGAGGAATTCACATCTGGAGGATGGATATGGACCAGATAAAATCCCACAGCATTTCCAAAATTAGATTTTGGTGAAAAGAATATGGAAAACCTTTTTTTTAATCCCTTTTTTTTTTTTTTTTTTTGTATTTATCTTCTGCAGCTTTTCCAAAGTCTTAGTTTAGGTCTTACACCTCAGACCAAGATTGTACCGATTGCATTAAAAAGCATAAATTAAAGCAAGACCATAAACTTAGCTAATTTCAAGTCCTTAAATTACTGCCAGTCTATGAAAATGTTGTAAGGATATACAAAATTTTTTGTTCAGTGCTAACTTTTGTTAAGCCTTGATTGTAGTTACAGAATATTCAAAATGGAAGAAAATTGCAGTGCATGCATTTAAAGCTATGAAATTATTTTAAAATGTTTCATACCAAAACAGCTGTATTAGTGGCAGCATTATTTGTTACATATTTTTCAATAAATTAAGTTGTCCTTCTGTTAATGAAATTGTATTATTTCAATTGAATGATATATATAATACTATGCAGACTAAAATAATTTTGAATTTCTTGTCTGGAAGCTAAGCAGTTATAAGTTTAGAAATGACAGAATCGAAGAATGAAACTCAAAATTAGCATTTTGTATCTCAAAACAGCTAAGTGAACATGCCAATATTTGTGCCTAAATATGTGTGTAACAAAAAATTGGAAGAGTTTGCTGTAAAGCTGTGCAAAAAATCACTTAACAGGTAGAGTGATCTAGTCTGAGATCGCTAAAATTGCTAGGAATTGCCAACATAACTGAATCAACTTGCAGTTGGAAATCCATGTGAGCTTTTATCAATAATGGTTTGTACTATTACTGAGCAATGCAGTGGTATTCATAAAACCATAGTGTATGAAATAGTGGGATTCAGTGTAGAATTTAGCACACAGTGGGATCTCTTCAGCAGTACTCTTGACCAGTAACTGGGGAGATGGGCTGAAGGGGTTTTATCTTAGAAAACATTTTTACTTTTTTCAGGTAAGTGAAATATCACCTGGAAAGTGAAACTCTGTGTATGTACGTGGGACGCCACGATGGGATGAGACAGTTCAAGTAATTACAGCAATGTGAAAACAAGAAGTTACCAAGTATTTGCAGCCTTCACTCCAGCAGGTACTTCCAGACACCTGGCAGGAGCCTGGAGTGAAAAGAGGCCAGGTAAGTTCTGGAGGCCAAATAGTTCTGAGCAATTTACATGGCAACTCCTTTGTCTCAAGTGAAAATAACCTCAGGCTTGCTCTCCATTTCTGTGTCATGTTGTTACCTGTGTTTTGATTATAGTTAACCATGACAAGGCTGAAATCTGAAGTATCAAAAGATACAACACATTAGGGCTTTGCTCTTACCAATATCTTTTTATCAAGTGATCTTTATAATTTTCTTCTGAACCACTCCCTTGCAGGAGCTGGTTACCCGCTGTTGTTTCCCAGTGGTAGTTGTGGTTTTCATTACCCTTTGTCGGATATGTCAAAACTACATAAACTTAATTTGTTTGTGCAGCTCCTCTTAATATACCCTTTCATAAACCCAGTTAAATAAACATAATTTCAACCTTTTGATCTTTTTCCTTCTCTAATCCTAAATACTTTGTCTTCGTATAAATTTGTATGTAAATGGGAAGGATTTCTTTCAGTGCCTTAGTCTTGAATATCCCATGCCTTTGCTGGTGCTGTCATTCACTGTGACTTTTTTATTTCATTGAATGCTATTTCATGACTACCTTGTTCTTTCTTTTTTCCTATTTGTACTTCTGTGTGCACAAATATTCAGTATTGGGTTCTGAGATAGCGCTACCTCTTAGGAACTTGCTTTTCACATTATGCTATTTCTTCTGTGCTTGAAACTCTGCAATGCGGTGCCCTGAAGGAGGGATTGTTTTCTTGTCTCCCAAGGCTTAGTCATATGCTTTTTGCTGAGAAGGTGCAATATTACATAAGAAACACTTTATTTTTTATATCTTGTGTGGGATTGGGGTAGCAGATAGCAAATATGTACATAGTGTCTCTGATCTGCTTTGTAAGCAGCTTATTTCCTGTTTACTGTAAATTATATGTATGGGTTTACTTTGCACTAAATGAACGGTAAAATTAACAAAATACTTAAGAGATAATTCCTAGAAGAAAGATCTTTTAAAGTTCTGGTGATTGTCATTTAATTGGTTATATCTCTTAAGGTGCACTTAGTGATTCTCACCCATGGCTTCTGGCTGCCAAATGCACAAAGCTATTTTTACACCAATGTATGTGATTTCAGCACAGAAGGTTTATCCAACAAGACCTGTTGCATTCAGGGCTTACGCTAAATCTGACCTTCCTTTTTTCAAACTGTGAACGCAGAATTTCCTGTGTAAGAGGAAGAGGTCTATGGTCCCTAGAGCGAGACTGCCCCGAGACTGGACTGAGAGCCCTCCCCAGCTCCTCAGCAGTTATTCTCTCTACCTCATTTGTTAATGCCTGCGCAAAACTTGAGCTCTGCCAGTATGTTGCTTATGAATGTTTCTTATCAAAGATGTTCAGTGCAGAAGGATTTCTGTTACAAGGATGAGGCACCCATTTTTCTGCTGCATTAAATCAGAGTAGTACAGAGTTCTGTTCTGATGTTTTTGTGCACTGGGGTCTGATACGAAAGAAATATGAGGCAATTGGGCAGCTGTTTCGAGGTGGCCTGCAGCACACAAATCTTACCTTACCAATTCTTTGCCTTTGCCGCTAATTAGGATGTTGCTGTAGAAATTCTAAAGAAAAAACTCTTTGTAATAAATGATATTCCTAACTTGATCATTAGAAACCAAAAGTTTCTTTAGATACATTGTATCTGCACGAAGGAGCAATGAAATAGAGGGAGTGCCAGCTGAAACGAATAAATGTGGAAAAATAAGAAAGTACACAAAGAAGAAAAGGCTAGGTAATACTTACTTTTCCAGGAGAATAGTCCTAAAGAGGAGAAAGAGAGACATTGTAAAATGAGAATTTGTGATGAGTCCTGCCATCATTGTTTCTGTAGATAACAAGGATTTCAGAAGGAATGTGTGGATTGCTCAGTGTGTAGTTAGATTTGGAAGTTAGTATATGAATCAGTCCTTTTCTATTTTTTCTTGCAAAAATTGATTTTTTCAGATTCCATCATGGCAACAATGTAAAAGTTGTGTCAAATGCAGGAGGCATGTTTCTGGGAAGAATAAAGAGACAGGGCAGGGGTACATTTCTAATCACTATAATTTTAGGAGAAAAAAATTCACTTAAACACTAAATGTTGACAGCCAAATTTTTGTTGCCTTCTTTCTATCCTGTTGTACTGAAAATGAACACAAGGAGATGAAGCTCTGTTGTATACCTAAGAAGCTGTAGAAACATCTTCCCCCCCATTTCAAAAGAAACAATAAATTGCCGTAAATCAAAGCTGGTATAAGGATACTTTGGTTGAAGATGAGATCTTGGGAGTTGTTCACTTGGAGATATCAAGTACCTACTGTTGATCTGATTGTTTTTATATTTATGTTGCACGAGTCACATTTTACACTTTCTTAGTTGTGGTTCTGCACAAGAAAATCCTCATTTGCCATTAATTCACAGTTGTGCATAAATTCCTTGAAAAGATATTTTTGTATTAATGTATATTTTATGTCTTTTCATTCTTTGGTATTTTGTAGAATGTCAGTCCTCATTTTATTAAGCCTTAGAAGTTTCTTTCTGATTGGACGTTAGTTTTTAAAGCATCTCCTAATAGTAGATTGCTTTGCCATATTTTTAAATGTGTTTCCTTAAATGTTTACACTTCTAAAAATATTTTGGAAGCAATTCCAGGAAAGTTCCTAGGAAATGGTTTGAATGCAGTGCTATCCAAATAAATTTGTTTCATTGTGTTCACTTAACAGGCTTGTATGTGTGTATATTTCCCATGCTTCAAGCTTGGCTGTTTCCATTTTAGACCTGAAGAAGGGCTTGTGTGCTTGAAAACCTGTCTGCTTTTTCAATTACATCTGTTAGTGTAATAAAATAGATTAAAATGGAACCTATGAGTACTATATCCTGCAGATGATACAAAAGTGGTGAAAACTACAGGGTAACTTGCTTAATGCGAAAGCAATAAAAGAAAACTACTGGATGTACTTCTTGCTTATTTTAATAGCGTGCAACAGTGGGAACAATGAAGAGGCCGGCACGATGTAATTGTGAAGCATCAGTAAGTGTTTCATAAGAGTAATAATTGATAATAGACAGTACTTGAGATTGTGTAAGACATTACAAAAATAAAGACAGCTTGGAATTTCCTCACTGAAGTTTATTTCGGAAGGGTTCTTTATTAAATTTGAGACTTCCTTTTAAACTTTGCCCTTTTTACAGAGAACCACCTGAATTATCTGTGCTATTTAGACACTTTCTGTATGCATTGACCATTGAATTAACATCTGCTTTAATCAAAGCAGAAGCTGAGAAAAACTAGTAAGATATCTTTGGAAATAAGATCTGAAATAAGATCACTGAAAAAACTTTCTTTGGCAAGTGAGCTTTCCTTATCTCTTGCAGCATCAAACTCTCATCAAATAGATTCACATGTGTATAATGGACATGAGAAGCAAAACAGTAGTAATATGAAGCAGCAGATGAGGTGATCCAGCAGTATTTTTAAAAACAAAGTACGCAGGACTTTTAAATTCTCAAGTCAAGTGATTTTCCCTAACTCTGTATGGACAACATCCAGCCCTGATCTCAATTTGAGGTTTCTCAGGGGTCTGAACAGACAAATAATATTCATTATCTCTCAAAGAAAGATGTAGATTCCACCTTGAAAATATGTACAGTGGGTTACAGATGTCACAGAAAACCAGATTTTCTGCAGCTTCTAGTGTACAGAAGTCTGGATTTTTTTTCATTGAACTGGGCCCTTAGCTAGTAAAGAAAAGCAGTTTAAAATGTACTTGGGCAGCTTTAGTATGCTCAAAATGTACACTTATTGCCATATCATATCAAACACATTTTTAGCTTCTTTCACGCTAAACTTTTCTTAATGTGCTTTACAGAAACAGATCAACATATTAAAGGGACACTGTCAAGGCTATTAGTCCTAAAAATTGACCTACTTTGACACTGGTCCCATACTGAAGCTTTCACCTCTGAGATTTCTTCTGTGTACTTCTTCCTGGATAGGTGTTCTACACAATGGCTAGACATATAAACATGCATTCAAATTATTTTTTTAATAAAAGGGCAATTTTAGAAAAGATGGTGTTATGGGCAAAGTTTAATTTGGGGTCTTCAGCAGCAGGGTTTTTTTAAGGTTCAGATATAACCGCTGTTGCTATCAATATGAGATTTCTGAGGAGATCCCAGTGCAAATTTAACATGTGACTCAGAGGGCTGAATGTTTATGTGCTGGAAGGTTGATACATACAGAAGTGAATAAGATCTATTGAACGGCTGTGTGTAGTAAGATGTCCATTCAGACAAAAAGTTTTTTCTGGCTTCTCAAACTTAATAGCCATCTTCCAAAAGATGACTAACTTGCATTTGCTTGGAGCAGGTTTTCTCTGCTTTCCCACAGATTAGGCACTATGTCTGAAATGAGGTACTAATTAACCACATAAAGGCTTGGACCTGCCAGGAGCTTAGTTTATGTGTACTAACTTAGTAAAGCATTCATACAGCTCATTGCTTGCCAAACTGGTAAAAGTAATTTCACAGACTACTGAATTTATTGCCCTAACTACCTTTTACAAATCCTAACTTTTCTCTAGTGCTTTATATTCTTAGGAAATAATAATAATATAACAAATCCATACTCTTCAGACACAAATATATTTAAAGAAAATGAAATTGAGTGACAACCCAGCAACTCTGGATTGAACATGAGTATGTAGCACATGCTGTTTTCTGGTTTGCTCCTAATTGTCAGTTATTTCATAACGGCAGGTATTCTGAAGTACAGGGCAGATACACTTTTGAATACAACATGTACTGATCCAAAATGTGGACATCTGTTTCAAAATCCAAAATTCATATTTCTATTCTGGGCAATTGTGTTACAAAAATCCAGTTCTGAGTGCTTGGCTGCACATGACTGACATCTCATCCTCTCTCTATTTGTATTGGCTAGTAATATTAAGAAAAGAAATTACTCATAACTGATGTTTTTATGACAACAGACCTGATGTTTTTACAGGAAAGCTGACATTTGTAAAGTCTTGTGCCAAATCCCATGCCAAGTCCCGCATTTCCCAGGAGGTGTGATCTGGCAGTAGTTTTCCTGGATCCATACCAAAGAGAGAATTTAGCATCCTCTTGCAAATAATTTGCAAGCCAATGTTACTGAAAAGCAAGTGAGCAGTACCTACTCATCTGCATTAACTGGTTTAATGTGTTTAATAGAGAAACATTTTATTTCATTATTCAGTCATACTTCTTCTCTGTCACACCTGTGTAGCTAGCAGAAAGACCCACACTTTGTTTCAAAAATCTAGTACAAAGAAATAGAACAGCATCACTATTTATTCTGCTACTGTATTTCTTCAGTGATTCAATATCTAATAATGCTTCATGGTACTAATATTTGGGGATTTGGCTGTCATCAGAAATGAACTGCCAAGGAAGTACTTATTTTAACAGAGATAGTATATTGAGAAGGGTATAGACTTGCACTTCATCTTGTAATGTCAGAAAAATTTGCTATGTTTGATTTTTTTCCTTTGCTCTCTTCTTTGGGGAATTAATTTCTACAATAAATGGACATTACAGTTGGATTGCAGAACTGATTCTGTGCAGTTTTTATGGACGCCTCTGGCTAGCTGAAGGCTGCCATCACATAACTGTTGCTACCAGGCAGGCTACTTGGTTGGTCTTAACTTCCATTTTTCCTCCTTCCCCCCAGGAAATTTTGCCGAAGTTTGTATCCCTCCTGGCTAGCCCCGTAGCTGTCTTAATAACCTGAAGCCTGTCCCCAGGCTAGCTGTCTTGGTGCTATCTCATCCTCTGTCTTGCAAACCCAAATGTAGTTAATGTGACTTCAGCTGAGGGTCAGGATTATTCTGGGTCTGCTGTCGACTCTCTTCTGAGTTTCTGAGCTGCTTTGGGTCCTAACAGAGGGTTCCAGAAAGAGACGTACCTAATTCCCAGCAATATCTACATGACATTTCTGACAGCTCTTCTGTGTCCACCTGGAGTGTGACTGGTTGCTTAGTGCAGGGAGACAGAAAGTGATCAATACAGGGTTCAGATATAGGTACGGGCCAAATACATAATGTGAACCTAGCACTTCACTTGGAGTTTCTCTTAGGATGAACAGAGTTGTGTAGCTATGTTTATGGCACAGACGAGAATCAACATGCTCTTTAGCTCTCTTTACCACTTCTTTGAAAACCCTGGTGTACAGTGTCTATAATTTTGAGCACTTTATCTCTTTAATAAACTAGTAACTGAACAAACATGATTTGCAACCCAAACATAAATACACTGAGGGGAATTTTTTTGAGATATGTTTTCAGTTCTTTTTGTTTATCACCCTTAATTTTTGTAACTCTGCCCAAGCACTATGGCCATTATCGTTTCTATCTGTACTTGGATTTCTCCTGCTTTTTTCAACACTTGCCAGAAAAAAAGCCTTTCTTCAAAAAGACTTGTTTCAGAGTGTCTGTAAACTATCTTGTAGCCCCAATACTGCACACACCAACATTTATGTATCTCTCTCATTTGTATTATATTTCTCAAGAGCTTAGCATTATGTC
The DNA here is from genome assembly GCA_002844005.1 of Limosa lapponica baueri. NCBI lineage: Eukaryota > Metazoa > Chordata > Aves > Charadriiformes > Scolopacidae > Limosa > Limosa lapponica. Next base: position 533,441 of record KZ505645.1, on the reverse strand, counting down.
TGCAGTTTATAATTCCAGTCTTTTTTATCCTTTCTGACTGTTTTGTTTCTATAGTAATTACAAGACCTAACAGTTATGTAAAACATTATATCTAAGAAATCTGTGGCAGGGCAGAAGGCAATACATATTCAAGCTTTGGCTGCTGGTTGTTGGAATATCATTACTGCCATCAGCCCCACAGCTGAAAGATCATGTGGGACCCTGGTACACCAACTTCCCTCAGCTACTGGTTCACAAAGCTGCTCTCCGGTGGTGAACCACAAGATGCTTCACAAGGAGAGGTGTTTGATTGTAGTTTAAAAAGTACCACTGTAGAATCAGTCAATAGTTGAGGTTGGAAGGGAGCTTTGGAAATTTCTGGTCTAGCATCCTGTTCAGAGCAGATCTAACTTCAAAGTTAGGTCATGTCAGTTTTCTCTTGTTCTTCATATTTCTTTTTTATATACTGTTTGTGTGTGTAGTGTTTTATATATATAACATTTATTACAGAAGTCCTTGGTCCAGAAAAGCGTAAGAATGTCACTGAACATTTTTAGTGTACATGCATACATTGACACACCTTTCAGCACTTTCAAAATGTGGTGTATCCGTATAAAACTATAAAATATAATATAAATAAATGATTGTTTTACTAAGACTGTGAAAAATTATTACAATAATCCTGGGTGTTATTCCTTTAACTAAAACTTATCATTTTATTTAGGTAATTTCGTTTCTAATTTCATAGCTGTAAAGGCTGAGGTCAATGGTCTTCACATAAAGGATTTCCAAAATGCAGGAAGATGCATTTCATTATTTGCATGTTATTTTTTCCTGATGCTTTCCAAAGTTTATTAGTTATTAATGATATTTCTTTTATATTCTGTTATTAATTTCTTATAGTAGCTTTTATTTGAGTTGCAAGTTGTCCTCTTCCTTGTTGCATTGAACATATACTTATCTCTTGTGAAAGTAGAGCATGAGCCATCTTATTTGTGTCTTTTTGTCTTATGGGATGTCCGGTCTTCCTCTGAGTTTTTGTCTTAATGTAGGACTCTTTGCTGATTTAATTTCATTTTTCCCTGTCTATCATATTTAATTATTCACTTGTTTCAGTTTTAATGCCCTTTTTGCAGCTGGACTGGAATTTGTACTTTCCTGAAGTGCACAGTGCTGTCTCCTCTAGCAACATATCCAGAGGGATTCCTAGGAAAAGGAAAAGCATTCTCAGTCATATTAGAGAAAGAAATGGCAATATATTTGCAGTGATCCTAGCTGAAGTATGCTCGCTTCTGTTCATGTATTTCTAGTAGACAGAATTTTTGTTTATGTTCAAATGGAAGAGTAAAAGATGTTGTTCCAAGCATGCCATTCAAAGACAGATGTTTCTCTCTCAGTAAAAGCAGTCTGGTGGCCCTCTGTGACAGTGATGATATAAAAATGCCATTTACTTGATTTTTAATGAAAGCATCAAGTACATATTTCACATCCACTCAAAAGAGAAGAGCTGTCTTGGTTTTTCTATCCTGTATATTCACAAGGAAATACAACTGCATTGTTCTGAGGTCTGACTCTGCACTTTTGCCTAATCAGAGCAATTTTCCTGCTTGTCATGCATAACATTACTACAGCTTTAAGCAATTAATTGGATAGTTCTGTACTAAGATATCCCCAAACTGAAGACTTGTGGAGCATAATAGATGAGCTGTCTGCATCAGAACTGCAGCCTTAAAGATGACAACCTGCAACGTCCAGCAAAATTTCTTTCTTGAGTGGCAGTCCTTATTGCTGACACACATTTGATGTATGCTAAGCACTATCCATTGCGTGTCAGTTTATAGACCTTTAATTCTGCAGACTTTTCAAATTTGTTTTGAAATTCTCAGTATGAATTTTAGGATAAAGCCTCATAGACTGAGATCCTGCACAGCTCTGCTTGAAGATTAGAACCTCATTATAAACCTCATTTTGTAAAAAGTAGAATCTGGGTGTCTTTGACCAAGTTTTCTTGTCTTATCATGCAATGTACTATGCACTGAATCGCTGTCATTACCTTGAAGGAGCTGAGTTTGTTTAAAGCACACCATAATGATTTTGGTTGGGGATAGTAACAGAATGCACACCAGTAATGACGAAAAATGTGACGTAAAATGATCTAAAGTGTAAGGGTTAATTTTTCCAATAGCTCAGAGTGTCTATGTAAGCAACTCATGGCAAAAAATTATTTCTAAAAATTTCTGCAGCTACCGCACAGAAAATGGTCCAATGCTGTAGTTCCTGTTTGTACATCATTGGCTTTTTCATCATGGATAAGAATGAAAAGCCGTCAGAAAGTAAGAGCAACCAATCCCCCAAACTCAGTTGGTGTGTCAACGTCTCATTCCAAAACTGCCAAAAACTTGTGTGGGACATACTTAACCTGGATAAAAAAAATACTAATGCAGATTATGCACAATTGTTATTATTTGAATATTTTTTGTTATTGAAACTTCTCTTTAGAAAGTCAGCTAACCTTATTAATATCATGAGAAAAACATGTTCTGAAGATGGTAAAGAAGTACGATGACCAACTTAGAGATCAGGGAAGGTCAAAATTAAGGGTTTGTTTGCATGCATTACTGTCCAGTCTTTAATTAAATTTGATTGTATGGATTAAGATTCTGTATTTCTGTTATAATGAGTGGTAGCTTTCTCTATGTATTCTCATGAGTTATACAAAATAGCTAAGAGTGATGGAATACCAGTAACTTTCCTATGAGTATTACAAAATCTGTTTATTTGCTTTTGCTGTAAGATTTAGATGTCCATATATGCTGGGTTACATTCACGTTCTCCCACTAACTTTTTTTTTTCATAATATCATGTATTTTTTATTTTAAACCATAGTTATGATAATTGCTGCATTTTTCTTAATTAATACAGCGATCTGATAGCATCTTTTAAATGTACTAGTTATTTCAGCCTTAAGTATGTTCAAAATAGAATAAAACAGTTAAATAGCCATGAATACATTTTGGATATATGTACTAGGACTTTCCCCTTTAATTCTCAGATCTCTGGCGTGTCGTACAGTTGCAGATTACGGTGAACTTTCTGTCCACATGCTTCACATATATGATTCAAATCATGTTTGGGACAGACTACAGCAATTTAAGGAGCTACATGCACTTAGAGTACTTAGCTCACTATTTTCTCCCCTTTTGTCTGGACTGGTCCTGGATTAGGCTGGTTCTGATGTTCCAGGATAAATGGGATTGTGTTGAGGCCAAGTAGATGCTGAGAGTGTAGAAAAGGCTCTAGCTGGACAGCTGAAGTCCTGCCCAGAGAATTTAAAGCTTGCCAACATCCTGCTGCAATTTCTGAGCTAGGTGATTTCCTTTCCAAAACAGCCATTTAGGAACACAAAATCTTTTGAAACTCTTGATTGAGGGCAGCCATTGTCACATTAACTCAAAGTTCCTCTCAGCAATTAGCAAATTGACTGGTTTCAGTAACGCTCATCTCTGTTTTTTAGGAATTACAATGGTGTGTGCTGTCATCCAGGATTCACCAGCTATGGATAGAGGAGGAAAAATTAAAAATGGTTAATAAAATAGCTTTTGTTTGTCTGTTTTGTGAATGAGTGATTAAACAAAAAGAAGAACGTTTTAAAAAGCAAAAACAACAACAAAAATTAAACCAAGTTAAAGATAACACCTATCTGACTGTGTTACTTGCCTTGGAATATTATTTTTTGTTAAAATAATTTTTTTAATTGAAGCCCAGTGACTCTGGTGAGATTGTCCATGTGGCATCTGAAAGGAAAGATACTGGTATTCTTCAAATTAATGGATTTGTTTTGTTTGGCAGCTTAACTGGATTTTGTGCCTTCCTGTGCCTTCCTTGTATCTCTGGGGGTTGTGCTTCAGGATCATCTTGGCCCATCTCTCCCTTCATAGAAACTGCTGCTTCAAGCTGCATGGCACTCCAAAGTATTTCCTGCCGCTTGTTAGAATTCACTGAACTGAGATATAGTTTGCAACAGGGAAAATAAAAGTGGTATAAGAGAGTTACCCTCAGTTAGGGGTTTAGGAGTGAACTTTTCATCTTCAGGTGAGGCCAGACAGCAAACCAACTCTGGAGGCAGAGATTTATTTACAAATAAGAATGAAGTGTGGGCAACCAGTGCCATAATAATCTAAGTGGGTACTCTATCAGTCAGAAATGCCCTTGGGCAGAGGCACTTAAAGTACTTGCATAACTGGACATTTGCAAAGTTATTTTCTTGCAGGATCTTCCTGCTGCATGTCAGGCTACTCAAATTTCGTAAATGACACTTCTCTTTTAAACTCTACTGCATAACTAGGCTGATGTACCTATCTTGTATAGCCATCTACTTGCTGACCTTGTTTGCTAATGTTGCTGGAGTAATGTAACCAATAAACTCCATCCAAAAAAAAACCCAAACCCAACATAATTATTCTCTTCCTTATTGCACATCCTGATGGACAAGAACACCACTTTCATTTCAAATATACACCATTTTTTTGCAAGTTTCAGATTTCCATGACTGAAAGAAATCTTTATGCCAGCAAGACCCAGAATTAGGTCTACATTGCCATCTCTTTTCTTTACAGGTTTGTTCTGTGTAGTTGCTGCTTCTTTTCCAGGAAGAATTTACTTTACAAGGTCCATGTGTGTCTGTTTTGTCTTGTCCACAAGAGTACAGGAGAAAGCTAGTAGTGGCAGGGAATGAACAGAGACATTTCCTTAGTGATTAGCTAAGCCAGGGTATGAGTGAGCTTGCCTACTTTTATTTGCTCCTTGTCCAGATCAGCAAGAAGGCTGAAAGACAATCTAAAGAGATGCCATATTAGCAACATTACCAAACATTTTATGAAGTAGATGAAAAATTTAAGAGTACAGCATCTCTTGCAGCCTGCACGAGATTTTACGTCATAAAAGGTGTAAACGTGTGGTACTGACATCCAATACCACACAAACAATTCTAGTAAGATTCTCAATATTATCCTAGTAAAAAAGCATTAAAATACCTTGTAAAAATAGTTATGAGGTATTCTAAAGTAAGTATTTTAATAAATTTTTATTGTAATAAGTGTGTTAATAAGTTTCAAAATTGATAAATCTTTTTAAGAGCTGAAAGTCAATAAGGTCTTTACAGATGCACTAAAAATTCAGAACAAGTGAATGCGAAGTTGTCTCTTTGCTTTCAGCCTTTTTATCATGCATTCTATTAATTCCATGGAGGTTACCTTTCTTTTTTTATTCTTTTTTCTTAAGAAAGATAACTGGATAAAGTAATGGAGGAGGAGTTCTCAGGTCTCTGAAGTGCTTAAGGTGACCTAAGCAATTCAAATGACCTGGACTTCTTCCTGTGGCACAAGGAACCCACACTTGCAGATGCCTTGCATTCCCATGAGCAGTCAGTCGATAGGTTGACTGGTCAGTACGCACATTTTAGTAAAAGCTGTTGGGCAGTATTACAGTAGAAAAAAATTTTGTTGTGTATCGCACTCCGGAATCTGTGTATGTAAGTGATTACTGGCACACTGCCTTACTTAAGTAACCACTGATGTCTAAACAAAAGTACTGTAACATAGAAAGAGAAGAAGGAAACGGAGAAAACATAAATTAGAAATAAATAAGCTACATCTTGGCAGAAGATACTAATGAAATCTGGTTTAGATCAATTTGAAATGAAAGCTCCTGTGAATTGGTTAGCTGTGATTAATCATGGGGGTTTTTGTAACTGTAAACATTGCCATGAACAGGCCTTATATTCATTTAAGGGGAAACAAGTAAAATGTTCTCTTTGGTAAAAAGAGTATTACAAACTTTCACCTCTCATTTTTTCATTTGCTGCAGAAATTGAGAGGAAAATCATTAAAATATACTGAAGTGATGAAAAACGTGATTTTTTAATCTCACTTTCTCTAAATGAGTGGTGTGTTTCAGTGTTTAATGTTAGAAACTATTACTGTCAAATCATAACAAACTTCTGACTTGCCTAAGAGGCAAGGTATCATACATTGTGCTGTTAGTATTTTCAAAATACCCAATGAAATAACAGATGTTTGACCTATTTATGGGATCTGTTAATAAAGGAGTGAATATTCACTCCTCAAATATTTCATATGTGTCACGTTCATGACCAGGCTAACAATTTGTGAAATCTGCACCCCCTCCCCCCCCCAAGGGCATTTTTTGTAGGGGGAAAAGGTGTGAGCAACTTGAATATTTAAGGGGATTTCCTGATATGCAGTTTAAGAGAAAAGCCCAAGAAAGGGAGAAAGAAACGTGTCAGGCTTTGCTAGTAAAATAATAAACAGCATTTGTTGCTGTTACTGTAAATTTCTGTAGTTAACATGCAACTAACAGTAAAGCAGAAGCTTTCCATGTCAGGATTAAATAATTGTAAAACTAGTTCTTTTCTGGGGGTGACCTCTCCCTTGCTGGCGTCGCCTAACCCTCTGCCTTCATATGTTGTCATAATCTACATTTTGGTCCTCTTGCTTTCCTCTGGCAGTAGAGTATTTGTCACGTATCATTTATTTCTGCCCCTGCTTCATCGGAACAGGAGTTCAATCAAATTACTATTTTTATTTGTGCACGTTACTCTTGTCCAGTCGCTCTGTAGCACCTGACACTTTGCTTTCCCCTTCCCCTTCACTGTCTCTCTTTTCTAAAGGACTGAGTTGTGTTTTATCCCCTAATCCTATCAAAATACTGTGTACCTTTCTAAATGATGGCAACCTTCTGACAAGGCAAGAAAATGAGAAAGCTGGGAGCCACGTCAGGAAGACCTGCTAAGTCTGTTGTGACAACAGGGGAGAAATGCTCTGACTTGCTCCATTTAGGTCTGAAAGCACCTGTGCTGTTTCTGACGGAGAGGGACCTGAACCACTGGTCCTGCTCTGTGCTGCCACTCAGTCCATTCTGCATCGCTCTCCCTCCCCTCTTTCCTGTCTCTCTCTTCTCTCTCCTCTCCTAACAGCTGAGGAAAGGGTAAAATAGCAGAAGGCTTTGCTAAGAATTATGCAACTCTCATCAAAATAGACAAATTACCCTTTCCTGACTAAAAAGCAGAGAGAGTAAAAGAAGCTAACTTGTGCTTTTGTGTGTCACAGGCACTGCATTCCTGGGTTCGAGCCTGGATCAGTTGTTATTTTGGTCCTGAATTCGCTTTAAAGAAAAAGCTGCATTCTTTCTTTTTTGGCCTAGTAAGGTCCTCATTTACATGAAACTGTCAAGTCTCATGACATATAATGTTAATAATGCCACTTTCATGATTTTACTGTGTGTCTGCTGCACTCATGTAAGAACCACAGGTATGAAACATAAATGCTGCTAATGGTAATGTCATAACCAGAGACACTGAAAGAAACTCAGCTAAGATGCCTGTTACAGATACCACAAGAACGGCAGCTGCCTTGCTACTTCTGTAACTTCTTTCTTGTGGGGCCATACTCAGACCATTTGTTCTTGCATTGCAATAATATTCTCTAGTGCCATTCTCAGAATCATACTTTTGCCAATAGTGAGAACTATAGAAGAGAAAGCTTAAACTGAAGTGCACAGCCAGTCTGTCGATGTTATTGCTGAGGAACAGAAAGGCAGCTTCAGACTTAAAGGCATTATCATAATCTCAAAGACTTTTCTCAACCTGCAAAGTCAGAAAGGGAAATCTGAACGTCATTTTATGATGCCAGAACTTAAATGATGAGCCAAATGGAATATATCAAATACATGTGAACCTAGATACTGATAAACTAAAATACAGGTTTTGCTACTGTTATCATAAGAAAAAAAAAAGTTTATTTGACTCCTTATTTTGTTTTTCTTTTTTCTGCACTGGCCAGTCTGGAACTTCTGGTGCTGAAAGGCATTAAGAGGCAACAACATTATCGTGTTAATTCTTGAGAGTAAAGCACATGCAATGGGTTATGAATTAAAAGTCCCAACAGCTTTCTTGTGATGGGTAGGTAACTGGATTTGTTTCTTCTTACAGAAAGAGAAGATGAGATAGGAGGATGGTCAGAAAACTTTTCAAAAACAGTAGTAAATCCAGGATTATAAATCAGTGTTTTTCTATTCTTATTTCTGTGTTCACTCTAGTATGTGTACTACCCCATGAGTGAGAGACTGTCCTCATAAAATTCCAGCTCAGGTTTGAAAATCCAGGTGTCCTGGATAAGCATAAAATTTTACGTGCTCCCTTCTAAGAGAAAGTTCAAAAGACTTAGAGGTTTTATGTAATTGGGATAAGCAACTAGAATTTCATGCTTATCCAAACAGTGCTAAACCTCTCAGTCTTTGAACTTTTCCTTAGAAGGGAGCACTAGAAGAAAGTTAAAGGGGTGGGAAGGGGCATACATAGAGGGGTTCAGGGAAAGAGAAAGTACAGAAAAAAGAGAAGGGGTAACTATGTGTGTATGTGTTTGTGTGTGTGTGAACATGGAAGTGTATTTTGCATGGTAGAGAATATTTACTTTAAAGGCAGCAGAAAAGAAAAAGGTCATGGTAATATTGCACATATAGTCCAGCATTGTACAGGATCAAGCCTTTAGGTCCAAACTTTCAAAGGAGCTGAACTTGTATTTAAGCACATAAGTATACTTGGTAAGTTTATCAAAGTGTTTGAATCAGTCCATGGATAGTACAATAGATTGGGACCAAACATCAAATTATGCTCTGAAAATAGAGATTATAATTATGAAGTGGTAGCCTAATTTTCTTTCTTGTGTTGCAAACAACAAAGTAATTATGGTAAGACATGTGCTAGTAAAATAACTGCAGTTAAGGACTGCTTGTCCTTTAGCATGTTTTTCACAAATGCAAATTGTTTGTAGTGAAATATGAGCTTGATGATTATTAATCAAAACAGAAATTCTAATAAAGTAGTTATATACTCATGTTTACAATGGCTAAATGAATAATTTCAAGACAGGATGTAACAGGAAATAATAAATCAAATTAATAGAGTAAAAATTCTTTTAAAAAAGCAAACATATTCAAATCCCATATCAAAATGAACCATGACTGCTTTATTGAGCTCTTTATTGGTTTGCCAGTCAAACTGCAAGGTCTAATGGAAACTCTGTATCTGCTATGGGCTGAATAAAAGTAATGAAAGGAATTGAGAAGTTTGAAACTATGATTTTACTGAATACCCATTTAACTGAAACTAATTAGTTGAAAAGTGTTTTCCCAAGTTGTGTTTGTTCATAGGTAACCCTATTAGTGCCATCCATTAAATATTCATTGAGAACCTGGTTCTGTTTTTCTTCATGTCGATAAAAAGGTTTTTATTGAATTCATTGATAAGAAACTTATGCACCCTTAATGTTCAAAGCAGTTTGTAACTCTCAGAAATTAAGCAGTTTAAAATCAGCACAAAAGTAATAACCCACATTTTTGAGGATATATATAAGTGTGCTAGGTGTTATTAAGCCTAACTATATGTTAAATCAGTGAACTATTTAAGTTAAAACTCATAAACGTAAACTTATATCTTGAGAGACTGAGTCATGTGACAATAAATTACCACCATGGGAAAAGCCTCTGGCTTCAAACTACTTTTGAGTGTGGATACTCTCAGCTATCTTTTTGTATTGCTTCAGTGAAATAATTTAACTGACTCTGTACTTGCAACTCTGGTACTTACTGATTTAAAAATGTTAAGGTTTATGAGTTGAAACTTGTTACTGAAATTCAAAAGTGTATTATACGTAAGTTAAAATAACTGTGCCATCAACTCAGTAAATTAGTTTAGGTAACATAGCTTCACTTGCCTTGAGCATTGCAGGCTCAAAACCTGCCTGAAAAACTCGGGAAATCAGTTGCAAACAACCTCAAGATGCTGTGTCTAGACTGCTCCTGGTGTTGGTGCTAGCTATGCAATGTTGGTGCGACATTTACTTACATCTTTCTTCAGTAGTCCCTGCAACTGCAGGGGACGTGCTCTTATACATGGATTTTTAAAATAGCTTAAGGTATTTAGGCTCCCAAATGTTGTTAGAAGTCAATAGAGTTTGGCTGTTTATCCACCAAGGGTGGACCGAGGACAAGAGAGTCCTCGGTAAAATCAATGGAGTCAAATCAGTTGACCAAAAGTAGATGTCTACTGAAGTGATCTTCAGTGCAGTGATTGCACTGATTTGGGGTTTAACTCAGTTGCCTGAAATCAGGCCTCTGTTGTCATTGTAGACAAGCTAAGTTATCCCAACCTGGTTTTTGCTGCCATCCCAGAAAGATTCAGCTGTCCCATAGGACCTGTGTCATATCTGCCTTATGAATATCTCAGATAACCTAAACAGCTCCAGGTGCCTATGTTTAGACAACTGAATTGAGACGCAGGTCTCCACTGACAGAAGCTCAGATGCCCATCTCACTTGTAGACTCATACATGCAGCCTCCTAAATTTAAACCAACAAATGAATCCCACCCAAAATGTCATTGCAATGACTGTTTACTTCAGCTGTTAAATGGTCAATGAATATCTGTGACAGATAATCAGTAAAGTTTCTGTCTTACAAAGCAAGTGACATATTGGATGCATGCACCGAAAAACATCTAATGTAAAAAAAAACAGGTCTTGGTAGACAAGTGAAATATGTCACCCCTGTTGAACCAAGGCTCAGGTACTGCTGACTAAAATTCTGTACTGCTTCACGACTCACAAAATAAGATCAACAAGACTCTGCAGATACTTTACATGTATGAGAAAGCTTACCCTTTGGGTGATTCTTTCACTTTCTTAAATTGGTGAAATTTTGAGAGCAAAGCAGGATGTAAAGTGATATTCAATTATTACAGGATTTGTGGTAAGATTAATTTGGGTATTTATCTATGTCTTGAATCTCATTTTCTTCTTAATAAAAAACTTTCTTCTTAAGATGATCTTCTGAGTAGAGGATAGAAGTTCTTGTCCAGGTGCAACAGATCTTGCTTCATTTCACTCAGACAGTCTAAGTGCATAGTAAATAACATAGAAGTGAGAGGGAGAATGGTACCAGATATTTCACCTTCTCTTCATTGTTCATCCCCAACTGTGCTGGGTGAAGAAAAACCTTTCAGCCAAAAGAGGTTAAGTGTGTTGCTTCACAATTTTATTTAGCATGTAGTTAGTTTGTTGTTTCTAGTTGTTAGGTTGTTGTTTGATATGGGAAGAGGAGCAGACAAACCTGAGGTTGTTCTAGACACCATGGAATAAATATCATTCCCTACATAAAGAAGGTGTGATCTTATTACAGAAGATAAGACAAACAATGGCAAGAAGGATAGGACACCCACTTGGTGGTAGTATTTGAGGATCATTCCAGCTCCACAATAAGAAAAAGCCTTATTTTCTTTTGTTTCATTTTCAGGGATGATTAGCTGAAGGGAAAGCAGTAGAGTGAGAAAGGAGGCATGGAGGTCAGGTTAGAAGAGAATAGGGAAGGGAGGTTTAATTGCAGTTCCCTTCAGGCTACTTGGCAGTCTTTGGTTTTTTGCAGATTTGACACTGAAGCAAAAAGTACTTTGCAGGAGTGCGCTTGTTCCATAACAGTACTAGGGAACTTTGAACATCTCTCTCCCTCGGCTTGCCATTGGCTCCTCATACCTCCCTGTAGTTGTTTGTCTGAGCATCAAAGAAGTGGTTGCTGTATTGCTTACACTTTTTTTCATAGTGCTTCAGACAGAAGTCATCTGACTTTCTCTCTATCTCATTGTGGGAAGAGGTGTGCAACTGGGACAAAGGTTATTAGTAGTAACAGTGCAGTGGTCCATTTTGTTTTATGTCCCCCTTTTTTCCAAAAGCTTAAAGACCCTGCTAAGTTACTGCAATGGCAGGACTCCTATAGTGTGGAGGTTTATTGCTGAAGGTCTGTACTCCTGTGAGCTGGCCTCTCTGTGTTTCAGTATTGGCCTTCCCTCTCACAAGACAGCACTTGCATGCTAAGCTGCTGTGAGACATCTGCTGTAATACAGATAATGTATCAAAATAGCATAGATGGAGATGTTTCCAATCAACCAGGAATATTTTACTTCCACGGTTAAATTGCACATCTTCTAAATGAGACCGCCACATCAAATTCCACTACCTTGCTGAAAATATATCCCTATAGGAATAGAAAATCTTTTCAATACTCTTAGCAATAGACACCTATTTAATTAAATTTCATACTTGGGTGGTGGGGGGGGAGGGGATTGGGGTGTTGCAGCCAACAACGTTAGTAGCAGTCTTTTCAGAGAAAAAAATAATATAGAGGATGATAAGGTATAGGACAGGTAAATTTATAGTCAGGTTAAGGTATTTGAGAGTTGCCATGAGTCTAGTCCACTGAGGAACAAAGATTTACTTCTTATAATTCTCTGTGTTACACTCTAGACAAGTGAGTAGTCTGTGCAGTGGGTGGTGAACTGGCTGACAGTCCACACCCAGAGGGTGGTGGTAAATAGCTCTTTTCCAAACTGGCAACCTGTGACAAGTGGGGTCCCCTAGGGATCAATATTGCATGCAACACTGCTTATTGTCTTCATAAGTGGTCTGGATGATGGGATCAAGCGTACTTTGATGAAATTTGCTGATGATATCAAACTGAGTGAGGAAGTGAACACTTTGGTAGGGAGGGCCTTCCCTCCTTTCTGCAGGAAGACCTCAATAGGTTGAAAAAGTGGGCTGGCAAGAACCTTATGAAGTTCAACAAGGACAAGTGTAAAGTCTTGCACCTGGGAAAATATAACCCAGGAGTGCAGAACAGACTGGGATCTACCTGGCTGAGGAGCAGCTCTGTGGAAAGGGCCTTGGGTGTCCTCATGGACAAGCAGCTCAATATGAGTGAACAGTGGGCCGCAGCAGCAAAGAAAACCAACAGACTGCTGGGTTGCATCAACAAAGGCATCACCAGCAGAGATAAAGAAGTCATCATCCCACTCTACTCAGCACTTGTCAGGCCACACCTGGAATACTGTGTTCAGTTTTGGTCTCGTGGGTTGTATGAAGAAATCTCTTTTATTGTTGTTGTTGCTGTACTGAATATGCCCTGAATATACTGAATACTTAGTTCTTGCCCCTAGCTCCTGCATTTATGAGAAATGATGAACAACTGTTCTCAATTCATTATCTTCTGCCACTTTTGGTTTTATAGGCCTCTGTTATATCCCTTTCAGTCATCACTTTTTCAAGATAAATAGTGCTGGTCTGTGTATTAGTTTTTCTTCACAATCTGCTTTTTACCACTGAGTTGACATTTTCATAAAGTTTCCAATATATCCTCAATACTTTTTGTCTTGGGGTACGAGTAGGTCAAGAGAACATCCTCATGTCTGTGAATAAGGAAAGTTCTTTCCTCCCTTTTTTTAACAGTAATCTATGTTGAAATTAACCTGTCATTCTATTGCTAAGTATATTAATGTTAGTCTGTAGTTCTTTGCAGTCAGCCCTGATGAACAGCAATAAATTTTATCACCTCATCCGCTTTCAACAATGTTTACATTGCATAACACTCTCCATGGCAGAGCTCTTTGTCAGACTGCAGGTACAATCACTTGAGACAGTCAAAACTGCTTACTGTTTCCTGCCTTTTAATTAGTTCTTGGTTCTGCATTTAGATACATATTGTCCCACTGAATATTCTTTAAGACCATTTAATGAAACACATGATCAAATGAACCTATATAACCATCTAACTGTATTAACGTTCTCATTGTTCTAATGATAAATGTAAACATTGTTTTATTTTGTATACAAGATATATCTGTTACAATTTATTTAATGTATCTCAGTATTATCAAGACTAATACTTTCTCCTTTATTGAATAAAACTGAACCATATTCTGCCCAAGTTAATTTTTATATATCCTACAAAAAGGATTGAGTCCTTCTCCTTTTGTTCCAAGTCCAGTAAACCTAGTAAGAAGCTGAACCACATTCTGCCTCCTGCAGTTTCATAGCAGTTTCTGAAGAAGGGGGCATTTGGGCCTGGAAGTTGTGTTGGTAGGACCTAGCATGTCGTTGGGATTTCAGATGTAGAAGTGGTTGCCAAGGGATCTGCAAAGTTTGCAAGAGTTTACCTCTTAATAACACCTAATTTTTTCTTGTTTGTTTGATTGTTTTTATTAACTTTTCAATCTCTTGACTCCCAAGTACAAAGCTGATTAGTGACTTGGCCTTACAAGTTTATGCCCTTGAGACAGCACTTCCAGTAACACAGATCTGCTAGTACTTTCTAGCAAGCCTCACTGTTAGCTGTATGTTCATTTTAATAAAGTCTAAAGCCGCAAATCCAAAATTCTTTGCTTCTGTTTTATTTTAGATCTGAATCTCCTTGAGAATATTTTTTTTGTCTGCTGCCATTGGCAGATGAGCTAATATCCCTTCGAAGAAAGCAAAGCACATAATTACTTACATGAAAAGCAAGCTCTTTGGGAGAATTCACAACTAAACCCACCCCTTAGAGGAAAATTGGAAAGGCACTAGCAATTAGATAAGCTGCACTTCAGACATGAACAAACACATTTATCAGATAATTAGTAGATACTTTTCTAAGTATTTCTGGCACTGAGATCCAAAAGCAGTGCTAAAACAGGTAAGCTCATCTGATGAGAAGGAAATGCCCTGTGGCTCCAACAGACTGCTAACTTGAGAGGGAGAAATGCCCCTGTATTGTAACTTCTTGTCTGCTTCAGACTTTCAGTGTTCTTTGTCTTGAGTGTTCAGCCAGTGTTACCTATTCTCCTCTCATAAGCTGGAAGGCAAGAAATGTCACTCTCAGAGAAAGAGCAGCCTCCTGTGAACAATCTGCTTCTTGCAAGGGGGAAACCCCACTTTAAAGAACCTGAGAGAGGTATTTTGGACAGAGTGAGGCAGGGAGCAGACACACTGAAAAAAGTATCCAGAAATAACTTCTAGTTTACATTTTTCTTGGAAATGGGGAGTTGGTATACCATGCTACAAATCGACTCCACAGTATTATTTTGGTAGAAGCTGGCCTACCAGGGAATTTACTACTTAGATGGATGGCCCTAAACAGTTGACAGGGATCTCTGGAGGCCCCTGAACTTCTGTCTGGACCACAAGGGATCTTTAGAACCAAATCCTGTAATGCTTTTGTATGAAAAGAGGAGAGTTGATGTGTGCGGAAGGTTAGGAATGTTCTGACAGTTGGAGTAGATAATAATGGTGATATCCATTGTCTACTTTTTACCAGTGATTTAAAGAATGAAAGATACTGCAGAGACATTCTAATTTCTGTGTTCATGTATATATATATGTGCACATATAGATATGTGTATATATATACATAAAGAACACGCAGGAAAAATTCCAGTCAGCTACTTTCATAAATTCGAGAATGATCCTTTTAATGATGAAAAACATTCAGGATTGAACAACTAAGTGACTGAGTGATCCGGTGTTTTCATTCAATAAATAAAGCATCCCAGGCTAGTCAATATTATTGTAAATAAATTTCTTTTTCAAAATAAACACTTGTGATACTTCAAGGCACAAGTCTACCAAATAGTCTTTGAAAAGTCTTCTCCCAGTGAGTTATATGTCTGTAGAAAGTTATTAGAAACATTTTTCAATGATCAAAATAATAAAACACAATCTCCTGAAAATTTTAACACAGTCTCCAATGTTCCTGTTTTTTCCTGTGAATCTCTCTGGATATATGTATATATTTGTAGACATGCACATTATATAAAGTATAGAATACATGCTCATCTAATAGTGTACAACTACAAGGGGTTTTTGACATTGGAAATGAAATTACATTTTCTCATGAGTTCAGCTACAATATTTAAAAAAAAAGATTTAAAAATAATTTTGATTTTTATTTTAATTCAGAACAAACACCCTGCTCAAAAAGTAGAAATTTAAAAAGTAATGGTGATAACCTGTTTATAACTAGTCTTATGATACACACTCACTATACTATGCATAGTCTACTATGATCGAAAAGACATGTCATGCATTAAGTTGCAAACTTTCCTCTAAACTGCCTTAAAAATATATTTCTTTATTTGACAAGATTTTAAAATATCTCAGCATGTCTGATGTTAATCTTCTGTTATATGATAATCGCCAATCACAGGTTGCACAAAAATAAGAACGGTTGTAATTTTGGCACTGCTGCCAAGAAACATTTCCTCCAGAAAGCAGCTTTCAAAAGTCTTTGTTTCATGTTTACATTCACAGGGTGAACATTAAATGAAACTTTGTAGTTCTCAAGCACTAGACTCTACCCCATGTATGCTGCTGTAGTTTCAACAGTTATATAGCACATACAATAAGAATATTTTGCTCACAGAGAAGCTAAATTTATTAATGTTTGTAAGATGGTCTATGAGCCACACACAGAAGGTACTATGTAAGTGCCTATGTATGAAGGCAATGAATATTACTCTGTGTGGCTTAATAGATAATATAACATAGAAATGCTTTACTCAGACTGACCAAAGAAATAAGGGTTACTAGCATGTTAAGGAAAAGTTATTGGTGTTGGGAGAGGCGCATTACCTTCTTTGCATGCATCTATATAGCTGTTTTAATACATAACTTGTTTATTCTGCATTTTTATTTTCATTTTGGAAGTGAGATCACAAGACTTTATAAACTATCTATTTCTAAATATCTATTCAGAATGGTATTTGTTTAACGTAAAGTTAGCTATCTGAAACCTACACTTCTAAATGCACTAGTCATTTGTGTTTTCTCCATAATCAGCACAGAAAAACATGCATCTCCTAAGGGCAGTTCTTCCTTGGTATACATCCAAACTGGGTGGGATGAAACACATTCTGGAGATGTCTATCTGCATCCATTAACTGTAGAGGGAGCCTATTTTAGATTAGCTCTATCTGTCTAGAAGTGAAAGATCTAGTGGAGCCAAGGCTCTCCCTTGCTGTTCTATTAGTGAAAGATGCTGCCAACCCCCCCTATTATTTTCTAAAAAAGAGGGAATAGGACCCTGACCCTACTAAAATCAGTGACTCCACAAACTTCAGCAAGGCCACCACTGCTTTACGCTGTTTACATGTGTGCAAAGTATCCAACTTCAATCTAGTCTTTCTCCTCCTTGAATAAAGGTTGTGATTGTATAAAGTTATTTTACAAGCACAGCAAGCTTCTGCAGCTGCAACATACTGAAAGCATAACAGTCTAGGAAGAGCTATAATCTATGTAATGTTTGTGCTTTACTAAAGTGAGTGTTTATTTACTGCATTTAATTCTTTGGTTATACAGTTCAAGCAAATGCCTAAAGATTTCATGCCTTTGTTCAGGTACTTGAAATACTGATAGTCTACAAATGAAGACAAAAGTAGAAATAGTGGGCAAACAGATAACTGGGGCCAGCTTTAAGCAGAGATGAGCTCAAGTAGATGGCACTTGCTATGCTGCAATAAAACATGAGTTTTGCCATCCCAGGCATGAAAACCAAATAAGTGACTTCTTCCTCTTCTTAAAGATGAAAAATTCAATTTTCCCTATGCTACTGAGAATCTTTGGGCAGGCCCACAAACTATTGGAACCCAGTTTTGTTTCTAAAAACTTCTGCCTCCTGTGAAGCATGCTGATGACTGTGGGCAGGAGTAGACACCATGTCTGACTTGGGCTGTCAAAGGCAATAGTCAGACTTGTGGCAAACAAACAGAAAGAGATAATGAACTTTTACAGTAGTGGCTTTTCTATCTGATTACTAGAGAAAAATGCATGCCTTTACACATTCAGCCAGCACTGAGCATTACTTATATCAAAGGAAATCTCTAAAATGGGAAATGTTCTTCAAACACAGAAGACAGAAATATCAGATGAAACAAGAATTGCTAAGAAGGAGTTTAGAGTAAGCCTGTTCACAGAAGGAACTGAGCAGGTGATAAATACCAACCTCAACAAAAAAATGCAACAAGAAAAGGTGTACCCAGTATTTTCTGAAGAAAGAAATCATCCAGTAACTTGCAGTGATTATGATAGCTCATTAGCTGTCCAATAGGTATCAAGGTATGTACAATATTTAACACAGATGGGTGCAGACTTCTTTTACTTCCATGTTATTCTGTCTAATAGAAATTGAGGAGCAATAAAAAGCAGATAATAAACTCTTAGTTCTGGACCCTGACACCAGTGTTCACTCCTGGCTACTTATTCTCTTTCTTCAGCCCCAGGATGCCCCAGTGAAAATCTTTGGGAAACGCTTCTGTCATCCTCTAACACATCCCTTATTCATTATATTGCTATCCTTATTCAGCATTAACCTTGTTCAGTCAATGTATCCTTTATTCAGTGTTTTAGAGGTTTCTTGAACTGGCTGCTTTGGTGAGCTTTCAAAGTCACAGCATCAAGGCAAGCCTTGATGAAAAAGCAGGTAGCCGCTCATGAGAGGTATACATATATTCATGACATAAGAAGCGAATCCTAAAATAGAGAGTACTGGATGATGTTAAAGGTGATGGTATCAGTTCAATCTATCCTTAAACAAGCCTAGGTTCATAAGAACCACTCTGTATGTTTTAGATTTCTACTTCCTAAAACAATAACACTCTTACTATCTTAATCTGTAAACAAGAAGAAACTTGCAAAACATGTAGAGGAGGCAAACAGTTATTGTAGTTTCCACAGAAGCCTTATTACGTAGGAAAAGCTCACTTTTTAATATTTGAAGCACTGGGAAATCTCAATAGCAGGGAGTTCATATCATGTTTTTTGAACTGATTTTCCCCCTTTTTTTTTTCTGAGAGTGGACCTGTCTTATCTTTAAGCAATAGCCGTGATAACTCTCAGTTTTGGTGGTGTTATTTACCTTCCATCCTCCTGCTGAGCTGGATGATCTGAGAAATCCAGGGCAGTTATAAGAGTCCCTTTTTGCTCCTTTTGTGTGGACCTTGCGAGGCTCTTTAATAGCCTGTGCTCCTCAGCAGCAGATTGGATGGGGTCAGGAAGGTCAGGATGATTTGCGAGCTCTTCCTTGTGCGACAAGTTAGTTTTAGCTGCAAATGCACTCAAATACCGTATTACGCGCTGATGGCTTTCTGAAGTTGTTCTGCCCCCACACTCTGAAGAAGATGGATTGTTCACGATCTGTGTGTGAGATGCCGCTGCTGTAGCCTGTCTTCAGCTCCAGCTCACATACCTCACCTCTGGGCAAAGGCACTGTGTAATTGATGTTCAGTATGCCTCAAGGGGTTAAAAGATTAATGCACCACAAAGGTATCCTGTAAGCTGCAGTTTTAAGGAGCTAGACGACCATCTGCAGTATTAGGTTTCATTAAGAGGTTAAAAAGAAGTTGTACCAGAATGTATATTAAGCCAGCAGCTGTAAATAGTTCAATGGAGTCATAACTTTCTGAAAGTTTTTGTTGCTTGGGTATATGATTTCATAACAAACACTGAGTAGGATTATATTTGACAGCAATATTTTGTTTAATACAGGTAGTGAATCACTATGCAACAATGGTTGTTATTTTAAGAATTTCAAAACAACTTATGTAATTGTAAGTATTTAAAAACATACGTGAGTCCAGAAGCCTTGATTTCCCTGCTCAGGTTGTAGTAACTTCTTATGGCTTCAGTGAGAAGTTGCAAATGTCTAGAGCAGAAAAAAAAATTGGCTGCAAGTGTATATAAGCTTGTATGTACACACATGTGTGTGTTCGTGTATATATATATATGTGAGATATATATATAAAAGAAAATATATATACATATCATTGTCACCCTCATTTGTGATTTTTTCTGTAAATTATTAGTTCCGTGAACATTCTCTCAAGGACACTCATAATAGGCAGATAAAGTATTATTGCAGTGACTGTATGGAAAACTGAGTACCGTTAAACTTTGAATGTGAATGGATTTTTTTCCCAGCAACAAGCTTAGATTTCATATCTGATTCGGGCTTAACAATAGCAGTATAAGGCAAAAGAGAAAAAAAACCTCTTTATGTATATTCTGTTTAAATTAAGTGTTCTACTTTTTAAATTAGATGTGTAAAAGTTATTTCACTGAAGCTGGAAATTAGGTTCACTGAAAGCATTTGGCAATTAGCATAAATATCATAGAGGATGATACAAAAAAACCGTTAAGAAATGGCATGACCTGAATAAGCCATTAATATTAAAGCTACAGCTTTGCAGATATTTAAACAATAGCGAACATCACCCTTCTGGCCTGTCTTGCTGGAGAAGTCTTCAATAGAAAAAGTGTTTTCGGTCTCATCTGAATCCAGACTCAATTCTAACTATATAAAAATAATGCAGTCATATCCAGTGTAATTTGTTCAGCATTCTCAGGGAAGTTCAAAACGCTGGTTTAGAGTAGGTATCCCTGGTCTCCAGCCTAAGAAAATGAAGCAAAGAGTGTGTCACCTGTCGGCGTAAAACCCAAAGTTGATTAACTCCCAGATCGCCCAGTAGATCTGTCCTACCTCTTTTCTGCTACTGATCTGCAGACATAATCCTCACTTATGTGAATGTTTTGTCTGGTTATAGGCAATTAAGTGCTTGTACAATCCAGGCACGTTGGGAAAATTTGTCAGTTTGAACTGAAAGGACTTTCTGTTCCCTTTCAGTATTTAGCAAAACTGAACAGAGCTGGAACTAAATTGAGCAATCAATCTGTGCATAAGAGAAATGAAAACACTGATCTCACTGATAACAACTGATGTTTAAAAGAGGTTGTGTTTGTAATGAAGCACTGGGGACACTTTTTTTTTTTCTGGTTTCTGTAGAAGAATGTGGGATGAGAAGACCATGTTTGCCTCTTCTTGAATTGGCTTGAATATCCTCTGTATGAAAATTCTTCTCAATGAGTGAATGAAACAAAATGGTTAGAGAAATGGAATATAAACCTTAAGAAAAAAATAAGTGGGTTGAAAACAGGATCAAAGAACAGACAATGTGGAAAAGTATGGACACTGTGGTATATTAAAAAAAGACACCTAGAGAAGAAAAATTTAAAAACCCAGCATACAGTGCCATATGCAGTGCTTAGTGTATCTAGATGTGTTGACATTTTCCTAGCTGCTAGAATCTTGCGTGTATCTAGAATTTGTTTATTTTTGAGAATGTATAATTTATTCACAGAAATATTCTGTTTTGGAGGCTAGAGAGATTGCCATTATCCAGTTAAGTATTGTGGTCCTCCTCAAGTTGACTCAGCTCCCAATTTGGTCCGCAGCTGTGACAAAGTAGCTTTCAAGCCCTTCAGACATCATAAAGTTCACAAACCTTCAAACACCACATGGTTTGACCATGTGAAAACCAACATGTGCTACTTTGTGGTAACAAGGTGAGAATCATATAGCAAGTTGCTGGAAACAATGACAATTACACTGTAAGTTAATTACACAATTATCAGGAGATAACCTGCCAGTGGTAATGTGAATCACATCACCACTATAATGCCAAGGGATATTGCAATCTGGAGTCGACTGGTGTTAGCATTAAAAAAACACCAGAATACAAAAGTCTGAGAGAACAAACTATGGAGCTGAAATACCTCAAAGAGGTGAGGGCCACAGCATTAGGTCAAACAGGGATGTCTGTGTGATCACAAATCTTGTCTAATCTTGTCACATCATTTGTAAAACAGACTTTAAAGGTATCATTTGGTTTGAATGGCAGGCTGCAAATTACACAGAAAATGTAAAAGCGAATCTCAATATTAGCCAAAGGTTAGTGCCTCACTTTTTCAAGCTTTATTTTATTTTCGCTTTTTGATTTTCTTTTTTCACATTCTAAGAACCCGTCTTAGCTTGCCCATAAAATTGTACGTTCATGTGACATCACCCAAGGAATTAAAAACATAAACCTTAGTTTATTTAAAGAAATTAAACTTAGCTTTACCACATAATTTAATTTGAATGAAATGTTTGAGAAGCTCTTAACAGATCCCTTGTTAGTTCATAAGGCACTGGTGCTGAAACATATAGACTATAATTCTGTAAGTACTAGAACCACATGAAGCTTCTGCAAATGTCCCTGAAAACGATACAAACCGGCTTCAGTATACACTCAGCATCAAGCTCACAGTAGTATCTGAATGCTTGGCAACAATTGGCAAAGATTTTGAACGAACTCTGATGTGCCTTGGAGTGAAATGAGGTAATAAAATTTATAGTATCTGCTTCCCTTATCTTTGGTTTGATTAAGCCTATACTGCAAACCCTACATTAAGGGCAGTTTATTAGTATGGGTAGAGATGGTGCCCAGTCTCAGCTGGGACCTGCAGGCATGATTATAAGCAAGGAGTAATTACAATCAAACAAAAATATAATTTTTTTTTTTTTAAAAATGAACGTAATCTTTCAGATATTTTGGGTTGATTTTATGGGACTGTCTTCTGAGAGCTGGCAAACCTTTCATATCCACTGCTGCCCTACAGAGGGAGAGAGGGTTGTCTTTTGGAGAAATTACCACTCCTGAGGCTCTGTGAATAGTAGCAGCTCTAAGGGCTGGGGCTGGGAGTAGAGTGAGTGCAGAAGGAGCTGGAAGAGGTGAAAGGGAGCTCAACACAGGCACTGGGGCAGCTCAAGGAGAAAAAGTATGACCGCATCTTCTAGAAACATCAGGGAGGAAGCTGGAAAAGCTGGAGAGAACTGGAGGGTGTTGAGGAATTCAAGTTGAGGAGGAAGAGACACTAGAGGAAAACAAGCTCCCTCTAAGGTGAGAAGAGCATACTGGCCTGTTCTTACTCCAGTGAGGAATATGGTGCTGCTGCTGTCACTGATGGTTTCGTCACCAAAATGATACAGTGGTAATGGGAGCAAAAGTAGTTGTCAGACTTGAAACAAAACAAAGGGTACAACAACAGCTTTCATTCCTATCTCTAGAGTCGCCACCAAGCAAAACAATTTTTTTAATATTTTATTGTTATTAGTCATAAGTACAGTGAGGGAGCTATTACAAGTGAAACACTAGAACAAACTGAGCTGACAGTAAGCTAAAACATGCCTGGGGCAACAAGCTCTTTTTTTAGTGTTATGACTTTCTAGTTTCTGCTTGTGATGAATAATGTGTCAAAAGAATCCCTAAACTCCACTACTGATTACTAAGGTTGCTGAACAAATGATGTGGAAAACAATCCCACTTTGGGGTGACTATTTGGAAATCAACATTTTCCTTCTGGTAAAACATCCATGTTAACCTGATCTTTCAGATCCTTAATTCAGCCACTGCCTATACGTTTACTTTTCCAGACGAGGCTGAGCTCCCACAAGAAGGGTGCATGTATTTGGATATCTCAGCCCTGAGAATGTGAACAAACACCTTTTTTTCCCTGCTCATTTTTTGCTCAATCACAAGTTGAGGAAACCTCAGATTCTAACTCCTGATGGGAAAAGAATGATGCTGACTACTCTCCAATTTAGGCCATGTGAAGAGCTGTGCTTGCGTCCTATTAATGGGAGTACTAATCTGAGAATTATCCTGATGACTGAAGGCCAGGTATCTGAAACCACGAGCAATTCATAATTCTTTTCTAGGCTATGTCTGAGTTTGTTGTGAGCTTCAGCTCACATATCTACATGAGCTGTAAACTGTCAGTTCTTGTATGCTGTTACCTTCATGTTTAGATCCTCAAGTTGGTTGGAAATGGAATTACATGGGCTACCACGTATTTGGAAACCAGGAACTCCTGTATTTCATGATGAAATGCTTAGAAATTTGTTTGTATTTTGTAGCTGTACCAGCTGAAATCATAAAAGATATTCTCTCTCCTTACATCGACTTAGTGATTCTTGTCAACATGATACCTAGTCAAACCTATTATGTAAACTCCTTATAAAGTCTCATTTAACATCTTTATTTTAATGTTGTGAGAATAACACCTGACAGGCCACAGATCCTTCGCTCTTCTCTCCACATATAGGAGGGAATTACTACTGCTTTTCATGTCCTTTTGGATTAGCTTGTATACTTCACTGCAGTTACCCCTCTCTGCTAAATGCTGTGACTGGGAGGGAAGAGCAGGCTAACATTAGTGGGGATGGATAACTTAAAAGTGAGTAAGCAGCACAGGCTCAAGTGCTTGATAAGGAAGGGACATGTTTTTTCCAGTTGGAGGAGCTGCTGTCTCAGTGAAAGCCATCCCTTTCTATGAGCTTTTAGGGAAGGATAGTACTGGTTATCTAGTTTTTAATTGACGTGAATACTCTTTCCAGTGTTGGAGTTCTTGTGGAGATTGAAAAGGGCTTCTCTGGGCAGAGTGAAGCTTGCTTTCTGCATCAGACAGTGGTGTGACTATGGAAGAGATGAAATGATTCTCTAGAAACCAAGGACATTTAAAGTACAGGAGTTTTTCATATGTCTCTGCAAATAATGAGCTATTTTCATAAAATGAAACAAGGAAAAAACTAATTCTTAACTTAAGAAGGGATCAAAAATAGAAAAATGAAAAGTCTATCACTCAGGCTTATTTTTTGGATTGTATAATTTTTCAAAGGAAATCAGCAAAGAAATTTGTGTTGTGTTTTTTTCTGGGTGAATTTTTATGAAAGCCATTTTCAAATTTTATGAAAAATACAAATTCTAAATCACTCAAAACCAATTAGGAACAATTCTTCCAAGCTTTTGCTCATTCATTCTGGCTGCCCACAGGTACAGAGAAATTCATAGTTTTAGAAAAGACTCACATTTTATTGCCCAGTTGAGTTGGGGGTGGGAGAGAGAAATAAATCTTCAGTGAATAAAGTCAGATAAGCACAGCAACCTTAAATCCATTCCTCGTGATTCCGCAGGGAAACAGGTATAGGTGGCTGCTTTATTCTTACTTGCA
This sequence comes from Limosa lapponica baueri, assembly GCA_002844005.1. Lineage (NCBI taxonomy): Eukaryota > Metazoa > Chordata > Aves > Charadriiformes > Scolopacidae > Limosa > Limosa lapponica. The sequence goes on along the minus strand of KZ505645.1, from coordinate 508,708 downwards.
TTCTCACTGTGTTAGTAGACTATCTCACAAATGAGTCAACAAATTAGCCAGTGTTTACCATTTAAAAACATATTGCTCATCCCTCTGTTTTAGGAAAGGTTTGGTTACATTTAATCCTTCTAATCTCTTGATTGTACAGAATTATTCCAAGGCACGTTGCCTTCCTCCCCACTGAACTCAGCCAACATGACGCTATCTTGTTTTTCCTGTAATCAGAAGCTAATGGGGACTATACAAACTGCTCCGTTCCCTCCACCCCATTCTTCTCCACCTCCCTCTGAGGCAATCAAACTGTGTAATCATTAGAGAGACTAATCGAGACAACAGGATTAAGATCCAGAAGCTCACTGTAAGCCTCCACTGAATAGTTATCTCTAAATAGGCCAAGAATAGAAGCATGAGCAAGTCAAATGTTCTCTAAGAAAATCATAGGTCAAGTATGAAAGAAGGATGTAAACTTAGTTTTTGGCGATTACATTAGCTTGTGTGTGTGGCTTTGGCTACAATACAGATAGCACATGCATTTCTTTTTTTAAATGATATGTATTCTTTATGAAATCTACCATTGTTTAGATTTGGTAGTTGTTTGTGCAGAGTTTCTTAGCTGTCTCAGAGCTATGTAAGAATTGTTTTTCTATGTGTATGTAGTGATGGTCTGGCAGTAAGCCTTTATGAGTGCTTATTCAGCAGAAGATGTCTCAGAACCTGAAGTGTAAAGTGTATTAGACATATTCAAAAGCTTTGTGACATGTAAGAAGTAATGTATATAGTGCAGAACTTGAGAAGAAAAGGAGAATCAACTCCCAGTTCTCTGTGTGTCTGAAAGAGAGCACCCATGTAGGAATACTATACTTTCATTAAAATATTGTTTAAGCATGAAGAGATGAGCTCTGCAAAAGAACTGAAGGAATAAAAGGAAAGAAAGGATCCACAGAAGTAGGAGGAAAATAACTTTCAGCTGTTCATTGCTGAAGATATTAGAACTAAATAGCAGTCTGGATTGCCAGAAAATACTTATACATTTTTTTTTTTTTTTAAAAAAGAAAGCATGTTTATAGTTGGCTATACTTCTAAAACAAATGTGTAACAAGATCTTTAAAAGAAGAGAAACCAAAGATACAGTGTTGATCTTTAATCTTATTTTAATAAGCCATATGTGCATGCATATACATTTATGCATAAGTAGATATTGAGAGAGAGAGTGCGAGAGAGAAATTGCATGGTGTATGTGTGCACCTATTTGTGTGAGAGTATGAGTATATTTTATGTGAATGGAAGATGGATTGACTGTGTATACAGTAATTAGTAATTGAATGTGTGTACAGTGGTAAATGTACTGGCCAGACACCAATAAAAACCACAAAATTGGTGTGACTTTTTTGCAGTAATTAAGTGGTGATTTATTTTACAAATATGTCATGGTAATTCAATAAATTTGCTAATTTAGTGCTAGGAAATTTTATTTTTATATTTTACTGTGCACATTTGTGTATGGAGAATTTTGCCAATATGCTATTATTTCACTTATTTCAATAAATTTGTTACACAAATATCAAGAGGAAAGAGTGCCTGGGATGTTAGGAAACTATAGAGTAGCTGTACTAACATGCATAGACAGGAGAGAGAATTATAGGCTCTGCTGAGCATTCCTCAGAGGTGTTAATGACTTTAAGCCTGTCAAGAATGTCTCCAGCTTGTACAGCAAAGACAATTCAACAGTTTAATAAAAAGGTGTAACATTTCCTACAGGTGAGCTCAAGTGATCAAAGGATATAATAGAGCTTTTGTTACTTCATTCAAAGAATGCATTCTGGAGTTTAACCTTTGCTTTTGATGTAGTGTCATCTTTGAATGCTAACAGCCTTTTCTAGGAAGGATTAAGTTGTTTGAAGTGTTTTTTGGTCTTTATTTAGGACCTGGCCTTGGAAACTAAAGAAAGTGTGGAGTAACAGGCTATAAATCATGGAAAGGCTTTAAATAGAAATATCTAGAAGAATAACTAAAACTCACACAGGAGAAGATCAGGACTGGCTGGTTGAGTTGGATCATACCAGGCTTATGTTTGACATAGATGTCTGGAGTTTATATGAGTAAAGAGAACCCTTTTGGATGAGGCTATTGGATTTTGGATGAGGCATTGACTGGTCCATTTTTGTGGATATAGTGTACTTGCATTTCCATTCTGGGATGAAAAGCAGCACAGGAACTGGATAAAAAACCTGGAGTAGATAGCAACAGGAAAGCTGAAGCTATCTATACGTGCCCAGTGTCTCCTCCAACTGTCTGACAGATACTTCTATCCTTGAGGCAGAGAAATCTTATTTTCTCCTAAACCCTCACAGATTTCACCTCAGCATTTATATTAATGTTACCAAGCCTATGACTGTGGCTGCTGATGGCCTACACAAAATAGTCTTTGCATTTGGAGTGGTGAATATGACATGGCTGGAAAGGAACAGTGGCTTTTGCCATATTATTTTAATCCTACTTCAAATGCCTGTTAAAGTCCATGGTCACACTTTCAACGTGCTGGCAGATGCAAAGGTAGAAGCCGTAGCTTCACTGGATCTGCCCAGGTTTGCACTGTTCCTAATATACACTCTCACTTTCTCTTTCCAGTCACAAAAATGCAGCCCAGCAAGCAGAGCACCTTACTTCCTTATGCTGTGATGGTACGGGGCAAAGCACAGATACTGTGCTTTACCGTAATGTGAGATCTACCTTTTAAATAAATTCAGATGCAATAATGTGTAAGATTAAGCAAAATATATAGAAAAAATGAACAGAAGCGACAACAGTAAAGAGATGTTGGTACTTTGTTTCTGAGTAATGGAGCCAGATAGGCAAGGATGACTAATTCTAGTAGTTATCACCAATTAATTGATTGACTTGGGCTGGAAGTACTAATACATCTCCATCCTCTGGCATAAGGTGGTTCAGGTTCTCTTTCAGGAGCAGCTGTCTCGACAAAGAAAGCAGAGGGTTATTGAGGGTTGCAGAATGGTTTTAGGCAAAGGTGAAATTTGTGGGAAGATTCAGAAACAGTTTTCACATTTTGAAGCAACTAGTTGGGCTTCAGGCAGGCAATTGTCCCAGATCATTGGTGCAAGTCATACCTTCAAAATCTGAAATGGAACAGCATGCGAATAGATTGGTGAGCTATCTTTTAAGAAAGCCCCCTTGTCTAACTTTTGGTTCTTGCCCCTCCATCCCCCACGACATTCCAACACTGGAGAGCAGATGGTAAGGCTAGGAAAAAAAAACATGAGAGACATTTTAGATTGCCAGAAACAATTGCATTCTTGTATATTTTAAAGTTCAGAGTGAGATGCCCTCTCTCAAGTCACTGCCTTCAGTAAGCATCTCAGTTTTGCCAGAAATACCAGTTTACAGTCGACACTGGAACTTCAGTTCAAACTAGTGACTCCCTGGTTCTGAATTAATACCTGTCCATTGCCACAGCTCTGAAGTGTTTCATAAATAAGCAGTGGAATTTATTTGTGTCTTTGAAGTTTTTTCACACAAATGGCACACAGATATTAGACTCTGTTCACCACTGTTAGCTTGGGAAGGTGCAGGCTGCTAGGTCAGGACAACAAAGCTCTGCTGAAGCACTCCCATGGATGGAGGGTACACTCCAGAGATGCTCTGAGTGAAGGTCACAGGTAAAATGTGGTCCTGTTCAGGTAACAGAACTCTTCACAGAAGTGAGTTTTTCAAGACCTCATTTCATAATGACTTTTTTTTTTCCAACCTGCAGTTTTCCTTTGGGGAAAGGCTCTCTTTCCTCATGATAAGAATGATCTTCAAGTGAAGCTCCGGGTTTCTTTGGAGCTGGATTGAATCTTCAGATTTTGTGGAAGGTTCCAGGGCTTTTTCAGACAACACAGACTAGGAACAAGTGTCAGGAGGACTGGAAGAGGGAAAGTAGAGCACTATGTGACTCCTCTGACCAGTGCAACAATTATGAGGCTGTTCAGATACACGCATTTCACCATTTTGGGGAAGACAGATGAGGTGAAGGGTTCCAAAAGAATTATGCTGGGCATCCAGACGTTGCTCCAAGTTTCTCATGCTATTTTCTCGGAGTCTCATGAAGCTTTCTACAGCGACCTGTCAGAACAATGCCTCATATCTTTTGTGTAATATTTTCAACCAATGACACCAGAAAAAAATGTTCCAAGAGTAAATTGTTTTTATTTTTTTTAAGAAACTTAGCAACTTTGATACAATGAACATTTTATAACTGAATGTAGTCATTATGTATACTATCTAAAGCATGTATATGTACTTATGAAAGAGCATAGATCATTCAGCAATATGTTCAATAAATATATAGACAACAAATGTTATTTTTATAATCCATTTAACCATTTAAATTTTTTTTCTTGAATTCTGTGTCTTTTAATTCCTGTTCCTCCAGCATTTAGACTGAAATTGACCTTCCTTGATTAGGTACCGAATATGTCTTCGATCCACTCATAAAGACAAGAGCAGTGGAATTTTGGGACGGTGGAAAGAGCTATACATTTAAGAAAAAAATCTCCAAATTTAAGGTATGGGCATATGTAGACAGACATTAACAGGTGAAATAGATTATGTTGTATTTGTGGCATCTCTGTCCATAGAAATATATAATTTTCATAATAGATTGGAATGATGAGGGAAAATCCTCTCTCTCCTGAAGCCTGAGTGTGCAGGATATCACTCTAAAAGACTTCTGCATAACTCTTTTGTCAATGCCAAATGGATTACTTGCCAAAGCAGACATGCTGAATACTGGAGAGTAAGTATAATACATATATATACATATATGAAAGACCAGAACGCACGTGTCCCCAAATTAGTGGTCCAAGGGGAATGAATCCTGCTTATGCAATTCTCAAAGTCTCCAACATTTTGATTTATAAGGTCTTCTCCAATGTATTATTGTATTCTGTTTAGGATGCTTATTTTTTTTTTTGTGTTCCAAATATGTATTTCCCAAAATATCCTGGACAGCTTATCCAAAACTATTCAGTTCAAATCTTTGGTCTTTGAAGAACAAAAATACAGGATCTTCATTTTAGACATCACTTCATTTGTATTTCCGTAACTATTAGAGAAAATAGCCCTCTACAGGATTAGAAATAAACTAACAATTACACTGCTGTTAGCTACAGTTCTGTTTTTGGGTAGTGTGTGCTTACATGTAAGTTTTAGGACCACATATTAAAATGTGCTTGTTTCCTTCTGGTAATATGAACAAATCCATATAAGTACTGCTCAAATGAAACAAATGATTTGTGATATACAACTTTCAGGAATTATGTTGTTTTAAATTGAGACATTACTAACCAGCATATGTAGTGATTCATCTTTATAAACTCTGTGTGTGTTTCAACGCCAGTATATTTTTTTGCCCACTTTATTAAGAGTGGAGGGTTTTTTTATGAGAAGAGACTCCTGAACTTGTGAAAATATTTGAGGGAATAAAATGAACACATAACCTGAGTGAATGTTTTCTTTATTCTATGAATAAATTCATGCTATAATTTTACTTATAGAACTATCAGTGAACACTAAACAGTGTTCACTTCTTTACATCTTTACTGACAAATTATTAGAGAACTGGCTGATGTTTCTGACCAGGCAATGACAAAATCCTGGCAAAGAATTGTAAAAACTTCCTTGAGGTCCACTTGATGAACACCCTATTTGCTGCTTTTACTACTGTGGATGAGAGAAATGGTGGTGTTTTATATCCATATGTTTATTTCATATATATTATGAAAATGAATATTTTACTGTAGTAATTGTCTTTAAACTATGCCACAGGGGTATTTTGTTCAGAAATTCCTACTCAGTGGCAGAGTAAACAGTTTTACATTAAGGAAATTCAGATAGCTATGCTTCCTGGAGATAAGTAAATTAAGTGACTGGAATGTCCCAACTTGTACACCAATGATCATTTTATTGTCCATTTTGCTAGTTCTGCTGGTCCCACATTCTTTTTCATTGTATAATAGAAATAAAGTGTAAATAACAAAATGTGCTTGGTTAGCAGACAAATCTGCATATCTCCAACAGTATAATGCAAGAGCAACACTTAAAAAACTTTATTTAGTGTTATGCAGTGCCTTATGGAACATCTAAGGCAGAGTGAGGCTACTGCCCTTCTTAGCAAAAAGAACTGTGGGGTTTTGTTTTGTTTTACTTAGAAATCGTGGGAATTTTTTTTTTTTCTCTAAATGGATTTCTAAGGAAATCTAATGGTAAAAAATGTTTGGTTAGGCAGGAGAACTGGTGAGACTTGCAAACTCAGTTCCTTGTCTTCATAGGAAAAAGCCTTAAAATGTAGGTGCAAATGTGAAATTAGAAAAATCTAGAGTTCACTTACTTCACTTACATAGTTATTAGAGAAAATGGTTCTCTACACATTTAGAAAAGTAGAAACTTTCTGGCCTTGTATGCTATTAAGATGTGCAGGATCACACCTGAAATATTTTCTCACTGGTGTAATTCCAGCTTTCCATGGACTTCTCAGATGGATTCTTTTGAATCTGAAGAGAAAACATGAAGAAAGCCCTAAACTCATCTTTCAGATTTTTATAGTCCATGCTCTACAGGCAGCAACTTAAACGTTTTTCTATTGCAAGAAGAATTCCTTCCATATCCTATCTTCCTATCTTTTTTCCAAATAGCATCTTACATAGGAAGTTTAGCTTAATTTTACAAAATTATATCCACTGAAATTGTTTCTGGACATGGAATGGGAAAAAAGGTAATGTAAATGGATCTTGTTTCATAGTTGATTTTGTGATTAAATATTCAAAATTTGGGAATATATACAATGTAGTGGTCTGCATGATAAAAAAATGTACCACGTACATTTGACATTGTGCAGTGCTTATATGGAACTATAATACTTTTTTCAGTGTGACAAGGAGCAGTTATGTCTCTTTTTTCAAACCTTTCTTTTTCATTAGAACCAAACTTCTGTCAGTTCATGCTTCAGTTATGGCCTCAGGTTTTTTGTCAAAAGAAATGTGATAAATGAAATATATGATATTTCCAGATGACTTTCTTGGACCTCTGATATTCTTTGCATATGAAGAAAAACTGACCAAATTGTCAGAGAGTACTAGCAGCATGAAATTCTCTCTCTGGCTCCTGTTTTCTGTCTGGTTTTGAAAATTGTGTGATTGGTCTTTGCCTTTCTGTCCACGTTTTTAATAATTCTACATGCAACTGTTCTGCTAGGTCTCATTAATTTTCAATTTGCATCAGGAATCCATTCCCATGCACTATCAAAGTTGTATTTAGGAACGTAAACATTTAATCTTATATGCGTTAGAAAATGAACTCTAAAGAAAAGATGAGATCTAGCACTTCTGTTGTTAAACAGACATTCTCAGTTCACCTCTTAGGGGAGAGAGATACATAAAATAAAGGTAAATTTTAGGCCGTACTATAGAATATCAGAATTTTAGAGGAGGGACTGCAGGCTGAGTGAGTGTACATAATAGGTTATCCTTTTCCTCCTAAAATTTACTCTCCAGGTCAAAATTAGCGAGCCATCATAGGAGGGCTCATAGTCCCTTTGTTCAGACTAGTACTCTTGCTATCCAAATTCTGTGGTTAAATTTCAGTTTAGATTTATTATTTCACACACCTTGGGTATGGAATAAATTTTCTTTCTCATGCCCATTTCTGGAATTAGAGGTATTAGTCATTCAGTTGAGGTGAAATTATGATCTTATCTCACTGTTGTTTGTATAGAAATGTAATTTCTATTCAGTCAAACTACTATAAAACTAAATAACAAGAGGGGAGTTAGACTAGATTCTGCCAAGTTCTAGAAATGAAAAACACTATTGAGATGAAGAGTATATATATATATGTGTGTGTGTGTATGTGTGCACACAGCATGTAATAGTGTATAGACTGGGGGAGGAAATATTAGGACAACAGCTTTACTGAGGTAATTTCCTGGGAGATAATTTAGCCTAAAGAAATAAAGTGGGAAATGCACTAATTGAAAAAGCATTTAACTGTTGGCAAATGCTGTAACAGTTATTAAACAGACACTGCGTATGCATCTGATTCTGAGGTTGCATGTATGAATGCACAGGTTTCTCCAGTAAAGTTGGAAAAATGAATCCTTCTCTTAGCACTCAGAAATTCAAGGCCATGATACTTTTTGCCCCTTTGCTGCTTTTCCTACAGTAGAAAGTTAAGCAAGAAAAGACTGGATTTTAAATCTTGCAATTTAACGGTGCTGTTAAGATGCTCATTTATACTGAAGTTACTAAATTTCTTTCCAGTGTTAGTTCTGGGGAGTCTGTGGTAGGTTTCAAACATTGATTTTAATCTGCTGTATTTCATCACTGTATTCCCTTCTGGTAAAAATAATATTTTGGAAGACATAATGGTACAGTAACATCAATACTTTGCCAATTGCTGAAGGAAAAAAAAATTACCTACAAGAGTCTGATCTGTGGTATGTCCCATGCTACTTGAACTTCATTGCATCATAAAGTGGAAATAGTACCACTGAATTTTAAGGATAGACTGTGCCAGACTTTCTTCCCTGTGGTATGACCTTGACATAAAGCTGACTGTTTTAATCAGAAATGCCAATAGCAGCATTCAAAATACAAGTGAAGGAACTTGGCCTAAATTTCTGATCCTAAACAACTTAACCACATGTGACCGCATCAGGCTGGATCCATCTGGTTTTCTGAGTCGGCATATGCAGAGTAATCCAGAACAAAAGACTTTCTTCATAGAAACATAAATGTAACTAGGGAAACAGTCACTCTTGCTTAGGGGTTGTAGTTAAGGCCATCTTCTTTTCACTGAGTGATGAGTTAGGCTTTACTGTTTCCTTCCCAGGGCAATGTCATGTAATACCCTGGTGGGGGGACCAACTGCTCAAAAGTAGACGCAGTTTTCCCTTGAGAAGTAAAATACCTGGGGTCTAAGAGCTTGAAGCCTGGAAACTAGCAGGCAGAAAATCAGAGTCCTTTCCATAGGGATCATGAGGTTTATTGAAACTGACGTACATCCCCTGAACATGCTGCTGTTGAGCAATTTTTTTCCTTTCTGACACGACCCCCCTCCCCCAGCAAATGGCAAAAAAAGTCAGATAATTTTGGGTGAGCTACAAGTAAGCATTTTTGCTCTTGTTTGCAAGTTCTTGTTACCCTTGAGGAGGCAGGGCATCATCTTACAATCCCTCCTGTCAGCAGATGTTGAGTGGGACAAAAGTACATCTCAAGACAGCCAGGTACGGGATCACTCCAGCTTTGATGAGAAGGTTTTGCTGAGTCTAAGCCTTAGATGATGTCACTCTTTCTGTGTTTATGGCAGTGAATTCTTATATGAAATGTAGAATTGCAGGCTGTAGTTGCTTCCAGTGCTGAGGGATAGGCTTCCCTGGAGCCTGCTGTATATCTGTAATGTCAGCACAGGTTATTAGGCTTCTCTGCTCAAAGAGGGCAGGCAGCAACACCCAGAAGTGCAATTTCCTAGCTGCTTTCACCCCATTAGAGCTCTGAAGGAAGGCCAGCATCTTCTTTCTGTCCCTTCCCCAGTGAGTCTGGATTGTGGTTGGGGAGGCAGCTAGTTTGCAGAAAGGTAAAGGTCTTCAAGAAATGTTTATGATGTATTCATTTGCAAAGTAGGATAAACGAATCTTTATACTATTATTTTTTAATGAGATTTTTCAAGGTCCTACAGCCTCTAAATATGTCACATCAGCAGAGCATGTCACTGAGGTGGGGTTACATGACTATGCCAAACCTCTTCTCTCACTCTTCGGGTGAGGCTGAGGTGCTGCAGACTGCACTGAATGTTCAGTAAAGCACATTTACCCTCTTCCATCAGACAGGTTCAGTAGCAAACTCAGCTTTTAAAATAATGGTATTAGCAACTGGTTTGTGCCACAGCTACAGTCTTCTAGCTCAGTTACAAAGCCAGAGATGTTGCTAATGTTCATAATGTGAGAGAAATCAAATACTTTCATAGTAAATACCAAGGGCTTTATGCTCATTCCACCTGATAGAGTGGCCTGTAGGGCCCAAGAAGTTGGATTTAGGTGGCTCGTCCTGTGACATGAGGTCTCTCCTGGTACAGAATCTTTTTTGAGAACTGCTGGCTGATTGCAGTCTTGAGATGTTGCAGATTTCAGAAAATGTAGTGTTCTGGTGCAAGTCCATTTTGGGTCATTGGAAGAGTATGTCAGGAATTTGTTATCCTAAATAGCTCTGGAAAGTTGCTTTATATTGTTAAACAGCTGTTTCTCTGCAGGCTATATGCTAGATGCTGTCCTTAAACAAGCAGCCCACTGCTTTTCCAACTGATGTTGCCAACTAAAATCCAGGCAACATTAATGGGATTAATGGGAACACAAAGCTGATAAGTTTGTAACATGTTTGGGGCCTCCTAGGCTAAAAAGTAAATGTTGAAACTCAAAGTTTAAGCAGTGGTTTACAAATTCACAAACCACTTGGGCTCTGTTTTTTATTTCCTTATATATAACTTTATTTTCTAACCAGTGCTAGTGTACGTTTTGAGAAACAGTAGTTTAAACGTGGTTGCCTATATACTGTTTTACCTGTTCTTAAGGAAATTGAAGTAGGAGGTACTCCTTCAAGTTGGGTCATTCTAAGAAGCTTTTTTCATAGCTTCTCTCTGACAAAGAAGGGCAATTCTGGGCAATGTGAGAGGATAAGGGAGATGAGAGACACTATAAAGATTTTCACTTGGAGCAGAGGATTTTTTTTCTCCCATCGTTGTGTTAAAACATGTTTTCAGCTTCTGTGATTTTTCCTAATCCTGTATATTCCTTTCAGCTGTTTCAGTATGCAGAGCATGTTTACAGACAAGATAATGTAACCAGGATCACTAGCTGGTTATAACAGTTATTCACAGATCTGTGCATAAGTAAGGATAAACTGAAGAGTTTATTTTCTTGACAAGATTCACTGTGTTTGTTGTAGTTAGATGGAGCAGGTTTAGTGCGTTGTCTTAATCCAACTTTCAATCCATCTTTACAAACAAGATATTTATTCAACAAATCCATTGCAGTGGATTAAAATCTTAACCCTTTGAGTCCCCTAGCATGAAGATAAAATCACAAACAGAGGTAGCCTTGAAAATATTTCTTGGTGGTATATAAATATTTGAAAGGATGTTTATGTATCTTAAACCAAGATAAAAAAAAAGTCTTACAATATAAAAATTTGAACATAATATCAGAAAATAGTAATATAGATAGTAATTAATTATTCTCATACGTGGAAATATTAATGCAGTCTTTCCAAATGAGATCTACAAAATAATACTCAGGACTTTTAACAGGTAGAAAAGAGCTACTGACAACTTAGGGCAGCACTTTCTTCTACAGATGAGTGATTGAACTAGCCCTTTGATCAAACTCATCTTTCTACCCCAAATTCAGAGTCACCTCTGTTTTTAAAATGCCTTTAATAATTAGGTTCTCTGCTGATGAAATATCTTCTTGTCTTCTTTTTTCCTTTTGGGCAGGTGTTCTATCATTCTGCATGCTAGAAATACATTAATGTTTTATACTGAAGATTTTTTCTATAGGAGTTTATGATAATGAATAGCTTATGATATTTTTTTGAGACACATTTTTAAAAGTTTCAGCCATGTTAACAAATGTGCTTCCCTATCAGAATAAATGAATATTTTTCTCTAAATAACAATCAAAGTTATGCTCACAAAATGAAGAGTGAAGTTCATGGAGGTAAGGTATAGCTATAAGTATCTATTCAGATTTGGAATCAAAAGTTTGAGGTGCTAAGCCATATAGCAGACAGAAGCAAAGTTGCCTTTGCCAAAGAAATATCATACTGTACATCAAAATGGGAAACTATGGGATTTCAAGAAATGATCCACAATTCCAGAAATTATTCAAGTATTGCTGGGTGCTAAGTTTCAAGCAGGTCAAGAGGATATACAACCAATATCCGAATGAAGTCAGTGGTAAAACACCATGCCATTTTTTTTGGTGCATCAGAAAATCCTTCTCTCCAAAGCTAAACTAGCCTTGCTTAGGTTTTAACCTTGTATGTGTTGGTTACAAAAGTTCTTGCATTCCTTGTACAAACTCTAGACTAACAGATTTGACCCTTTTCTGTTTTCTGTCTGTTGGTCTCTTATCCTCTTGTCCAACAAGTGAAAAACCTCTTGATGTGCAGTCAGCAGTCTGGTATGTGATATAGCAGAGATTATGTGAGTAGCAAACCACAGCTTCAGAGGTGGCATGTGAATAATTGCTGTTGAGCTGTTGGAGATGCCAATCTGGCACACAGGACGGTGCCTGCTGAAGAGTGTAGCCATGCTAGGAAAAGTCATCATTCCCTTCCTCGTCTTTTCTGAATGCAGGGTGGGGAGATTCCAGTACCCATTAGGCTTTTTGTTCACTATCACTATCACTCATAAGCAGCTGTCACATATCATATTTTCCACCCTTTCAAGCATCAGATGTGGTACTACTGAATAGCTGCAGCGCATTGATTCTGGAGCGGTGGTTACGCTGGGTTGCTGAGTGACTATTAGCTGTGGCAGGTCGACAGACTTCTTCCCAGTAGTACTCCTAAGGGGGTCCTCAGTAAAGAGGAAGAATGATTTTTGAAGTTTCTTTTTCTATCTGACTGCCAAGAGCTTCCAAATATAACCCCTATTGCTCCTGCTATTAGAGCTGAGGCTGGAGCTACGCGCTTGGGGAGCGTTTGCTGGGCTCAGCGTGGATCCTGGCATTTCAAAGCCAGTGCTGCTCCATGCGTAATTCAAGCAGAAAAGTACTTACACCCCTTGCCCTGCAGTGGGCTAGGCCAACTGTCCTGATGAATTTACAGGCTTTAACGTTTCACAGCTACTTAACATTAAGCATGACTCCTTCTGACCCCCAGACCTCCCAGGCTGGAATAACAGGCCGTTCAGTGCCTTACCTAATTGGTAAGGCAAGATAATAATGAGAGTAAAAGAGACACGAAGACAGATCATGCCTAAATGAACACAGTGGAGCTTAACCAGCAGGAATAAGAATAACTACTATCTTGTGCCTATTGTTCACATCACATCCTGTTTTTATAAATGCAGCTTCCTATCAACACTTCAATCACACTTATAAACGCACAGAAAAGGATGAATGCAGATGCTTGTGACACAGTAGGGATGGCTGCACAACATAAGCTGAGCTGCTGTATTTCTTTTTAGAACAAGGGAAAAAAAATCCTGTACACTTTTTTTTTTTTGCCAAAGGCCCCAGTATAGAACTGCATTTTTTTTTTTAAAGTGGCCAATTTAGCAACACAAAGGAAATAAAAATTCATCTTTGTACATCTAAATTTATTTTTAAACTGACTCTGCAGAACTAAGGTCTCTATAACTCTTATAAAAGCAATATTCAAGCCTTTTTTGGATTCCTTAAAAGTGCTTATCAAGATGAATGAGAACAGTGGTGTGTAATTTCAAAAATGTAATTGCTTTTCTCTCTAGCTTTCTCTAAGCATTTTCAAGGTCACCCATAAAAAGGGACAGATAAACCTATAATCCAAGTCTTCTCCTGGTGTTCCATGCTAGTGCATATTACTCCCTGAATAAAAGTCTTGTAACTTCTTGAATTGTTCATTTCTACTTCCCTCCCTCCCCTCAAAAGAGAACGAAACTCCTACCAGTTTGCGTATCATGTTGTAGCATTAAAACTCTGAGTGACCACGAAGAAAAACAGACTTCCATATAGTTTGAAGAACAGCTCCAAAATGGATTAAAAAATTTATTTCCTTGTCATCTGCAGTGCGTATCAGCTCTGTTTTGCTTCTTCAGTCTCGTATGTAAAGAATGGGCCTGTTGAGAAGGGCTGCAAAATTTGAGCTTGTGTCCCCTGTGTGGTATCTGCAGGCCTGCTTGAGAAGGTGGTTGCCTGCCGGTGACCATTATAATTCTGTGGTGAAGCATACTGTTTTGAGTTGCATTTAAGTCCTTTCCTTGCATTGGTGGCAGAGTGTTATGGACCTTTGTTCAGGTGCTTTACAAGGTGCTGGTTCAGTCTTCTGGAGTTTATGTCTTCTACCTGTTCTCTAAACACTTGCTTTAATTGTCTTAGATAACAAGACACCTTTCTTCAGGTCATTTTAAAAGATAGTGAAGCTAGGAAAGCTGGTGACATTGTCACCACGTACCTTGCTTGGGATTTGCTTCTTTTCTGTTAATCATCTATTAAATAGGAAAATCTGCTTCTAGGATGAGCCACCAGATGCAGTCACACTCTGTGCAGAGGTTTCATCCTTGCCCCTCATCTGTCCTTGACACTCCGAACCTGTGTCAGTGTTGCTTTGGTGAAGTTGGCCCATCAAGATCTCTCTTGCTAGCTGCTACACCCCTCTCCTGAAAGATGAAGGTATTCTTCTCTCCCTTGCAGGTTACCACAGTAACCTAGAAAGCAAAACGTGTACATACACGTTGCAGCTGTTACCGCAAGCTCTGTAGCCCTCTTTTCTGAAAGCAGGTGGAGGGAAGACAGGAGCAATGTTCTTCTGTTCATTCTTTTAGGACTTGTTGGGCTGTTCCAGGAGGGATTTCATTTTCCTTGTCCTACAGGAGCAGAAGGGCTTTCGAGCTCTGTAATTTTCCAAATTTGTGTTGTTATGTCAGGCCTTTTTCTGAATAAACATGAGTAATAAATTCATCTGTTTTGTACACACATAAGTTTCTCTGATGCTTTGTAACTGCAGTTTTTGTGATAAAGCCATGTAGGAAACCTGAAAAATTGGATAGGAAGGCAAACTGGATAGAAATAGAGAAGTGGAAACAAAGTCGATTTCTCTATTATGGTCCCTTTGGGGATTTACTTCTTTGATTTAAAAGAAATTTTGCAAAGAGTCATATTTTTGGAGCCAAAATTTATGCTCAGTGCCAGAGGTCTTCTATACCAGCTGGTATTTTCATCATCGTGTGAGGTGTCTATGAAGAGGAAGCATATTGCTATCACTGAACATTACCTCTCCTCTACTCAGGAGGTAAAAGAAGACTCAGTACCCTACATCAAGTCACCTCAGGCACCCTAAGCTGTGTCTCTTGATTGTGTAGAACATACTGTGCTGTTACCACTTCTTGTATTGATGACCCTTCTTTTACTCGACTTTTTATTCTGGATTTCCATGTGAGCTGTTCTTTTCAGTGTGCTACTGTCCAACAGAGTAATGCATATGCACTCTTAGATGAAAAATGTATTTATTATGAAAACAACACAGTCTGTGGGCTACACACACACCCCCCGAGCCAACAAAAAGTTAAACAGTATTATCTTTTCAGCTAATACTTTTAGTGTGTTCTGATGTACAGGTGCATGAAACTCAGACATATCGTAATAGCTCATCATTCTCTTGCTATTGCACTGAGTTAAATATAATTCATCTCCCCTGGTGTACATAAGCAGACACTCTGTCTAGGAAAACAGGGCACATGCATTTTCTGTTCAGCTATCTGCATATCCATAATTGATACCACAGTAAAGATCTAACTATCTTACATTTAGTATCAATTCCAACAACAAAATGAATAATAATAATAATAATGATAAAAAATATATTTCATTAAGACAACATATAGAATTTCAGGATTGCTACTGGCTATTTTTTTCATCTCATAGTGCACCTGTAGGTCCAGTTATCCTCTAGGAATCTTGGAAGTGCTAAATATTCTGCAATCTGGGGACATGCTTCTGCTATTGTGATCAACAAAGATGTTCCAAATGGAACTCCATTGACAAAAACTGCATGTGGGGACAGGCTACTGGTGAGGGTTCTTCTGGAGAATTACTTGTTCCTAATTTAGTATCCCACTCTGATCTACCAGAAATCTGATTCATTAATCTTCTAGACATACTGGAAAATCCCATCTATTTCAATAACCACAGGAGAATAGAAATGGTTGAGGGTCCTGTGATTATGATTGATCTTTGTTAGGTAATCTATGGAAGACACTCTATTAAATTACGTTGATCGACAGTATTTGAGTTTGTAATGTTCAATTAGTTTTTTGAAGGGTTCAAAAGTCTGGATTGCTGTCGATTAGCATTGTTAAAAATGGATATAAATATGTTCCACAAACCGTAGCAAACTGAACTCTGAGATTTATGTCAGGGAAATTATTCCTAAATCAATTATTCATAAGTAGTTCAAATGATGATCAAGTTTATTGCAATGCCTACTCAACAGAAGTTGGAGAGCTATTGAGAAAGAGTTCTTTGAAGAGCCAATTTGCCTCATCTAATGGTAATCCGAAATTGATTACTGGCCAAATTTCTCTGATTTTCTGTTATATTTCATTGGTTTTGCTTATGTGCCCTATATTTCATTTGCTGGCATAAATTTCAGTTATGGAATTTGGCAAAGGTAGCCCAAATGATTCTCTTCCTTTGTGGCTGTAGCCAAGGGGATCTTTACAAATTGAAACTCTCAATAATTTTTAGTATTGTTTTCTACTTCCCTGGAAAGCTATTGCTGCTTCTAAACAGAGGAGATTTAGGGATCCCTACAAGACAAAACCTTCATGGCTTGCTTTAGGAGTAGGTATGAGGCCATTATTTGAAAGTCATCTACCCTTCACGAAACTCTGGCATTCGGTCTTAATCTCCATTTTGAAGTCTGTAAAGTGACTAGTATTTCAGAAAGCAGCATTAAGTTGTGCCTTCTGTGTCTCACGGCAAGCACTGTAATGACAAAATAGTGCCAGTGGATCTCTGGGGGCAGGTGACAAAAAGATCAATAGTGTTGCAAGAAAAGAGGAAGGTGTCATTGTAGGTATCATCCACTCTATCCCTGGTCATGTAGGAGTGAGAACCTCATCTGTTTTGTCTAAATTCCTCTTAGTAGAAGAAAGGATTTTTTAAGAACAGTGGGGTTTTCAGGGAATGTCTTCAAGGTTGAACAGGGACTGAACTGTTTGCATTTCATGTATTTCAGAACATTCAAAGCTATTTCCAATGCACGGAAATTCTTTCTTGTCCAGGGCTGGAGAAAACTGAAATTTCCAACTTCATTCAATCAGCTCAGCTGAAAAGGAGCTTTTGTCCGAGATGTTTCCCATGTTAGCTGGTAGTATGTTAACCCTAATAAAGAAGGGACAAGAAGACACTGATATTCTATCTCTTGGATATTTGTCTACCTTCAAAATCACAAGACACAGTGCACCTTCACAAGCCAAATGAATCAATTTAATTACAAGTATCTTGAGGGGTTTCATTCTATTAGAAAGAGCCTGCTTACATCATGCTTTTCCAAAATAATCCTATCAGGGCATTTACTCAAGCAGATGAATCTTGAGCTGTCCTCTGGGCTTCAAAAAATATGTAATAACTTGCTGTAATAATATTAACAGAGAAGTGGGGAAGGTTCAGTTACTAACACTACAGAATCCACCTCAAACCTTGTTTTTTTAAAATATTTTTTCAAATCAGAAGCGTAATTTAAGGATAAGACATTGTTAGCTATCCTGCCTTGCTTGGGGCTCTGCTGCAGAGTGACAGGTCTTTCTTCCTCAGTAGAGTGAGTGCTCTAATTACACCTACTGTAAGTCAGAGCTACACTACTACAGCACCAATGCAAATGTCAGATGTCTTTTCACTTTAAACTGTCTAATCTCTAATAACAGTGTCTCATTTTCAGGAAGGGTTTTTAGGAAATTTTTTTATATTTAGATACCCTTTATTTGTCTCCTTCATCTCTATGTCACTAATTGTGTTCTATATCATATTTCGTTTTAGAGGTCTGAGTGTAGTGCTTTGAAAGTTTATATGTTAATTGCCAAGGTCAAAAGAAAGAGAAAACATGCTCTGATTGTTTAAGGACAAGCAGTGCGATTTGAAACAGAAGTCTAATGGAGTGCTCTTTGTGTGTTAATAAAAAGTACTAATTCAGGAACATTGAACATCTGCAATCTAATTCAAACCCAGTCAGAATACTGCAACAGGTTTAAAAATGCTTTTTAAACACCATTTCCCCCCTTTATTTCTGTACGATTTGAAAGCTTGGTAAAAGCCTCACAAGCAATTTGGCCTGATCATGCAAACCTTTGTTCAGGAAAGTCACATATAATGCTGCTCTTGCATATGTGTGTAAACTGTGCTCTTTGATATCTTTTTTTCTGCTGCTAAAAGCCAGTGTCTAAAGCACATGAATAGATTTTCTTGCCATTTCTGCATCTCTGTCAAAGATGACAACTATCTTTGGTAAGCATAAGAGAATTCAGAATTGGCTTGTTATCATTTCTAACTAAGAACCTGATCCTGCCTGCACTGAAATCAATAGTGATTTACAATACCTCAAGCAGAAGCAAGATCTCTATTGCTACATAACATTTTATTACATTACATGCTATTGAACAAACTTTAAAACACTGCATAGAATCAGAGTGTATTTTGCAGAACAAGAACATTTTTGATCACGGCTGATTCTCCCCTCCTTTGGTTCCTGCAAAACAATGCAATTAATCCAGTTTCTTGACTTATTTGTGTCTGGCTTCCAATAATAAGTATATTAAATCCATTTTGATCAGTACATAGATCACCCATAAAGTATTACATGTATTGGAGATGAGTAATTAAGTGCTGCACTTTCCACTGTTTTAAATGTTGGAGTTTTAATAGACATATCTTCAATCTTTCTACTGAGTATGAATGGTATATCTCAACTTGCATAAATAGCATTCAAACATCGTCCATAAAATGTTTCCTCTTGTTCAGAGTGATAAATGTGCATGCAAACCCTTTCTTATGCCTGTGTAGTATATCTCTGTGTTAGAGGACTGTATCTTGTTCATTCTATCTCCATGGCATCCAAGACTAATTTCCAGAAAATAAAATAGTTTCCTTATTGTGTTTATCCTCATTAGAGCTACGGCACAATGCCATTCTACTGTTCCTTGTAACTGTCCTGCTACTTTGACTTTCAGTCTCAACTATTAAATTTTGGGATAAAATTAAAAGATTTTTTTTTTTAAACGATCATCCTCTCAGCTTTCAGCCCAAGCAATTATAAAATGTAGTATGAAATGCTCATTTGTAAAAAACTTTGTTGACCTGGTCTTCCTTCTTCCCTATCTTATGCAGTAGCCGAGCAATTACAAACTTCAAACAGCTGAGAAACGTGTGCCATTTACGTACGGTAGATGTAACCAATAGGTCAAGATACGTCACTCACTGACTTCTGCTGCTGGTGTGGCTTTGGAAGTAAGTCACTGCATCTTTCTTTCTGAAGAAGAAGCAGCACTGTGCCCGACCCTGAAGTTCTCATCTGTTCCTGATGAACAGACCCAAGTACATTTCTTCAAGAAGGAGTCATATTGACATTGTGAAAGAAATACACTGACCTACTCGCAGCTCACTGAATCACAGCCTGCTCTGATAAACTATTGTGTGAAAGCAACACTGCAGTGATTATGACATAGCTAGAAAATATTTCTGTTTTCCAGGATTTAAAAAAATGCAAATGCTTTTTTTTGGTGTGTTTCTCTCTGCCTGCAGCCATATATTCCTTGTGAAATGTCTGCTTACCTGCTAATGGAGTCCTTGGGCCTATTTATTTCATATTTTTTCTACTGAAAATTATGTTCTTTGGACAATTCAAGTCTGTTATACTAGAAAAAAGGGTTACTTCCACGTACCTTCTTCCCTTTGTTATCTTTGCAAGTAGTGAATAGATAGTGTAACACCAGTAATAATCTAAAGGCATGTCAGTCAATACATACTGGGTTTTTCTTTGGAGTAGGGAGGTTGCTTTAGAACTTCTAATTTACTTTCTTATTACTGAGGAAGATTTTTCCTTTCCTAAATGGTTCATAAATGTAAAATATATATTTTTTAATTCATTTGCTTCTTTAAAACAACAATGCATTTTTGACAAGTAAAATCCACTTTATCCTTTTAACTTGAAGAAAGTTCCCTTGGAGACAGTTTGTCATGTGCTTGTTGTAAGATGTTTCTTGCATATCATAGAGGCTGCATTTGTTTGGCAGGCAAAGTAAAAGGATGTTTCTTATTCAATTTTCAGATTCTCTAGAAAAAAAAAAAGAATTTCAATACTAAATGAGGACTTTCACATAACAATAATCCTGGTAGAAGCTCAGAATTTATGGTGGCAAAGTTCTTTTTGGCAAAATTAATTTTGGGATGAAATCAAGCACTTTTCATTCAGAAAACAATTGTTTATTTTCAAAAAATTGGTTATGTTTTTAGGTTTTTATTAAAGAATTCCACTGGCTGGAATTTCCTGAAAGGTTATTGTTCATTACCATTTGCCATTGGACTTGCATACCTTTTAATAACCAGCAGAAAGCCCAGTGTTTAAAGTTAGGCAGGTTTCTCAGTGGTCAGTATCTTTAATTCTCTGAAACACAGACAGGAGATTACATTTGACCTAAGTTTTTAATTCCCAGCAAATATCAGTGGTCAAAAATAAGTGCCTTGCAATCATTTGCAGTCAGGAATTGCAATTTTCATTCTTACATTTTCATTTTTAGAAATGGGAAATACTATTACAATTCAGTATAGAGAGAGCTTCCATTGCCTGTCAAGTTCCTCCCAGCAGCACTTGATGTCTTGAACTGAGATGAGCCCAGACACAAAATTTAAGCTCAGAGGTGATGTCCCAAATCAGTCTTATCTGAACAAGGAAATATTCAGTTCTGGAATTCAGGTCTGAGTCCTTTGTAATCTTGAAAATCAAGAGGCAAGGGAAGTCACGTCTTTCCTTTTTGGTATCATGAGTATCAAAAGAGGTAAGAATTGTGCCAGCTGTTGGTGGCTCAATTACAATATTTGACAAGAAAGAATATTCTCAGCAAGAAAAAAATGTGAACACTCTCTTCAACACTTGTTGATGTCAAAGTTGAATAGTATTTAAATGCAGACTTTAAATCATATATAGTGGCACTGAAGCTGAAGTGCAGAAACCTACATTAGTGTAAATAGATTTTTAACAGTCAGACCCATAGTACAATTAAATTACTATGATATATTTAAAAATTAGCAGGGAGTATTTTGCTTTTTTAAAATAAAGAAAACTGCTCTATACAAATTTGTAAACAATACTTAGTCTACAACTTCATAACAGCAGATAAAGATGACCTTTAAATGCTGGCATTATTTTGGCAGCAAATCTTAAGATGCTAATATATTTTATAGGTATGAAATATTTTGTTGAGAAAGCAGCATGAAGCCCACCAGAGACTTCATATGCAAGTGAAAACTGTGAAAGCCACTGGAAAAGAATGTCTTTACATTTCAAGCGGGCAAGCAGTTTCAGAGAAGAAAGTAGCTGGCAGAGAGACTCAGGATCACATCAGCTAACCTAAGCAACAGCTCAGCTTTGCCATTCTCTGGCATTTTAATTGTACTGTTATGTAATTTTTAAACAGCCACATCATTATGCAAATGTTTTTTAAAATGCACACCCTTAGGTAGCTTAGCTAACCATCAAGGCTTGTCCACTGCTGGAATTGTTACCCTTGGTCTATCTGTCTTATAATGATTAAACATAATGTAAGAAATTTAGGAGTTTAGGCCAAGTAATCTCTATGGAAGGTCCTCCAAGGGCACCCTCTCTCTGTCACTTGCCATGTATTGGACACAATTTTCTCACGATTAAAATTCAGGTGCTGAGTCCTTAATCAGGCACAAAGAAACAAGAATTATGCTTGCGCTGGGCTGACTGTGTGGGAGGCTTGTGGTTTTGCTCTGAGGACAGGTACTGTTCCCACTACTACATGCTTCCTCCAGGGTTTGACCACTGTGATCACTGTAGGTTGATGACAGCTTTTGCACAGCCAGAAGGAGCCTTTCCCTTCACTTGGTCATGTACAGATGGGTTGGCTCCTGCAGTTGCTGCAAGTTGAAAGTACGCTGTGGCTTAGTGCTGGCCTTGTAACTGCAGCACAAACCAACGTGATGATGGCACATGCAGCATCTGAACATGACAGTTCAGACACATTTGCAGGAAAGTGCAGAGAACAGGGCTAAAAGAAAACTTGGGATGCCATTGTCCTAAGCAGTGTCTCACACATAAGTACACAAAATCAAGATTTTGAGAAAGAAGGGTCAAGGTAGTCCTTCCAAAATTACGTTTTTCAACAACTACTTGAAAAAGTGTGTGTTTGTCTGCACGCGTGAGTGTGTGCTGGGGAGGGACAGCACACACAGGACACACTTAGCTGGCCAGTTAATTTTGAGAGTTCAACTGGAGATGGCCCTACTCAAAAAATTCTTTGGAAAGAGTTTTTCTTCAGATCCTTCTTCACAAAGAGACCCCCAGATGATGTGAACAAACCCGTGCAATGGGACTGTACAAGCACGGAAATGGCATGAGTGAGGCATGGCAGAATCCCCTGTAAAGCCGTGCCTGGGGAGGGGGAGCTTGGCAGAGCACAGACCGGTCAGGAGGTCATCCCAAAAGCCCCAGGGAGACAGTGGGAGGTGCTCCCACTGCCCCTTGTCTGTGCCATCAAGGACAGCAGCGTACTCATGCTTCTTGCTGATTGAGTGGCTTTTGCAGCCCCTCTCGTTGTCCAGGTATGGCCCTTGAATGTGAGAGGTAGATGGTGCTGTAGCAGATGCCAGCCTGCTTTTTGCACTGCTGTACAGTTGGAAACCAGAAGTAGTTGCCAAAGTGGTCATCCTGTAATTCAGCTTTTCTCTCCTTGATGCTTGAGTCCTGCCAATACCCAAACATACAGACCAATCCATAGCCTGCAACAAGAATGCTGTTGCAATGTTTTTTCCCCCACTTTTTAGCTTGAGCTAGACGAATTGTCCAAAAAAAGTAGCAGGAAGAATTCACAGAGAGAATATTTCTTGAATATGGTTATATTTCTTCTTTTTTAAAAAAATCCTTTTATTACTCCTGTATCCCTCTGTGTGTATGCTTATGTGTGAATTTGTATGCATTTATACACGTCTGTGTAAGTTTTATAAATAAGACTTAATGCTATTACAATGCTTTTCATTAAGACTCCTTGATATGGAGGTTTTGGTTTATTTTTGGGGGAGGCATTTTTATAAGAAAACCATTTTCAACAGTCTGATAACTAAGCAATAAGGGGTATGATGGCAAGGAATATACCGTAGTCCACAGCTCTATAAATACTAAGAGTGAAAAATCTCCTTAGAAAAGGAGTCTATATTTAACAAAGGCAAGTAGTAGCTGTCTAATATTTATGTTTGCCTTTCCAGTAGGTGATATTGCAGTTACAGCAGGATAGTGGCTTCTCAGCAGAGAAGAGGTTGAATTGACCCAAGTAGGTCCTAAGTAAGTGTCATAATCTCAACGAGTAACTGGAAATTCTGTCAGGTGATGGGAAGAAAACCAGTGTAAGTTAGCTGCAGAAACAGGGAGGCTGGCAAAGAGAAGTGCAGCCTGGACGTAAATCTCGGAGGAGGGTGAGACATCGGCAGGTGGCAGCATCGTCCCAGGCCTGGCAGCCCTCGCCCGATGACAGCCCGGCGTTGTTCCCACTGCAAGTTTTACATATGGAAAGTTCTTTGACCTTTCATAAACTTATTGTCACCCTGGTTGAGTGGCACTAAGTGCAAATAGTCCACCCCTCCTTCAGTGTTTGTCTGTGACTGGGTCTGGTAATTAGAGATTTCCAACTCTCCGAGCTGCCCGACTCATTTGTTCCACTCATTGTTTTAGCTACGTGACACAACCCAAATTCTCCAGCTTGTATTTACATGAGCCGGTTCTCAGCCTCATGCAGAGAGGAACCAGGCTGCAGTCCTTTACAACAGTGTGAGGATGAGTTTATGTGAGGGAGCCTGGGGTGGAGGGGAAGAGGTTTAGGCTTGTTCATGGCTGGCTGTAATGAGCGTGGGTCTGATGTTCAGAGCCAGCATTCAAGTACCGTTGTTAAAATCAGTAACTGTGCAGATTTTCAAGGGCAGTCTTTTAGAGGGATGCCTAAAATAATCCAAGTGTTTTGTTTGTGCTAGCACTTCTAGCTGATAAGCACATGCATAAATACAGGCGTTTATTACAGGTAACATATCCATATATTTGCAAAGAGTGAATGGTCCTGACCTAGGCATTGTAATCAGCCACCTACTTGATGTCAAATAGCAGCTTTAAAGGAGTTTTTAATTTCTTTCCTCTGCCCCCTACCCCCCCC
>KZ505645.1:472139-484489 GCA_002844005.1 Limosa lapponica baueri | reverse complement strand
CACTCTCTGAATAAGGGTACTTCTATCAGAACCAGGAATCAAAGGTCAAGCTCAAGATAATGAATCCATCCCCAGATTTCAACTAGTTCAGTTCACAGTGAAGTTAGTTTATCTTCAACTACAAACCGATTAGACTTTCACCACTGACACACTGGTGAAGAGATAGTATTATTTTTTTTCTTTTGATTGTTTTTAATCTAACTGCTACTGTAGACACAGAATTATTCAGCCCTGATTAAACATTTTCAAGCTGTCTCAACAAACCAATCATGTGCACATACATTTTCACACACATTTCTCACAGTAAATTAGTAACAATTTCTTATATGGTTAATAGTTCAGAAAATGAAGTTCTCCCTTCAGAGGTGTATTGTACTGCCATAATGCACGCCCCAAATTGACACTACATAGTTGTGTATGCAGGTTCAACTTAAAGTGATGGTAGACTGAAGCACCAGGATTCATTAAATTGAGCAGAGTTTCTCATTAAATTTGTAGATTGACAGTCAGAACTGACTGTCATTTGTTTTTTTTTGCAGCTGTTTTTTCATACCATCAACGCTCTATTTAGAGTGAAACTTTACCACCCGGTGGCTGAGAAGTAGCTGTGGGGGGAAGAAAAGAGGTAGAAAAATATTTTGCATTATTATTTTTCTGGAAAAGACAACTGGAAGATTTTCAGATTTAAGTTCTTGATCTTCTCTTCTTATTATTTTTTTCCCTGTGTCTAATTTATACCCTGAACAATGTATGTTATCTAGTTTGCAATGTGCAGCGTATACCTGTACATTTGTTTTCTAAAGGGAAGTCCTCATATATTTTCTAATATAAACTCCTCTGCAGAGGTGTTAGCAAGTATATTTCATTTTAACTGTGCCCTATAAATCCTTCATGGAAAATTCCAATTAATATGGCTATGCAGCAAGCTGGGCCAAAAAATTAACTGATCTGTTCTTGCTCAGCAAAGTGACTTGATGAATACAGGAATGGAACAGACTCAATACAAAAATACTGTTTCTCTTCAAGGAGCTGGAGTCACCAGGTGCCACTATTTTGCATCTTAACATAAAAATCTGTAAGACTGCACCTTCTGGTATTAACAGATAACACCAGAATGCTCTACCCCATGGCAATTTGCTGAGATGCAAGATATCAATGCCCTGAGACTCTCAAAAGATTTTTTTCTTTCCATAAACATGGGACCTCAATCACTGAAGAGCAGAACTTCAGGAAGACTCGCTCGCCATGAATCAGCCTTCAGGGGGAATGCTGACTTCAGGAAGAGAAATTATTCATGGGGAGCATTCATGAAATGGAGAACTCAGAAGGGACATCCTTCTGAAATGGAGGGAAATCTTCAGACAGCACAGTCCTTTTGTTAAAGGCATAAAAAGATATGAACTCTGTGGAAGACAGTGAGTGCATAACCTTGTAAGCAAAAGTCTTCAGGGGATGGGGAAGCAAGAACATGCTGCCTCTACCTCCCATATATATGTATGTTATAACTTGATGGCCTCCTGGATGAGTCCAGGAGACGTGTGTACAGTGTTTGGATTTTGTTACCTATCCATACTTCTGACATGGGACATATTTCCTAGAATCACAGAATAGTTGAAGTTGGATGGGACCTCTGGATGTCATCCAGTCCAACCCCTTGGCTCAAGTAGGGGCACCTAGACCAGATGTCTCAGATATGTTCAGATAGCTTTCTAATATAAGGATGGGGACTTTGTAACCTCTCTGTGTGACCTGTACCAGTGCTTGGTCACCATCATAGGCAGGACCTCCTGTGTTTCTGTTTGTACTGATTGCCTCTGGTCCTGTCACTGCGCACCACTGAAAAGAGCCTGGATTCCTCTTCTTTGCACCCTCCCCTCAGGTATTTATATACATTGATGAGCTGCCCCCGAGTTTCTCTTCTCCAGACTGAAAAATCCCAGCTCTTTCAGCATCTCCTCATAGGAGAGGTATTCTAGTCCCACCATCATCTTTGTGGCCATTTGCTTGACTCTCTCCAGCAGATCCATCTCTCTTGTATTGGGGACAGATCTGGATACACCACTCCAGAAGGATCTACTCCCTCAACCTGCTGGAAGCCCTCCTTGATTACCATCCCCACACAATCTGCATCATAAAATTGACAGAGGTGGGCACGGAGCAACTGAGCTAATGTTTTTGGTTCAGGTGAAGCATAAAGAGCATTCTTTTTTCCTGCTTTTGTGCAGCTAATGGCCCTGAGAAGTACAAGGGGCACAAATGTAGCTTTCTCATATTTGGAGGTGCTCAGAGCCTATACAGATGGCAGAAGGGTGAATCCTAGACAGCCGGTTTCAGCACGACAGCTGCTTCCAGACACCATTTCCATACATCACAACTTTGAGCCGGAGCCCTGATTTAGTTTTTAATAGAACGTCATAGTTTTTTGACTTTTTACATAACACTTGTCTTCTAAATATTCTGAGGAAGTATGACACCACTGCACTGAACAAAATATGCCCAGCTACATTCCCAAGTACAGTAGCCAAAGTCATATGTGCTTCTTTTGGTGAAAGAAGTGTGTTGAAATTGTGGTCATGTCCTTTTCCCTGCTATTATTCATTTTGTTTTTTAAATTGGAATATTTGAAAAGCCTTTCATCTCCATAAGCAAAAAAAAAAAAAAGACTGTTTTCAGAACCTTTCACTAAAAAAAAACCCCAAACAAGTTAAAAAGGAATAACTCAGGAATATAAGAAGCCAATATCCACAAGAAAATGGCCCTGTTCTAAAAGAAATTTTGCTCCATTTCCCAATTCAGACTTATCAAATTTCATAAGCCCTCATTAGTTAAGCTTAACTGTGTTTTAAGAAGTCAGACTGATGTTTAAAACTGTTCCATTGATATTGGTCATGCTTTGTCTTACCAAGATTTGTGTCTGCACAAAACTTAGTATAAATGCTACTTTATATGTTTGTAATTTTAAGTCAACCAAAATAATAACATACTAAAAATATTATGCGTTACGAACATAATGTAAAGAACTAAGAAAACAACATTTATGGAATGTCTTCTGAAAATGTAGTCATTGGGAAGTGGACATTTTGGATGGATATAGCTATTAGGAAAAAAAGTACCGAAAAGATTACTTAACAGTTAGAAGTTAAGTAATACCTTTCAGGAATAGATTTCAGTGTGTTGGTTTAGATGCCTGAATTTCGTCTACATTGACCAGGGCTGTTTTAATTGTCTTGATTGAGCTTTAACAAAAAGTAGCTGAGCTAGAACAAGAAGTATCTTGGCCTGAATGGATTCAAGCTCACAGCTTTCATGTCACATACAGATGCAGCATAACCACCAGGCTTCTTGAGGCTGGCTGGAAAGAACTGATTCTCTGTTTTCTTGTTGAAGCTGGACAACAGAGCAGTCATCAATGCAAAATCCTTGGGTTCAGAGAAAGTGAACACAAGAGGATGTATGACTTGGTAGCATGGGGCCAGAGAGCTGTACTGGCAGAGGGGAAATGCTGGGATCCTCGTGCTGGGTACTTGGTGCTCATCGGCTTTCTGCCCAGGACTGGGTGCATCGTGGTTCTCAGGATTTCTTAATGGCTAGCTCAGATTCCTTCTTGTTTAGTTTCTGGAATTTGTGAATTAATTTTTAACTATTTTTTATAATATTTTGCCATATACACAGGATATATAAGCCCCTCTTTTAATTTTGGTGAGTGGGGTGGTTCAATTTTGATTTACTTTGCTTATGTTTTTGCAAAAAATGGCTGTGAAGCTTCCTTTCTCTCCCCATAGGAAAAGAAATTAAAAAGAAAATATGTACTGGAAACTTGGACAGCACTAATACTTATAAGAAGAAAAAATAATTTCTTAGTTCATTCTAGGTATAGTGTGTGCCATGGAAACAAATTTCAGAAAGAGTACAAATAGCAGAATTATCACCACATTTCTACATTGACTCAAAATTAAGGAATATCTTTCTAAAATGCTTTCAAATATGTTGATGGTAATTTGTTATAGCTTTTTAGGTTCTTAATTAATTAGGGCTAGCTAGGAAATGATTATCATGTCTTCATGTCTCAAAATGACATCTGTAAGATAAATTTGCAAGTATATTACCACACACAGTTTTGTTCATCTATGTAAATATTTTTATATCTGCCAGTAGTTAGCCTGCACTGGATACTGTTTTGGAAATCAGCATGTGGCATTAGCATATTACAGAAGATAAGGTACTCCAGGCATTTCTAACAATAAGAAATGCTTATTATATGGACTTTTAGTATGTAACTGTGTGTATAGTGATTATGTGTTGTTTAATTTTAAAGATTCTGTTCTGAATCAGCTTAGTGGGGAAAAAATGACGTGAACTCTTTTTTAAAATTTATTTTATCTTTCTGTTATCCTGCTTTCTTTTTAAAAGCTGGTTCACTGCATGCTTTGTGTTTGTTGGTCTTTAGATTACTGAAAGGAAGATACTAGACAGTCATTGTAAGAAGTCAACACTTATTCCACATTTATTTAATGTTTTACTTATCGGTCTCTATTTGGGTAATCTTGCTGTAAAGCACAGAATGCAGTCATGAGGTGTACTTCGAAAAAGGTCACGGGTCCTGGGTCAGCAGAGCTGAAAAATGGGTCACTCCCTAGCTTCTGTCTATCAGAAGTGAAAATGCTCTCACCAAAGGGACATCACATCTAAAGAAATTCTGGCAAGGATTGTATTCACCTCCATGGCCCAGAAACATAGAGCTTAGGGGCCTCACAAATCATTGTTCCTGTATGCATATCTGAATGCGCGGCACTGCTTTACCTGGATTGTCTTAGTGGCCAGTACATTTCTTCACTAAATCCACAACTATCCCGTTCCTGCTGAGGAGCCAGTGCTGCCTGTGAAGGTACTGGTTTCATGTCTTGTAGACAAAGCCTACTGCAGAGGAGGAGATTGTATTGTGCTGGGCAGTGGTTTTTTTCACAACTAAGTAAGACTACCTTGTCTTCAAAACTAGCATAGCTGGTTTATTTTATTCCAAAGAGTTACATCTGCACAGAGGCCTGGTGAAATGTATTTGGCGTCTTATGCTATTATCACGCTTTCCTTAAGGGCTATTTGGCTAGGCAGCATGCACAAAGAAACCAATTTACAGCCTGTCAATATTGCCATATTTGTGAAGCATCCTGGAAGTCTGACTTGCTTTCTAGGCCTTCGCACATCAGCACATCAGCAATTTGCCTCAGGATCTGGCTCCTTAAAGATTATGGTGATGACTACAGCTTTTAAGTAAATGATCTCACACTTACATTTCTAGATGCAAGCTCCAATTTTGTGATAAATCAAAGTAGTTCATGCTCTGCTTCCTGGAGGTCACAGCAAAGCTAAAGTGGATTTGCTTCATTTATGGTTACTAAGATGTGTATTTTGTGAATCTCTGTATTTTCCCCTTCCCCCCAGTGCACCAGCACAATCAGTGAATGCATTACTCATAGATGGTGCTTGCACGCAGGTATGCCAAGAGGGATCCCAGATTGCAGTAAGTACATTTTTATAAACACTGTACTCTTTTAAGTTGCCTCTTTCTGGATTTGAAAATATGAAATAAATTCCTTTGCCATTTCCATGAACACACAGAGATTTTCTGAAGCTTTGGAAGGAAAACAGGAGGGAAAGGAAGTACATGGCATGAGGGGTATTTCATCCCCTGCTTTCCATTCATGACTCTTCTGTCCTACCCATTGTCCAGAGAAAAAAAAGTCTAACCTCATGGTTCAGAACAGAAAAACACCGTTTGAGAGGGCAGGATTTTGCCCAAGTTTGCATTTTAATTAAAAGAGGAGCAAAAAGACTCAGACAGAAAAAGCCCAAATCTATCCTTCAACAGGGCAAGAATATGTTTCCTCAACAGATACAGGCTATGTGGTAAGTGCATAAATACCTATTTCTTATTACTGAAGAATTTATACAAGGTACCTGAATGATTCTCTCTAAGGCATTTTTTTTCTTTCAGGGTTGAAATGCTATACGGCTTCTCTGAGGGAAAATTAATCTATGGTTTTCTATAGGGTACCATGGGATAAAGTAAACAGTGCTTTAATATCTCTTCTAAAGGACATACTATAAAAATAAAAGTGACACATTTTTTACTTATTTTGAGTGCACAATTTTTAACACCACAAGTAACTATGTAATTTATTGGAAATTACACATTTACTTTATTCATTAGTACTTGTAAAAAATAATTGAATTACTTCTAGCCTATTCTAGTTTTATGGAAAATGAAGAATGACTTGATTCAAACATTATTAACTAAATTAAGTAATTCTTTATGAGGCATTTATTTCTAGACTGCCAGGACTTTCAGCTGCAAATAAACCCCTTAGACCAGGGTAGAGATTAGTTCAGTGAAAGCACAGAGCTTCCCATTCTCACTTTATAACATTCATCTCATTAGATCATGCAAGATCTGTAACTCCCAATAACAGACAGAGAACAAGAAGTAAAGGAAGAAGGCAGACATATGGAAAGAGATAGAGAAGGAGAGAGCTTTCCTTTATCTCTAAGAAATATATCAGGCCAAAGATAGGAAACAATAACATAAAAACAATATGCTGTCAATTAGAGAAGAAGAACACATTCTACTAGTTTGGTAACAGCTCACTCTGCTGCTCTTCTATCTTTTTCAGTACTTACAGATGTGCTGCAACATGAAGGATACTGGAAAGCATGGCAGCATACCACAAGGCAGTATGCTACGTCCTTTGCTAAAAGGACCCACTGTGGTCACAAAGTTAACACAGCCCAGTGTCAGGTTGAAAATAACATATCATTCTATACCGTAGGGAATGAGCAGACGAGAGCTGTTCTGTAGGTGCTGTAAATCATGTAAGTCAGGTGAAAGTTACCCTGGGATACTCACAAATCTGGTTAAAGCAGTTGCAAACCAGTAGCCATTTTCTCTGAGAGCTTATGGAAGTTCCACAAATGAGAAAATGGCAAAGCTGGTCTTTAGATATAAACAAAAAAAAAAAAGGAGAAAGAAATAAGAAATGTAAGGTGGTTACAGAAACTTCCACTTCTAGACAAAAAACATGCACCTAATAACATGCAAGTGGTTGAAAGAGTTTTCAACCACTTGAGTGATAACAAAGAGGAATAAACACCCAAGGGGAAGTTGTGAGGGGTAAATCATATCAAAACAATTACATGGTAGGTGAAAGAAGGACTTGGCAGTATACATGTTTTGGTAAGACATTTTGTAATATGGTCTTATATGAAAGCTTGGCAAATGTGGTTTAAGTTAAATTGTTACTAGTGCAGAAATTGATGGGAAACCATACCCAGTTTATAGCTATCAGTAATATATTCTCAAAATGGAGGACTGCAGTGAATGAGACTTGACAGACATCTGTCCTGGTTTGAGTCTGTCACTAGAGAACTGGGCAAAGGACTTGAGAGGATGCTTAAGGAATTTGTAGATGGGCTGAGACACGAAGTGCATTGGTGGACATGATTAGAATAAAAAAAAGTTCCTGACAAATTGAAAAGATAAAGTTACTGAATCAGCAGAGCACTGTGCTTAGATAAGAATAAACAGTTGCAAGAACAAATACAACCTGACTAAGCAGAAGGACTGAAGGAGAGGATCTCAGGGGTTGTAATGGACCCCAGCTTGGGTCCACAATGCCAACAGTGTTGCAAAAAGACAACTGCTATCTTGGGCTGTCAAGAATATACCCTGAAAAATATGTGACCTAATGATTCTACCTTGCTCAGTGTCGGAATG
The DNA here is from genome assembly GCA_002844005.1 of Limosa lapponica baueri. Taxonomy (NCBI): domain Eukaryota; kingdom Metazoa; phylum Chordata; class Aves; order Charadriiformes; family Scolopacidae; genus Limosa; species Limosa lapponica. Next base: position 476,721 of record KZ505645.1, on the reverse strand, counting down.
GCCCCAGCTGAAGTACCAGTTTGTTAATACCATACTTTTAGAAAGAGGAAGATCAAATTAGTAGAGGAATGAGAGAGACCAGAAACATAGAAAATGTAACCTATGACAAAAGGTTGATTGAAATGGTATTATTTAGCGTAGAGAAAGAGAGACATAACTACAGGAGGTTTTTTTATATGATAGCAATACATTTTTTTTTTTCTTTTCAGCAAAAGACTCGTTATGCATTAAAACAAAAAAAAAGAAAAAATCCTTCTCTTAAAGTAACAATTGCATGGTTCTGCCAAGGAGGTTGTGGGATCTCCATCATAGGAATTTCCAAAAAGAGTTGGAACAAGTGTCTGTCATGAATGATGAAAGTAGAGGTGGCCCAAGGCAAGTGGAGGGATGTAAGTTTCACCTTTCCTATTTCCTATGGCTTGTGTAGGAACAGATGACCAAGTAAATTGGTGGCTCATGAATCAGTAGATTTTATCATGACAGTAAATCATGATTGCTGAAATCAGAGAACTACTCATAGACAGAGAGGATAAAAGACCTGAGGCCTAATTATAGTTTTTGTGAGAACTTTTACATCACCCTGGTGAAAAGAAACCATAGGAATGTAAAGAAACTATAAAATCAGCCTGAGTCTCACTCTTAATATCATATGCCACTGCACTGCAATATGTAAGTCTAATATTTTGTACAGCATCTGCTTTTTACTAAGAGTTTTCAACTGTTTGCAGTTTCAAAATAGGAGCTGTTTTTCAAAATAAGCCACAATATACAGAAAAAGAATGAAAACAAAAAGAAAAATAGTCACAACTGTTATTGGTAGTCACGCCTGATATACTGCAGTCTGAAAAGCATAAAAGCAGGAATGTTCTAATGTTCCTCACTGCAGAGATTAAAATAAGTATAGAACCTGTTTGTTTTGTTTTATAATCATAGTGTACTTGTGTAATAGTCTGCATGCATATGCAAAGCATTCTTTAAAAATGCATTGCAAAAATAGATTGCAAAAGTCAAAACTTCAGCACTAAAACCCAACTAATCTTTTTTTAGTTAAGGGAGCTTGCTTAAGACATATCTTCAAGTAAAACTCGATCCCATAAAAAAAGTCTTAGATGGACAAACAAGATTAACAGCCTGAGATTTCACCCCATTCAGAGCTGACAGACCTTCATCAAATTCTCTCTTAAAGTCCTACACATGTCCAATCCCTGCTGTTACACAGTCATTTTTGCAGAGTACACAGTTTGTGTTCCAATTTAGGAGGAACAGAATTACAAATACATGCTGCTTCTAGCTGAGGATTCCTGGAGGCTGTGCCATGGTTTCATGGACTTTTTTTTCTCTCTGTGTTTTTTTCTTGCTCTCCTGACAATCTGACCTCAAGAGAGGTCCAACTGAAAAGCCTGTTTCCAGAGGGTTTTGTGTCAATTGTTACAGTTCTAAGGGGTAATGGGTTGACCCCAGCATCTTCAAACATTTGGGAGTCAGCGTGTCCACAGCAAGATGTATTTTTTTGGTTGGTACAATGCTTGTATTTCTGTAGCTGGAGATGTGCCATGGTCCAGACTATGGCCAGACTTTACCACTATACCAGACTATACCAGTTCAATGTATATGTGAGTTTTATGTTGCTGATACAAATTTAGTGATTAGAATATTTCTGAGAAAGGGCTATGGTCATCAGGTATGTGCTTTCTATAGCTAAGGACTGACTATAAGCCAAGGTAAAAGATGTTGTAGCATTTAATTCAATTAAATTACAGGAAGATTTGGAAATGACTGTGGATTTCAGGTCATATGAGGTGTAGGGAAAGAAGTATGCCCTCTAAGTCACTCCTGAAGCACACTGTATCATACAGTTTGAAAATGAAGTTATATTATTTCTTTAGCCCACCAATGGAGAAAGAGAATATGAAGAGTTTTATTAATAATTGTTGAGCTTATTTGCAGTTGGGCTTATTTGCAGTTTAGCAGGATTTTAGGTTTGAGCAAACCTTTAATACTTGTAGAGAAAATGTGGAAACCACCACATTATCAGAGTAGTGTGCTATCAGTGTTCTGGCATATTTGCAAAAAACAGACAGCTAAACAGACTGTTTAGCAGAAAGGTTGCCTTTAACCTCACCTGCCCTAAAGGCTTGAAGCCATAATCTATGCTCTTCTGGTCACAACTTATACTTGCACTGTCTAAATAATTTTACTTAAAATTATGTTCCATATGAAAGTGCTCTATTCAGAATGGTTACACTCACCATTTCTGATTTCAACACCACTGGGGTAGAGGATCGGATTGTCTTGGTTGTACACATATTGCAACCATGGAAGGTCACTTTAGTATCTTCTCCCTATAGGAGACACTAAGGCAGATGAAGTTGGAAAATGGTGATGGTATCATAAATTTAAAACAGACGCTGTCTCTATTTTTGTGCTCCACCCACTTGTGTCCTCTCAGGAGATTTCTCCAACAGTTTCCCATACTGCAAGAAACTGTTCTAATCCTGCAGATGAGGGCTATGCAGGCAAATGGATGGAAACCTCTCAGTTTTGTGCTCGTTTGTCAACTTTTTTGTGTGTCATATGCCCAACATGGTGAATGCAGGTGGGTTTCTTTGTCGAAGTGCAACAATTGCCGTCTACAGGAAACTGAAATACTGTGTCTGTCTTGTGTTGTGGCCAGGCATGGAAGCAATCGGATCAATCTGCCCACACAAGCTCTTTCTTATATGATTTCCAAGGGCAAAATGACTAACATTACATAATGATTGTGTTTGTAACATTTTAATGACATCATAAAATTTCTTTCTCAGTACAAAGGATCACTTTATGATGAACTCATCAAAGGAAGCAAAATATTAAATGAAAAATAATTAGGCTTGCTATTCTGTATAAATATCGCTTTGACAGCGTTACATTTTCTGTTTGCCAAAGATTTTATTAAATGATAACTAGTACAGAATTCCCAAATATCATCAGGCTTTCATCTTTGCTAATACTATAGAAATCCAGAAATACCTTGTCCCAGCTTTACAAGTCCATGTTAAATGCTGTAAGTTTTTATAAATTAGAACTGTACAGTCACCCTAGGCCCCCACAATTTCTTGTCTCAGGCATTAACTCTGATAATGCTCTTTTCATAAATCTTGGCATTGCTGTTAAATTATTCATGTGGTGTTATATGAAAACACATGACAATTTTTTAAAATGTATTCGTCAAGCATCTTGCAATCAGCTAAGATGCCACTCTGCTGGTTATTTTTCTGAATCTTACCATCTGAATGCTCTGAATAAATTTTATTTTATTCAATAAGTTTCACTCTTGTTTCCAAGCATTTCTTTTATGATTTCTACAGCTTCACTTATATTATATTACCCTTCTATTTTAGTTTTTTTCTTGTCTTGATTTCTCTTTCTAGCTGCCATGTGCTCTATTTTACCATTCTTGCAATCTATCATTTTAGCTTTGAAAAAGATATTCCCTATTATCTGATCTTCCCTGGATGTACTTAACTTTGTGACATTCTTCTTCTCTGAGTGACCTTTGTAATATAAACTTTCATTGCTGCCTCCTGAAAGTGTATTCTGACAGTAAAGGCTGGCACACCTTTAATTCTTAAATACAGAAACTACACTTCTTGACATTCTCATATCCCTCTCCAATGCTTACATTTCAGTAATATGACAATTACATAGTGTTACTAAGTTGCATTATACATTTCCTTCTTCCTTTTTTTGAATTGTCATACATTATTTCTTTGGTGTTGATCCAGAATGTGATGAAATACAGAGTGGATTTTCAACTGAGAAAACAATTCAAGACCAATGAAGCAAACAAAACCCAAACTAAATAATAATAAGAACCTTTGTTAATATGCGGTTAAATTGCAAATATCTTTTGTTTATTTCTAGCACAGATCCCTTTAGAGTGCATTCTCAAAGCTATTTTCAAAAATCAGGAATAATTTAAAGCATGAAAATGACATGGTGTAGTTTCACTTTGTAAAATCCTCAGTGCAACTTAGGTAACCAAAATAATTGTAACTCTCTCCTTCCCACATCACTTTGAGAAGATAAGTGAAAATTCAGACAACTCTATCAGAATGCTACTAGTGTACAACCCAATAGTGGTCACAAGCCAATGTTACTCCTTATTTTAATAAACCTCTCCAAGACTGCATAAAATAGGAGCTTGACTGCATAAAATAGGAGCCTGTTATAGTTTCAGCTTATAAGATCTTCTGTAACAGCCTGGGACTGTTTTGCAACCCTTGAAAGTTCAGAGGGATTCTTTATTAAATTCACTAAAGTTTGAATTAGGAAAAATATGTTGGTATAAAGAAAACAAGAGAGTCACAGTTTAACGACAATTCAAAGTACAATTCACTTTATCATCCTTTTTTCTGAAAGAACAGAAACTTCAGACTAAATATCCAGACAAATGGGTGACAAATGGTCTGAAAATCCCCAGTGATGATCCTTGTGTCAGAGTTTGTCATATTCTGTTAAGCATGAAGTCAACATGAGTGAAGCACAGGTTTATCAATTTTTTTAAACAGGATGAGTGAGAAAAGGAAAGGAGAGGAAAGGA
>KZ505645.1:352268-471959 GCA_002844005.1 Limosa lapponica baueri | reverse complement strand
AGAAAAGAAAAGAAAAGAAAAGAAAAGAAAAGAAAAGAAAAGAAAAGAAAAGAAAAGAAAAGAAAAGAAAAGAAAAGAAAAGAAAAATGCAAACAAAAATATCTGGTATTATTTCATTTTCCTTATCTGAGCCTTGTGTGAAAATCCTAATGAACATTTCAGTACTTCAGTACACCGAAGCAATTTTAAAGGTTACTTTTCAGAAAATGCCCTTTGTGGTCAATTCATCATGTTTACAAGGTCCTGAACTTTAAAAGGACATAGAACTGAGCCAATGAGCATTAAGCTTTATGATGATTTCCCTAGATTGGCACAAAAAATCCTAAAATATTCAAAATTTCAAGTCAGATTAGAAATACTGACAATGTGTATGTGCATTTTTTCCCCTGTCCCCATTGAATTCAGCTGGAGTTTTCCCATGGAAGTCAGCCGACCAAAAAGAAATTTTTTCCTGCAAACTCCTCCAACAGGTTAAAAATGAAGAACTGAAGCTCTGTTCAAATTTGTTCACTCCTTGCCTCTCCACTTCAGTCATATTATTATCTATTTATGACATATTATTAAGTTTAAGTTTATTGCACTTGTTTATTCAAATAATGTAATTCAATTTAACAGTGCTATTTACCTGAAATATCTACTGAACATGTCATAGAAAATGTTACACTTTTTTTTCCCATAAAACCATGGTATTGATTAAATAATTAGTTTCAATATCCATTTTCTAATCCCTGAGAAAACACATTTAAAATATTTAATAAAAGGGTTGTGAATTTTTAGGCAATGCAGAAAGCAAATGAAAAGTCTATTTTAACTAAAAAAATTCCTGACCCAAAATATTCACTTCCAAGAAAAGCCATTTTAGGGAAAAACATTCCTTTGAGTCAAAACACTGTAGTCTGTTATATTGAAATGATATTCATTGACATGCATGCATTATATTTTTCGCAAGTAGTCATCTTAGCAAACTAACCATCAAAACCAAATCAAATATTCAGTTAGTAAACAGAGGAATAATGTCATGCCCTAATACTGAAATTTATGTTTTTTTCTATTGGGGTCAGCTAGATGGTTTATGGTAATTTAAAGTAGAAGCGTTATGAAACCCTTACCCTAAAGTTTTCAGGTCAGACATTATGACTTACCTTTATTTGTTAGCTATTTGTGTTAATAATTTCCTTTAAATTGAAGTGCTTGTGATAGATTGAAACACAATATCTGAAACATAGTTCTTATTTTTTATAATTGAATTACCACTAAAAAAATGGCAAAAGTATGCTGAAATATGAAAATACATTCCAGGTTAAGTTACTTGTTTCTAAATCTAAACAAACTCCTTTTTAATGCAAAAGGATAATTCCTTCCAATTCAGAAACTACTCAGGAAAAATGTTATAACTGGATAGCAAAGGAAATTACTCTGGGCAAAGATAATGGCTCTTTCTGGCCTTAAAATTTACAAATGTATTAAAAATGTCTCATAATCCAGATCATAACCCAACCCTTTTGCAAGTGTATGGCAAAACATGACTTTACGGCTTCCCCAGAAGCTAACAAATTCATTCTTGGCATTCAAGTAAAGCAGGTAAAAGCAAGAGAGAACACCCTGACAGCAGAACTTTCATTTTATAACCTCAGAAGATAAGAACATAGAATTGCCATATTAGGTAAGGCTAAACGTCCATGTAACTCAGTATTGCACCTTTACCCATGGCTACTACAGGGCATTTAAGTTCTCTTTATAAACTTTGACCTTCTGTTCACTTCATAAATTACATATCACGCTTTGGAAAAGAAAAAAAAAACAGTTTCTTGTTTTGTTATTTTTATGCTTTTAGGAAGTTATTTCCAAAATTCTTCAGTTATTTCCAAAATTATTCTTATGTGTCTTATTGTGATTTTATATGCAATTTGACTCAATTTATGCTTTTTAAAAACCTTCTTCAGTTGGATATAAGTAAGGAGGGTAATTTCTTTTTTTTTTTTTTTTAATTTGCCATTGCCTTCTTTATCTCTTCTGTTCAGCTATATGGTGTCCTGTGCAGTATCTGAGAACTATGAAATTTTTCTGCCAGTCTTAGCTGTGGCAGGAGAAAAAGCCTCAGGTAAACGTACCTCAAACAATGTAACACCTTGCTAAATTAATATCATCATTTTTAATTACCAGCAGAAAAAGTATCTCCAGAAATTCTCACTTTTAGATATCATCACCACAAAACTGTTGGCAACATAGCGGTTTTCAGAACACCAATAAGCTTTCTGTGTGATACACTAATAAGCAGTAACCTAATTACCCATTAGTTTCAATTTCTGTTTGGTCTCAGCATAAGGCATAAGTGGCCAGTAAAAATGTTCAAAACCCTGAATCTTTACTTATTTGGTGAAACCCTTTACTTTGAGATTGGTTTACTTGGGCCCCAGAATAATGGCAAAGGAATTTTATCATGGACAGTGGTAATAGACTCCTTAAAGTAGAAAGAAGTGGTTTGGCATTCTCCATAAGCCATATAAAAAAGATTTATGTGACTCATCCAGAATTCCCTGAGGAACTATCATCTCAGTTACAATGCAAGCTGAAAAACTCTTCCAAAATAAAAATTGCTTTAGGTAACCATATATTAATATGGGATGAATCAAAAGACAGACAAAAAAACAGTGGTCCTTCCCTAGTTTCAGGCCTCCCAGTATATCTTGATGGCATTTTCAGTTAAAGTTTGGAAACTCTGCAGCTTCTCTGTGGTTTTGTGTCAAGATACAGGAAAGAACACAAATTTGCCTGGTTTTAACTGAAGAGTGTGTTAGGAGTTGATTGTTTCTGTGAGTTCAACTTTCAGATCCCCTTCTCTCACCGGAAGGCAAAAAATCAGAGCGAGCAAGTTAGTGATGATCAATAAAAACATGACTGAGAACCCCCATTTACTGACAGCTTCGTTTAAGAATATCCAAAAGGAAACTGCAGGGCTGCTAGGGCTCCTCATATGTTCCCTTCCAGCTTCTCAGTCAGTAGAATTCTGTTCTGCTTCATCGAATTGGTGACTAGCTGTTGTGGAAAATTTAATAGTGATGTCTTATGCAAATAGTGTGCTCTACAAGTAAAACAAATAAAAATGAGGAAATGTACACATTGTACCTTTGAAAGGTTGCAAGCAGTGGCGCAGAAGACTTGGGTTACAATAACATCTGAAATGAGCCTGGGAGTGGGAACGTAGCAAGGCTTGTTTCAAAGGGGAACCAGTTCACTAAACACTAGAGTGATTTAATGCACCATCAATTATTTCCTGCTTGTCACTTAAACAGGCTCCACATATGCATGGCAGGTCTATGAGTGCAAAGAGGAGGTAGAACGCATGATTTATTGGCTGGGGCAAACACCTGCGAATTAAGCAGCTCAGAAATTAGCCACAAGTAGCATATTAGTGCAGCTAATCAGGCACGGTTCAGTATTTCAGTTTCTTGATTTGCCCATAAATAAGGCTGTATGTGGCTGCCCTGGGGCATTCTGGTGATTAACAGCCCTGACCTACAGTAAAGTGTGCAATCTAAACAATTTAGTGGGGTCTGCAGGTGTACATTGTAAGCTTGTTGCTTATAAGACCGATGCAGTATGTAGAAAGCTCCTGGTATCTGGATGTGTTGTTCATATGTTTTATCACACCATTTAATGATCAATTTTCTTTTCATTCATTTACCAGAGCCTGGTAACATTAACGAGCTTTAAACTACGAGGCACTGATGCACAACTGTGAAACCCAGTTGTCTTCTTTGTCTTATTTGGATGCCAGAAAAACAAGAACATCACTCGTTACAGTACACTTTCATATCTCACATCACAGTTGTTGACTTTCTTCACAGCTGAAATGACAAGTTGCTACTTGATTATTTCGAGATCTGTGGTTGGCTAAGCCTACCTGTTGATTGCTGATGTAAGAGTGTTGTGCGGAGGAGCCTATACACAGCCAACAGCAATCTGCTGTTCTGATTTTGCAAAACACTGAAACAAAGGCACAGATTTTTTGATCACTGCATACTGACAACTTAAGCACATATACTGGGGGAGGTTTGAAGCTCTCTTGAAACAGTGTCTGTGAACTCATATAAAGCTCAGCAGTAGCCATATTGACTTTAACTGTCGGAAAAATGACACACGAGAAACAAAAGGAGGAAAGCCATCCCTCAAATAAGCAAGATAGGGATAAGGCATCCTGGTTACACAGAGTACTCACAGTAGCCTCACATCCAAAAGAACACGAGGAGATGGACAAGGATGAAGATGAATGACTGGTGGAAAAGTTATGTCATGTAGCACCACCTGTGAGGGAATGACACTGTGCAAATCCAGAACTGTCTGCATTTTCATGTAAAAAAATGCTGGGACATTTTAAGAAGGAATGACAGAAGAATCATAATAGATACATGACTGAGAAAAAGTAGGGTGACCATTGCTATTTACCCTTCTTCTAATATAAAAACAACATAGTAGTGCTTTTGGACCAAAAAGCAACATTTTTTTTTTTCACACAACAAATTATTAATTGTGTTAAGATCCCACTGATGACTGCTGGGATACATGACTCTTTGTGACACTGACCTTTACTTATCTTTATAGACTGGAAACATCAAGGCCCACATCCTTAAAAGTACTTATGTGCCTGTTTATAGATACCCAATGCTGTTCTTAGCACTGCTTCCTAAATGTCACCCAGGGAGATGGAAGGCTCTACTTGAGGTATTCGACTATTTTCTTGCTGAAACAAAGACAGGAGTTGTCACCTTTAGCTCACTGTTCCCTTCCCCTGCTATAGGTTACTTCCCATGTAGTAGGAGTGGCTGAACAGTGTTCGCTTATGAGCTTGCATAGTTCAGAAACTCTTATATTAAAGTAAACCCACATCTATTTAATTTATAATCATGTCAGATCATCAGCTGTAGCTTTTTCTTCATCATCCTTTGTCAGATTTAGCATAGGCAGCTGAGAGATTGCTTCTGTTGTTTGGCTACCCCCATATTACCTTTATGACTTGCTCCAAAGAGTCATTGCATTTCCCTGGTATGTTCAGTGAGGGTGGGTGACACCCATGCTTGTCATGGCCAGCTTCTCCAGCAGTGTTTCGACTGATCTGCATTGCATAACTTCTCAGTGATGTCTTGTTTGGTACCTGTTTGTCATGGTTTGAGCTGGGATGGAGTTGGCTTTCTTGCTTGCAGCTGGTATAGTGCTATGTTTTGGATTTGGGATGAATACTATTGTAGCACATTAATGGTTTTGGTTGTTAGTAAGCAATCATTCAAGGCCTTTTCTGCTCCTCACACTGCCCTGCCAGTGAGCAGGCTGGGAGTCCACAAAAAGTCGGGAGGAGACACAACTGGGACAGCTGACCCCAACTGACCAAAGGGATATTCCATACCATATGATGTCATGTTAAGTATATAAAGCTGGGGGAAGAAGAAGGAAGGGGGGGATGTTCAGATATATGACATTTGTCTTCCCAAGTAACTGTTATGAGGGAAGGAGCCCTGCTTTCCTGGAGATGGCTGAACACATGCCTGCCCATGGGAAGCAGTGAATGAATTCCTTGTTTTGCTTTGCTTGTGTGCGCAGCTTTTGCTTTACCTGTTAAACTGTCTTTATCTCAACCCATGAGTTCTCTCACTTTTACTCTTCTGCTCTTCTTCCCCATCCCAACCTGGGGGGAGAACTGTGTGAGCAGCTGTGTGGTCCTAGCTGCTGGCTGGAGTTAAACCACAACGCTTTTTCATAGCCCTTTGCATCTATACCTGTAGGACTCTTGTGTCACTTGCAGCCTGTGTCTGTTTTACTACAGCTCTCACCTTAATGGAGGCCATTTTTTGATTCCTAGTTTGGGGTTGTACTGTTCATAAGCCTCAGCATGAAACACCCTGGTGGTTTCCTTGAGACAAGCATCCCAGTCTTCTCACTATGCCACCCTGTCTCCCACATCTGGGGTAGCCAGAAGCACTTGTCAAGGCCGGTTCTTCTCCTCGGTGTAGGCTGTTTTATCTTGTTGGGAGTGAGGAACACAGTTTGCTTAAGTTTCTTTCAGAATTAATATATCTTTATATTGGAACAAAGATAGTTACAAGGCAGCTTTCTGTCACTCTGTATTTCTGCTTTAATAGCATGATACTAAGGGTATGTACCATGTGCAAAGGAAGGTGGGATGAACGTGTTTTTGAATGTAAGGTGTTGGCAGACTGGGATGAGCAATGGAGCAAGTCAGCTCATCCCTGTACCTGCCTGCTTAAGTTTTCAGCCAAGCTTGGGTTCTGCCTGGGTGAGGATCTCATCACTCCATCCCAGGAAATATCCTGAAGTGTGGCCTGTCAAAGAAGCAGGAGCTCAGACTGAGACTGAGTAATTATGCCATTGGTTTAATTACTCAGTTTCAGTCTGCATTTTTCTGTTCTTTTCTCTGTTTAGTCGAAGCAGAAATAAAATGGGGCAAAATGATTTTGCTGGTTGACATGAAAGACTGCTTTTCTTGGAATAACTTCAAAATTGCTCTTTCCTAGAGCATTTTATTTAGCATGTTGTCATCCTCATCATATTATATTACATTATATTACAATATATTATACCAGAATATTATAAACTCCTCATGTATTTATTAAGAGAGGTAGAGAATTAAAAACGTAAGAGAAGATAACAGAAATAGACGTAGTTGAGAACTTTACAATATTGCTATATACTACAGTGACATATGGAAGAGTTACAAGGTGTGTGAAAGAGAAAACACTCATGAGTCTGTAAGCATTGATAACAGAATAAAAAAAAGATCAAAATATAATGCATAATCTGGAATAGAAAGATGGCAGTGCAGGGACAGAAGCAGATCTATTAAGATTCTTCAGATGCATCACAGGATTTCAGACTGTCTTCGGAAAAGTTAAAGTAACATTTGAAGGTATATCTATGATTTTGAAAAGTGTACACTATCGTCAGATTACCAAAGTGTCATAACTCTTGTTATAAAACAGTTTTTGCCTTTTGGCAAAGGGGATGTTAAATTTCAAGTACAGCAAACTCAAAATGGCTACATAAAACCAAGCACAGGTTAAAAAAAGCAGATTTATTGTGAGAACTCTGAAATGATATCTAGATGATCCCCTGAGCAGCCCTTGAGATGTCAGAGATGATAATACAGTAACAACATTTGGGAAGTATTTCTAGTTTTACACTTAGCCTTTTGGCAGGAATTTATTAAGACAGAATAAGCCTGTGACTTTTCAATTCCAAGTACAATTTGTTTCTCTAATATATCTGCAGGAGTAATGTGTGATGGAATTTTTCCTTTGCTGGGCCCAGTAGTTGTGGGTGATGATGTGCTATAATAGGTTCTCACAGGCCATATCTCAACAAGATAAAACACAACACATGTACATCTGTGGCCCAGTGTCAATGCCTTAAATGTACATCAGAAATGCATTAAATCTTCTGATTGCTATTTTGTTTGTAGAGCTTGTTGGTTCAGAGTTTCCTCTGTAATGTACCCCGCTGATTACCTTGAATTATTGGCATATCCTTGGTAGAACAAGCATACCTTGTTCAGAAATATAGCATTACAGATGTGGCTTGAATCTCTTCCTTTATTAGTAGAAACAGAAGAAATGTTCTTAAAGTTATTCCAGTGTGATTCCTGAAAGCATGTATCTCAGAATCAACTGTGCCTAGCAGTGCTTTGACCAAAAGGAAAGGCATGCGATATTGCATCAGAAATTTATCCACAGTTGTTTGTGTGTGTGCATCTGTGCCTGTGTCTATATATAATGACATAACAGTGTGGAAAATAGAGTATTACGGACAGCTATGGAAAACGGTGCACCAGAAGAGGCACCTGCAGTTTTGGATATTCTTTCTGGGCCAGATTCTCAGCTCATTCAAAGCTGTACATCTCCCATCTTGTTTCTTGCACGTATGTGAGACTTTTCTTTTTGAAGAAAGAATATTTTAGAAGTAATCTTGAGCCAAATGTTAATGGAAGCCATAGTGTTTGATAAAAATTAAATACATATAATTAAAAAAAAATTTGACACTGGCCAGCTTCAGTCTCTAGTGTTCCCACAACATCGCATCTGAGCTAAGACAGCCTGTTTGAAAGCATGTGCTTGAGCACAGAGATACATGAAAACATCCTTTCGGTTTCAGTTTATGTCTAACCACATCAGAATGTGTTTGGGGCAAGATGGTGGCCACTTTTGTAGATGTGTTCTCCCTTTCTTCTATTTGGTCGTCAGCATCAGTTGTGGGAGCTGTGCCTCTCTGCCTGTGTTTACACTGTAAGGCTGATAACTACTCCATGAACTGCACATCTGTGGCCTTTGGACTATCCAGATTGGAGAGGTTATTGGAGTGGCTCCTTCCTCATTCACAACCCTGGGTTTCCTTTCAAAGGGGGTCACAGGAGAGTTATTTGTGGTACGGCAGAGGTATGTGCCTGGAGATAGGCACTGCAGGCTCAGTATGAGAGCCAGATTGCTGAGCTACACAGGGTTTGAGCTGGAAGATTTTTGGTCAATTCCACACGATCCGTATGCAACACATCTTTTTTAAAGTAGATCTCAGCTGAGAGAAATAAAAAGTGATGCTTTTCCATTGTCTGCTCAAAATAAATTATTAATTAAGTTTCTATGTGGAAGTAAAATAATATAAAAACTTAACACGTGTGGCACTTCACTGGCACTCACAACTTCTCACAGGTGGATAAAAAGTCACAGCTCTCAGGCAAGGGGTGAGTACTGGCTAGTCTACCACTCGCTCCCAGATGAACAGCTATTTTTCCACAAGACTGTAAAGTGTTCAGATCATGCTGACATTTCTGCAAATCAGATTTAGTCCATACTGGTGTTTATAGAATAACAGTTGATTGCAGAGATGCATGTATTATTGCTGTTGCTGTTGTGACAATATTAATTGCTGCCTATAAAGTTTCAGTTATTCACTTGGGAAGATGAAGTATAATCATATAAGACAAATGTTTTATAGGAAAGTCAAAATGTGATTCTTGGTCACTCCTAATACAAATTAGTTTCTGTAAACTCTTCACTGCATATGGATGAGTAATCAATATATTCCTAGAAATGAAAACAGGCATTTGTTCTGTGTTTTGTTTTAGTTAATGAGACTGGTTTTAGAGGTGAAGATTACAGACATTATATATTGGTTGTAACAATTATCTGTTAATTATAATAAGCAATAATTCCTATTTCTGAAGGAATTCTTTTATTGATCTGCCAGGTTCCATGGATGTCAAAAGCGATTTTTATATTGACTACAGTAGAAGTAGGAAGTTAAGGCTACAGCTAAATGAATGAAAGCTTATGTATTTTAATAGTAATAATGCATATTGATTTACTACATGCAAACTTGAACAAATACAGCTGATATGACTTAATTTGGAAATACAGGTTTAGATGTCTCCAATAAATGGATTCTGAAGTGAGTGAAAGCAAAAATGGCACTATATTACAGGTGTCTGAGTATAGCTGTCTTTCAGCACAAGAATGGGAGTTAGGGGAAGGCAGGCATGTGTGTGTCTCGTGTTAGGGTCAAATTGTAACTTTCTTTGGAGGAGCCCCTGCTAGCTCCACTTTGAGTGTAAATCATGATCCAATATACTGTAATTTTATATTAAGATTTTTATACAAAAGTAATTTAAATTTTGTTTTATTTCTTGTTATTTTGAAAAGTTAACTATAAAAACTGAAAGGAGTGTATTTCTGTATTTTTTAACAAGTATACGCTATAGGCCAATTTCTTTTTATCAAGTGAAAATAAACCCATTGTAAATATAAATCCTGTACTGCCATATCTATTTGCTTGTTTTGTAGCTGCAAATATCACCAGTGAAATACTGAAGGTAATATGGGAGATAAATAACAGTGTTTAAAAGTGACCACAAGGTATTACAGATAAATGAATTGGGTTAAAACTGCCAAGGAAATGTGTAATGCCATTGCTGTATTATGAAGCAGGTACATTGGTGTTAAAAAAGTGTCTATGTATACACATCAGTACAAGTGAAGAAGAAAAACTATGTAGATTATAACAGAAATAACTGTCTTGTTTAGGAATTTGAGCTACTAGACAATTTGCCAAATTTTTCTGGTCTTTACCTCTGTAATCTGTTCACTGTGCATCTACTGGCTCATTATACTTTCCTGTTTTGCCATTTTACCATTTTTGCTTCCAAGATAGTCTTCACAGTCTTGAAAAACTTGTTTTAAATTGCCCTTTTTTTACTGTCCGTTTTAAGATTAGATCAGTCTATGCCATTTTACTTTAGCTTACATATACATGTATGTGTGTGTGTATAGTATGCAAGTTCAAACATACATGTGTAAATCTACATAATTAGCATGCAAGAAGAGAGTACCAGCAGCTAGTCCAGAGGTAACTGGACTGCAACACTGATGGTGTCATATTTAATAGTGTGCTGTGATTATTTATTTCATGTGCTAAGTTGGATAGAGGCCACAGTGCATTTTATTATTAAAACTTTAATTTCTTTTTGGCTTCAAAAGTAGACTTTCAGTCTTTTCCATACAAACACACGATGTGATTTCAGTAGAATAAATTCATTTCCACAATCTATTCAACACCTGATTAATTTATATTACTGAGGCAACAGAATTATGATTAACTTATTCTTGTCTTATAGTTCATAAACAGTGTTACGGACAACAATGTGAGGCACTGCTGATACTTTATTCAATATGTCTGCTCTAGGAACATCAGTAAACACTTGGTTTTTCATTAAATATGATTGTAATCTAATTTATTTGGAAAAATTAGTATATTTCTTGAAACTGCTATGACACATTGAATAATATGGCACTTCACAGCATATTTTAAGTGTTTCTAAAAGAGCTGAAAAACAGTTATGGATGGGTTATTGTGCTGGCGCCATTTTTAAATAATGTTTCAGAAGCTTTTCTATATGTTTCTAATTGGTGAGGTATATGACTCAGTGCACTCTTGTGGGGAGTCTTCACCAGTACTTCATTACTGTGAAAAAAAACCACAAGTAAAGTGTTTTCTATCCGAAAGACGCTTTGGAAATAAATCCTTGCCCTCAAATTACAAAGCACTTATATTGGAAAATGCAGTGACAAAATACTGTGCCAGTGCTTGGTCACCTTCACAGTAAAACAGTTTCCTGATGTTCAGATGGCACCTCCTGTGCTTCAGTTTGTGCCCATGACAGATCCAACTCCAGGTTGGCTTCAGCTTTCCTAAACCCATCCTTGCATGATCAGACAGCATGTCTATATTCCTCCTAGGTCACCTGCCCCTGTTTCCACCTCTTGTACACTTCCATTTTATGCCTGGATTCACTCAGGTGCTTCTTGTGGCAGGTCTTCTGTTGCCTTTGCTTCATTTCCTACTTGTTAAGATGAAACACTCCAGAGCTTGGAGCCTCCTCAGGCCCTTCTTCACTGGAAAGATTGAGGAGAACACCACCTGGGCCTCCATACTTTTGACTGTTGCCACCAGAGCCATGTAGTCACAATTGACTTCCCAGGTTACCCCGGCAGTGTGATTGGTGTGTATATGAAAGAGCAGCAAGGGTACTATTCAGAGGACCAGATGAGCCTCCATAGCATCTCTACAACACTACTAATGCAAGCTCCCAGAAAGCAGGAAACCTCTCTGAAAGACATCTCAGGTGTTCAGATGGGTCCCTCTGTCCCTCACAGCAAGAAGTCTCCTACCACTGTCTCTCATCACTTCCTCCTAGTGGCCCTGAGTGGCTCAGGCTCAACTGCCAAATATACTACATTGATGGCACTCCCAGCTCCTCCTCTTCTATAAGAACGCTGAACCTATTCTGCTACTGCAAGTCTTCAGGTACAGAAGGAGCCTCCTTCCTGGTTCCTGACTCCTGAGCAGTCACCAGCTTTTCTCATAATGAGAGTTTCCACTTCCCAGCTTCATGGGCAACAGGCTCTTCCTGCCCCTCCACTGCAGTTGAAGGTTAGGCATTTTGAAAGTGTTTGGTCTCAGAGAAGATGCAGGTGATCTCTTTCTCATCCTCTCTGTGCAGTCTGGAGACCTCCCCTACAGCACTTTTACTTGGCCATATAGCTCATTGATAGCTGCACACCTCCTTGTAGGTTAGATGACTGTGTACCCAGGCTGAACAAGAGGCCCCAGGCACTCCCTGTAGGTTAAGCCTTGCGGAGCTGCATCCTTCTCTGAAGCTGCATCTGGGTCCAAGCTCCATCTGGGTCCAAGCTCCATCTGATAATGAAGGGACAGTTTCTCCGGTGGCTCCTGGGGATCAAGCTGTGTGGTACATCACCACCATAGCTAAGGGTATGCATGCTAGTCAGAGAAAATTTGCTGGTCTCTCCTTTGCACCCCGATGCGCAAAATGCTGCATTTCTTGGCTGCACATGAGGAGCTCTGCTCTGGGCCTGGCTTTTTCTTGGCCTCTCCAAAGCATGGGCCAAAAGGGTGTTTGACCCTCCCTAATAAGGGGAGAGTGACTGCGAATTTGTGGCTCTGTAACTTTGAGATTAATTTCTGTTAAAAATATTCAGAACAGTTCTAAAATTTAATTTATGCAGGACAGAGTCATTTGGTCACTAACACCCTGCTTGTCTCCATCTTATTTCTGGATTTGCATCCATAAATATCCCCTACAAATAAAACAAAATTTTGTTTTGCTGAACTAGCTGATATTTTACAGTATTCACACTTGCATAAATGTGATGACATTTCCAGTACCCAGAATGTCTTGGGAGAAGAATTTGGTTGAGAAATCAGAAGGACTCCTAGGTGAGTTAAATATAGTCTGAGAACAGGTGAGCAGACAGCTGGAGAATATGGTCAGTGGTTATGATCACAAAGACTAGTAATTGGTAGCTGTCACCTAAAGTGATCATAACTGAAATGAATGTCACCTCCAGCATGCCTAGTCTAATGCGTTACTGAAATGGTATTGCCTGATATGGAAAAAAGTCTTGAAACTAGCCTCTTTTACTAAAAGCTGAAGGCACGTTGTGAAAGAACATCATTGATGAGAATCTCCCTGTAATATTTTTGATATACGATAGCATTCTATGCATAGGGTCAGTTTGAAAGACATGATGACTTCTTCATTTGAAGTATAGCTGAAAGTAAAGCAAAACTGAAATGAACTCAGCACAGACCAAATGAGTTGTCGCTTCTGGAACGGCTACTTCACTCTCCTTCAGAAGGCAGTGGTTCCACTGGTCCTCTGCATTTCCAGCAATGCTTGAAGTGGGTTAGTAGGAACAGTCTGTGACCCATTACCTAAAGGTAATGAAGGAATTATATCAGTCAATTTGTGGCATTTTTGTGAAACCGCATTAGGCAAAGAATAAAACAAACAGTGCTTTTTTCTACTCAAATATATGAGGAAAATACGAGGAAATATAGGAACCTGTAATAAGGTAAATGCACTGAAAAGAATAAATTGAAAATATTATTATTGTGTCGTGCATAAAAGTGGATGATAAATTAAAATAAATGCCAAAGTTATGAATAAACAAAGGCAGATATATGGCTACAAGTTGTACAGAAACCAGGTAGCCCATATTTTTGTAAATTTAGGGAAAGTCAATCTCCATGGAGTGAATGCTGGAGTTTTTAATTGATAAGGTAGAAGTGTGTAATCAGTAAAAAATCATTATTGAGTGGGAAACAGTATATCCTAAATTATAATAATAGGATACTAGTGTTTTGAAGAGTTGGATTATTCACCACAAATAATTGTTGTCAAATTTTGCTCATTTTGGCTTGCAAAGTGTTCAGAAATTGTACCGGACATCAAAAATACATTAGTTTTCCAGAACCATTTTACCTTAACACATATCAGAGTTATTTCTGAAGAAAACTTCATCAATTGTACATTTTAGGTACAGTACTGGGTTCTTTTGAATACCAAAGCATAGTATTGTTTTCATTTATAGAGAAGAACAGTGCTAACTGAGTAACAAACAGGAAATATTGCTCTTCTGGTAACGAAGATATTGATGAACAACCAATTGTATTAAAGTTTAACAAAGTATAAGGACTTAAAAATTCAGAGTTAGTGGTTATGCAGATTTGCAAGCAGCAAGTTCTACTTGTGTAACTGATGGAAACGTGATTAACTACACATTTCTTAACTTTTAAAAATGAACGATCCATGCTCTCAACATCTTGCTGTAAAGTGCTAAGAATGCTTTGGTTTTATTTTTGTATCAAAGGTATCAAATCACAAACCTAAACCATTGTAGGGTATATTTTATACAACTGTAACACCTTTGGGTCTAGCTAGATCCAAAGAAGAGTGTTTAATGAACTTCTCATTCCTCTGTTCCCATCTGATGTTCAGGGAGAATTGTGATCCCTCTTCTCTGCAGGTGGGGCCAGCTGCTTCTGCTGTGGGCCAGTGACAGCTATAATAGAAGAAGGTAATGATGGGTAATGATGGGGGCAGGCCTGAATCTCCAGTTCCTTTTTAGCCCATAGAGCAGAAATGGCATACTGGAGGAACAAGCAGTATTTTTTTGAGGTTATTAGATTAGTAACTTAGAGGTACACCTAACAGAGTATTTAAAGCAGGAAGGGAATCTCTGAAATCAAGCCCTGTGCTCCAAGCAGGGCTAATGTTAAAGTTAGATCAGGTCTCCAGGGCCTTAGCTGCTTAAAGTGATATGCTGCAATGAGGAAAATTTGGGCTCTTTTCCACTAACCTGGAGAGCAGAATATTGTCCTAGGAAACTAGATTAGGGACTTACAGTTTATTTGGAGAGTTGGGTGTTTCAGAATCCCCAGCAGGCAGCACATTGTGCTGTTCCTCAGTGTGCAGCCACATGAATGTAATCAATAGAAAACAGGGAGAACAGGAACCTTGTCTGAAATCTGAGAGCTATTGTGCTCCGTGACAAGCTGTGACTTATCTAGGACTTTGTTGAGAAATTGTCAAGCATTTGGACAGTCTAGTGTCTTTTCCCAAAGTTGCTTTCACACTCTCTTTCAAAATCCTGAGCAACACTTAATCTCTGCTTTCAGAACATGATTTCAAAAATTGATACCAACTTCTTTCTCATCCAAGATTTTTCAGTTCTTTTCATTTCAGCTTGCTAGTGAAAAAATGGCAGACCAAAGTTGATGAACCAGTATTTAGTTGCAGGTAGAAATGTTTCAGTATTGCATTTTAGGAAATAGACTGCTAAGTCCACCAATATTCCACTTCTTCAGATTTAGTTCTCTTTGGATCTGGCCATCAGATGGTAACATCTCTGGGACACAGATATTTTTCTCTGTGATGATTTTGTGATTCCTGATTTGTGGGGTGGGCTTGTGGAGACTACTGCAAAACCAGGCATACATAACAACACAATAACGAGCTTCAGCAGCCAGTGTGGTCAGCTCTGAGAGGTAATCTTCACAATACAGTGCGGTTTGTATAACTCCTATGGAACACGCCTCAGTTCCTTTTCCAGTTGATTATGCCTGAACACAACAAGGAAAGAAGATGATTAGAGTTCACTATTTTGCACAGTCCTTGTGAGGAATATCTGCTTTTGCCTGTAGAACTACTCAGTTACTTGCTGAAGTTTTCTTATACAAGTGATTACTTTTCTTTTAATACCCTCCTTTTCTCACAACAACTGTAACAAAGCTCCCTCTTTTGTAGAGCTTCATATCTATATGGCAAGAAAAATTAGTCATGATGAAAAGTCAGTGGAAATTATATTAAGTGTATATGTAATAATAATTTAATTCCATTGCCTTCCATTATTATTCTTTAAACTGATTTATGAGACTCTTTTTGCAAATCTCAAAGTGCTCTATGAATTACAAACTGTGGCTCTTAGCTAAAGTCCCATAACCAGACCCTATATTACCATACAAGAAAAACTTCAATTACAGCTGAAAGTGAATGTGCCATTTAATGGTAATAAAACATTATAGTGACAGTGTAGCTATCCTTAAATCAAAGAAATTCAGAGCTAAGTTGCACTCAAGAGGAATACAGAAGTATTAGAGTACAAATCACCCCAAAGACTTCACTTTTGATCGCTGATGATGCTTTGCAGTGGCCAAAACCTTACGATTAGAGAGTAATATCCCTGGAGATCCAAGTTACATTAAAAAGTTTTTTAAAGTCATTAGATTCCTTCTGTCTCCTTTTAGTTCCTCCCAACCAATAATATCTTCTTCGTAACGAAGGGGAGATCTGTATCGACTCTGATTCTAAGAGGGGCTCTTTCTTTAGGGTCAAAGTATTTTTACAATTACAAGGCCTATAAATGAAGGACATAACTAAACCCAGCAAAGTAATAGAGGTGGACATTGATATTCGTCTGCTTCATGTGTATAAAGTTTTAGACAGCCTTGATCTCAAAAAGCTTGTGGTTTTGGCGTCAGTAATTTAGAAGAAAAAGCAAGTAATACCAGGATTGTATGGTTGGTTTGTTTCTAAAATAGGTGCTCCCACGGTGAGCTTGGATGGGTATATCAAAAAGATGTGTGATAACCCTCCCTCCCCTCCTTTTTCCCCCTAAGATGGACATAGATTTGTGGTGAGAAGGACTGCATTTGGCCAGTCTGCAGGATCTCTGTGGGAACTTCTGCCGTAGTCCTGTACGCATTCCAAATAAAGCAATTTAGTTTAAGAGCATCTGCTTTTCCCTGTTGCAATATACTGCTAATCAGCCAATTGACATTGTTTCGCCTCTGTAATGCCAGGGGCTTCTGAATAAAAATATTAGTGCTGCCATGCTGGATCAGATGAAAGAGTCCATCTTATCCCCATTTCCTTTCTTCATTGGTGACTAGCAGCAGATGCCTAGGGAAGCACACAGTGATAATTCCCTCTGTGTACCCTCCTAGCTGCCAGCAATGTGTGGACTCGATGGGTCAGAGGCAGTATCTTTCTGATTTTTCTTCCATGAATTTATGTAGGATTTTTTGCTTTTGTTTTTTGTGTTCATTATGTGATATGGTATTGCCCCTTTTAAACATGCTATTTCATGATTTTGATTCACCCAGGCCACTCTTGATTTTATATCACTTTCTCATAAATCTATTTTTGGACATTTGTTATCTTTCTTGCAGATGGTAATTATCTCTTTAACTGTTCTTTGTATGGAAACTGTGCCACACATCCTTCTCTCTACCTCTTCCAGTACTATTTTACCCTTTGTGGGACCAGAATGGCACCTGATTTGATTCTCTATTTTACCCTTAATAACGGTATTACCCCATTATTTCTATTTATCTATTCTAACTTGAGAACCTTGAATAACTTAGTAACATCAGCTTATTTTGAACACTGCAGATGCCAGTGCAGGTTTCTACCAGACTCCATTGTTGACCTAGCTCTACAGAATCACCATTTATCCTGCTTTTTGTTCCACAATATACAAATGGGCATTTGTGTCACTCCTTGGATTTTTCATTTCTTTTAGAGCCTACCATGAGAGATGCAGCAGATGATAACTTTGTAAATATCCAAATATACTGACCAGATCACCCTCACCTTCAGTCTTACAGAGATCATTAATAAACTTTAAGCATGGGGATTCTCAATGAGTACCAGGTTATTACTTCCCCACTGAATCACGTGTCCTTGAGTCTGTTCTTTCTATACTTTATTAATAGTTTCTACAGGCTTACTCAGGTTTAGTTCCATACTTAATGATCTGGAGTTCCTCAGATACTTCTCCCCACTGCAGCCATTTTAAAAATTTGGTGTTCTGTGTTTACAAACACTTACACTTTTTAGAAATTGGCATTATGGATCACAACTATCGACAAAACTTATGTAAGCTAAGAACAGATGTGTAAATCAATGTTTGGAATGACTGGTACTAGCTTCCCAACAATTTAATTTCTTCTGTTTCTATTAAGTGAATTGAATTCCATTTATTTATTTATTTATTTTTCCTAAAATACACCATTTTAATGATAAAACCCCATGCATTCAACCAAGTTCCTCTGTGGAAAGTCTTTTCTATAAAAGGATGAAGAGAGTAAAATAAATACTGTTTAATAGATCTTACAGAAATGGTGTGTCCCTCTATTATAGGCAATTTTTAGAAAACTGAAGAGGGCTTTAATATTCTTTTTCCTTTTCAGAAAGTAGGGTTGTCTCTTGGGCAGTATCCAGGGAATATGATGTAAAGATATTTAATTTAGTTGAAGTATTTGATATTTCTTCAAACAGTTCCCTTTATATTAAGAAAGGGTACATGCTTTGTTAAAAAATTATAGAATTTCCTGCCAGGGAAAGAAAAAGAATGGGATATGGCTGACACTAGGTTAAATTAGGTAGCAAGTCTGACACTGTGTGGATGTGAGGAAGAAGAAATACCTTAGGCTTAACCTTTGCCCAAGGTTCCCAGAAGTGTAGTGTCACGTCAGCGTATGGACCATCTAGAAATCTGTCAACACACTGTGCTGACGCTTCCTGTCTATCTGGACTTTTTCTCAAACCCAGTTTGACATAAAGGGGTCATCTGGTCAGTTATGTCATGAAGATAGAGTAGACTTGCAATGTAGCTGCAATAATTTTATGGTGAATATATAATGGCTCCCTAGATGTTGGCTTCAATTAATGAAGCTTGGAGTTAATAAAGAAGTTTGCATCTCAAGAAATGTGAAAGTTGTTTCAGCTGAAACTCAAAGGCTTCCTCAGACCACAGAGTCAAACCCAAGGCAAGATGACTGAAGAATTGAAAAGATTTGTTATAATCTTATTAACCCAATCTTGCAGCCCAGCTAAAGCTACTTTAAACTCCTTTTACATTCCTGAAAGAAGACAAAGTAAATAAGTATATCTATGAATAAGAAGCCATGCTGGCTTAAGAATGAACAACAGAAGCCTGTGGATCAAGAATCCTCCCAGCTTCACTCAGTTCTTCCACTTTCGGTTTGGAACAAAGAGAGTCTTTGTTGGGATGATGCATATTAATAGTCTGTGACAAGTTATAAAGACATTGTGGTTGAATGGATTTTTTTTTACAATGGAATCTTATAGTGTTTCTCTATAAGAATTATATGCATGCATTTTAAACAACCTGAATACATTTTTGGAATTATATCTCTGAAAGTTGACATGATAGGCAATAATGCATATTTAAGATGATACAATGTAAAGTCATTTGGCAAGTCTATGGCCCAGTAAGGTAGAAAAGAAAGTATGCTTAATAAAAAAAAAAAACAACTAATTTTTTATTATGAAAGAGATTTGAGAAGTTAAAAAATGTCAATTTCACTCGATTTTCACTACCTTTTGTGGCTTGAATTTAAGTAAGGAAGAATAACTGATAGTATCCCAATTTAATATTCTGTGTTTTCAAAATACAATGTCAGTGAAAAAAGGATAGTATTGTCATACTTCCTTGACAGTTAACCCACAGTTATAGCTTTCTGTAGGGACAATAAAGTTTCCTTCACAATACTCTCTTGGTCTCCCTTTGGAGGAAGCATATTAATGGTTGAAAAGAATAGCATACATCTTTCATTAATTCCTTATAATTAACAGTGTAAATTTCTAGTGAGGCTTATTTGAATAATTTGAAAAACCTTAGATTCTCAGAACTCCTCTAGAATCTTAGAGAATGACTGGAAAAATCAATGTTGAGATGATTTCATTTGTTTCCAAGGGACAAATGTGTGCCTGCAATTTGAATTTTATGACATCCAGAAACCAGAAGACTTTACATATGAAAACCGATGAAAAAACCACTAAATGAAAACTGGGTTTGAATCTTTCCCAGTGATATATTTTTCCTGCAAATATGAGAAAGAAGAATGCAAACGTTCTTTTAAATCTTAAATACTTAAATTTAAAATTGATCTCTGAACAACAAAAAAAAAGTTTTCATAATTAATAAGATCGTGACTAGCATTCCATCAGAAACCTGGTTTTGAGCTCTCTCAAAACATGCCTCTGGCTGAATACTGAATGTATTAAATGTATATTAAAATGCATGTTACTTGAATACACCCATAGTGCCATGTGATCTGGATATGTCTGAATAAGCCGTCTATTCTCGTTGTTATTTTTCGTCAACCAATCTCTGTGACATCAATGAATTCGATCAGTTATTTCTTATGAATGATAGAATTACTGAATACACTGACCTGTATTATTCACTAGAAATAATCCCACCAATTTCTTTCTCAATGCGTTTGGTTATGAGATCTACCAAAGGTTACTTTTCAATTCAGGTAACATCTATTCCTTTTGTATACTGTCGTTATTTAAATAGTGCTAAAACCAACAATAGTTCAAATAACCAACAAAAAGAGAAGCATATAACTCGATCACCTTATATTTTTATGGCCATTTTCAATTGTCCAATTATTTTTAAACAGCATCAAATAAATAGAGTACTTCTGACCACATTCTAAAAATAATTGATTTAATTTACAGTCAGTTTTTTCATAAGTATGTGAGATCACAACCTAAAAGAAGCGTTACTTACAAGAATCGTGTGTAAAATGTAAAGTGATACCTAGTAACCTTTAATTTTAGTTGCAAGACTGCAAATCTATTGTGGGATATTTTAAGGTAAATGAAGATTAACAATATGACTTTCACCAGTTTAGGGGGTTAGAAGTTTAGCAGTTTGCCAAGAAAATGTCCATAACTGCTTCAGTACCAATCAAGGTAATAATTGTCTACTTTAAAAAAAAACAACCAACCAACCAACAAACAAACAAATAAAAAAAAAACAAACAAACAAATGTTATTTTGTTAGTTAGTTAGTTTACTCTGGGGAAAGTGGAAGGGGAAGGGAATGATGGCACTGATGGCTTGTTTTACTCTTGCTCTTACCCTGTTGAAAAGTTTGGTCCTCACAGATGGTTTGGTAATTTAAGCTTTTCAGCATGAGGTCCAAATTGACTGCTAAGGAGGGAGCTACTGAGGACTAGCCCAGACAGACAGACTTGAACGTATGCATATACCTGTCTCTCTCCAGAGTCTGGGAATCTCATCCACTCTGGAATCATAAAAGAGAATTTTAAGCTTTCTTCTGGAGAAATAGATTAGACTTGCTCCTTGAAAATATAGTAGAAGGACATAACCTCATAGTTAAAACCTTTGCACAGCATGTAGGTGGCCTGGATTCCTCAGCTTAAAGTTGTTTAGACACTCTGCTCTTTAGAGGGTACCTGAACCACCAGACTACGGTCATCGGCTTGGGCTGAAACTGCTCCTCTGTGTGGCAAAACCTTCAATATTCACAGGGTTTGAAGAGTGAGAAAGACAAAGAGAGAGCAAGTTCTGTAACCTGGCATTTCTGTCCTTGCTTCCAGGATTCCTTGTGCATTCTACTCAATGACCATACCATATATGAACATTGCTAGAATGACATTTCATAGAACTAGGAACTTTCAGAGTATTACAGAATGAGAATTGAACAAATAGGAACGTACAATCTGACTTGTGAAAGAAATGTGATTTTGATCAGAAAAGAAGATTCTGAATAAATGAAGAAATAGCTGACATTTTAAGGGTTTAGATCATCCTTAAAATACACGAAGAGCTCTTGCATAGTAAGTGTTCAAGATTAATTGGGCAGGGGACATTTTGACTCTGGTATTTGATAAATCTTAAAAAAATTGCAAAAACTCAACTTAAGTACAAGTTTCCTTGTTCTATACTAAACCAGCTTAATAACTACCATATTCTGTATTTTCTGTCAGCAACTATGCATTAAAACATAGTGTTTTTTGTTTTAAAATAAGTTTAGATTGATTTAAACCAAGTTTTCCAGAAACTTGATCACACTCAAAAAAGCTTTGCAGGCTTTGTCTAAGGGAAGTGTGGCAGTTTTTCTGAAGGCTGGTAAAAAAATCTTTTTGGCTTCTTCTTTGTACCCTAACATTCAACTGCTATTACCTTACTGAACGTTTTAACAAATTGGTGATATTTTCACAATTGTTTTGTTTTAGCATGGAAAATTAAGAGATTCAGGTTGTAAACTGCTTTTCAATTTTTCACTTACACAGGAAGGGCAGTCCACAGTTACTTTAAAAATTTTGGATCCTTTTGCCTCTATAAAAACATATTTCTTTTCTGGTGTGGTTTTTTTTTTTGGGGGGGGGGGGGTGGGGGGGGGGGGGGTGTTTGTGTGTGTTGGGTTTTGGTTTGTTTTTTTTTTTTTTTAAATTCTGAAAACTGTTACTTCTTCTGGATCTTAGTTATGACCTACAGGGCATGTGGTTCCTTTGACATGAAGTTTATTTTTCTAAACCCACAGCTTGATATTCTAGCACTTAATTTCAGAATGCAGCTTAAATCACAGAAGCCATAATATGTCAAATGATCCCACACTTGCAGGGGGAAAACAGTAAGTAATGAAAAAGCTATGATTGCTTTTCTGTCCCTCCAAATGACAGTTATCACCTCAGTGACCTGCTCCGGGCGGACCCATCTAAACATGACACACTAAGGGATAACGTCATCTAACAGGGTAGTTACAAAAATCAATACAAAACCCATTTCAAAGATACTCTGTGTAAGAATCCCGGTGTAACGTTCATTTATTGAATAGGCCTGGGGAAAAAAACCCACAACTTTTCTGATATATATGCTTTACCTCCCAAGCAAAGGAATTCTGTAGGTAAGCAATAATTGTATTTTCCAATCTATTATTTAGTCTTGCCAAAGCTCAGCCTAGAATCTAATACATGGATGACTGCTATAACTCAATTATGAAGCCTAAGCAGAGCTCTAATGCATCTGTAATGCAAAAGGAACATAACAAGACAACTGACTGTACTTCTTTTAGTTGAGGGGTAGCTGTCTCTCTGTGTGCAGGGTTGAACAAAAACAGGGAAGGAGGCTGCGATATTGTATTTTTCACTGAAGGATTAGGAATGTTTCTGTAGTTATCTTCACTCATGAATATAGAAGATATGGTTACATCGTTGAAACAACTGCTGGCTCAATACTGACTGAAAATAGGTTTCTATTGTTTGCTTTCTCAAATGACAATAATACTGCAGCCTGGAGCAGTTTTATCCAGTCATATCCCGTATTCAGGGGATGCATTCTGATTGGTTAAAAAGTCATTTAAGAAAAACTAGTATTTATTTTCCTTACATTTATCAAAATATTTTCAAAACTGTATGAGCTTCATTCCTCTCAGGAAATAAATACTAAATATAGTATGGGTCTTCAGTTTTGATTTTGTACAAAAAGAGGTAGTATAGCTTGACAGTTTTAAAAATATCATAAAGATGATATTGCTGGATATTAATGTGAAAACATTCTCTATGTTTGGGAAAATACCTTGTTTTAGCAAATATCAGGATTTTTTTATGTTGGCTTTTATTGCCACAATCACTGTGAAGATCAGTATTTTTTTGTTTTCAAATGACTCTTGAAGTATTTTGTACTTCAAAAATATGGTATCTTACCTACCTTCACACTGAACACCATTCTGGCAATTCCACACTCACATTGAGAGGTGTTTGATCACTGAAATTGTCTCACTGAAACCATCTTGCAGATTTCGAAAAAGAAACATAAGGAGAGAGTTAAAAGAAGAATGGGGACAAAAATTAAGAAAATAATCTCAAAATTTCTAGGACCACTTAGAAAAGTGTGATGAAAATCCTTCTGGTAAACAGGGGTTGCATTTCTAGAGTAGCATCTTCTACTTCCTAGTAGACGATCCATCTTAACACCTAAAATATCAATAAAATTCAGAAATCGTTGTCTCTGATCACAGAATTTGAATGTAAGCACTCAGAAATGCTAGCTGCAGTGTTTCCTGAAGCGTTGATCTGCTAAAGAACCGATCTGATGCTCTTTATATCCCTCTCAAACCCGAGCAGTTATGTAATAAACAACTCTCTTTGTTGGATGATCTCTACTTTCCATTCCTTGCTGTAGGTCAGCTGCCATTTCGCATACAGAATGAAACTTGGCAACTGAAATAAATTTTACTGAAGCAGAATTTCCTATGAAACACAGCCAGGATCCTCTTCCTGAGCAAACTGTACCTTAATTGAGTCCTGTGTTTCCTCCAAAGACATGAACTGCTTGGATAATTTGTGTGCCTTGGGCCTTTGTATTCAATTCAGTCTGGGATGGCCTGAAAAAAGTAGCTCTTGGAAAACGGTATCCCATCCAAAGCATATCGAAGTCTGGAAAAGAGAAGATCTGTGACAGTCTGTGAATATGCCAAACAAGTGCCATGCAGGAAAATATTATTTTTCTTCTTTGTCACACACTTCATTAATTGGAATGAAGAGATTTTTTTGAAGCTGGATTTTTAAAGAAATCAGTAGGTTTTCAGTATTCACCTAGTACCTATTCAAGTTATGTCAGGGAAGAACAGAGCCCTGATGTATTTGGCAGGGCAGAACTAATACTGGAACATGTGAACATGCATTTCATTAACAGGTGTTAATGAGGGGCAGGAGAATGGTCGAACACTTTCCTTGGGAACATGATTAATATCTGACTTTTTTTAAAAAAAATAGAATTGGAGTAGGGAGCAAATCCATTGCCAATGATCTCTGACTAGCAAAGAGCAGCTAATGTTGCCCCTTAGCTCTGTTTGCTGTGTTGCTCAGTTACAGATGTTAGTATATATTTGTTTTCTGCTTTACAAGGAGTGATTGCTTGCTTTCATCTTCCAGTCTTTTGTTGTTAGCACTATATAATTGCCAGGAAAATCTTGAGCTTAAGCCTACACCAAGAGGTTTCAACCAGCATCCCCCAAATCCTTTCGAACTAGGGCTCCAGTTGTCTGAATGCTGACTGATGTTGTGTTTTTGGGAGACCCACAGCACAGCTAGACAGCCCTGGTGGGGCTGGTATGGGGTCCTGGACCATGGGCAGAGTGAGGGAGGGTCCTGGGAAAGCTGGACAGGGACAGGCAGGTTTGGCAGTGCCTCAGGACACCGACACTGTATGTGGGAACTGAGATCTTTCCAGCTTGCTCTAAGTATTTATCCTTGTTGTCCTAAGGGTGGATACCATCAGAAAATACCATAGGATGGGACATTTATGGCACTATTGTTTTCTTTATAATAGTTAGATACCTGTACTGGAACAGGGAGGGCACATCTGGTTTTCAAGATGCCTTTAATTAGTGCATAAAGTTTCTCTTCAAGCAATTAAATTTAGAATTTTGGTTTCACAAGGTATATAGGACTATGGTAGTGTGCTTGTTGAGATGTCTTTAACCACAAATATCCAGCTGGAAATGGTGTTTGGACAATCTGTTACAGGCTGTACCAAATTGCGAGTCCAAGAGAGTCATTATTGGGAAGGTGCAGTTAATGAAAAATCGATCACAGTCCCTTCTAGTTGCTATCTCAAAACCCCTTGGAGGAGAAGAGGTCTACAGCTGTGAAACAGCCCAGAAAGTAAAAGAGCTAGAGCCTGAGTGATTGGCTGTGCACAGAGGGCAAAGGAAAACCTTCAGCAGCTGTTCTACTGATGTGTCAGTGTGTCCTCCGAGAAGAATAAACAGCTTTAGAGGAATAAGGAGGGGCAGTCTGAGATGTTGCTTAAGCCAAGGAGTTTGCTTTAAAGAAACTCCTCTACAGTCCTTCTGCCCTGCTGTGGAAGAGAAGCTGCTTCTCATGTGAAACACTGGCATAAGCAACCTGTATATCTTGGATGTCTTTCACAATAGCTGTAAACAGAAGTCCTAATTGAAATTTGAAGATATGCACTGATGACTGGAGGCACAGGTTGCTTAAGAGAGCTACATTCATCTTTGGGACAGCTCACCAGAAGTCAAGTAGTCTAATAGTTTTAATTTTGAGGCGAATATTGATTTATTGAAGTGACACTTCGGGTCTGTTTTGGTTTCACCTGTGAATTGCCTTATGAGGTCTAAGTGCTCTTGAGACACCTTAGTAATGTCAGAGGGGAGGCATGATAGAGTCCAAATTTTGAAAATTGGAGTCCTCTTTATTTACCAAGATGGCTTTGTTTGTCTCCCCACAGCTTTGGGGGAACATTTGAGAGAAAAATTGTGGACCCTAAAAGGTGCTGGCTTTTTCAGGGAACAAATTTCACCAACACTTTACCAAAGGGGGTCCAGACTGGAGAGTCTCAATTTCTCCAGGAACGCTGTCAGATGCGACAACTGTCAGCTTACTGCAGAGTGAAAGGATTTAAGGGAAACAATTGCAATTACATGACAGAAGCCTTGGGACTTGGCTATGCCAGTAAGTCAGAAAACTGCATGTCCAAGAGATCAAATTGCAACAATATAAAAAAATCCTGTTCTGTTCTTATTAAATAGAGTTGTGCTGATCCTTGCATCCTTGGATGTTATTCTATAGCTTGATGTCAGTATTGAATTGTTGTCTTATTTTGGCATTATATTGTTGCCTTTGATCAGAATGTGAAGGGGATGCCATATTTGCTAGAGCTGTTGTATTTTTTTTCAATAAGTCCTTTGATTTCTATATATGAGTATTAGAGTGCTTGCATCACAAGTCGCATTGTAAAAACCGCAGAGAATATAGGAAATCTGACAAATGAGAAAGAATTCCTTGTTCTCATCTTTTGGTAAAGACAGTCTGTATGAAATTCTTCCTCCTAAGCTGAGCGGTCTGTCCTCTGTCCTCTATCTTCCTGCGGGTTTTCTTTCTTTCCTTTCACTTACTGTCTCCATCCTCTCTTGCACATGCACACATATGCTCTGATCCTCAAAAAAAAGGTAATGGCTTTTAAAGATCTAGTTAATTTCTTCCCATTAAATAGCATTAAGTATTCCAGCATGTCATACTTCAGTCATACCCTGAAAAGTGCCACAGAAATACCAAGCACTGCATTTAGTTACTTTTCATAAGAACCACATTGATGTCACAGGATGGGCCAGCTCCGTGTGAAAACAGTGAAGCCAATGTAATTTCCTGGGATGTCTGTCAAGACACTGGGAAAACATGTCCCATTAAACAAAGAGGAGAGGTAATCACAGCACATACGGAAAGGCTGTCCTTAACCAGAAGCAGCCAATCAACCAGTAGAACTAAACCAGTTACTTTGAGATACGGGTAGATTGGTGGTGGTCTCTAGCTCAACATTTCTGGTGGGGGAACATCCTGCGATTTTCAAGTACAATGAGCATCTGACTCGTATTTGTAAACCAGAGTTAGGGACTCCTTTGTATTATAATTGCGTGTTTGCACTTTTGCCCTTATTAGTTGAAAAGGAGGCGATATTCTACAAATAAGGTATATAAATTCACTAGATTAATCACTGAGCATTTTCCCCGTGTAGTTCTAGCTGCTGTTTAGTACAAGCATAGATATTTGCATTTTTGAAAGGTAAAATTAGGGCCAGATTGGCCATGATCAGGTTGGGCAGGAGGGGTGAGAGAGGGCTGTGCAGTTGAATGATAGGTCAGTGTCACGTGAACTGAAGCATGCAAACTGTATTAGGCCATGCTAATCAGGGGGGAAGAGGTACAACTACCTTTGTTTTCTCTCCTCACCCAGTAAATCCACACTTGACAAATATCAGACAGATTTTTTTAGCTCTATAGGTATTTAAATGCATTTATGAATTTTTGATCTAACCAGAGATACATGCAGAATATAACAGTTATCTCTGTATTACCTGTGTATCTGTGTCTGGGCAACATAGTGTCTTCATGTTGCACACCAGTATTTTAGAGTAGCCTTTTCAGAAATCAGAGTCAGCCAAGTCAGATCAGGTCACAGTGATAACTAGACAGTATCTTGAGGGAAACTCAATCAAACCCAACCAAACTTTTTATAAGGCATCACAAATCATCCTGTATTAGCATCACATGGATTATTTATGAAAATGCTGTTGCTTGTCTGACAACCTAGGTGACATTACCTCTGAAGGATGAGCATCACCATGGCAAAACAGACATGTCACCATTAGACATTAGTCTACTGTAACTAATTCATAAGGCTGTCCTGTAATTTGTTTTGATCAGGCAGCTTGAATCTAGTTGAAGGGGATGAAAGGGAGGAGGCAGTGCAGGGAGGGAGGAGGGAGAAAGAAAATCCAATATTATTATTAAGTAGAGAATTCCAAACTGTAAAAAATAAAGCAAGAAAAAGTGTAGCTTTATTTTTCCCCCTCCATAACTTCTGTCTTTACACACAGACATAGCTCAGAACCCCTAATACAAGGTTACTCTCTTGGCTGTGAAAATTGTCCCAGAATATTTCTAACTATGGTTTCTACGTTTTTAATTTGTTCAAGATACTACATGATATCCATCCACCTGCATGCAATTCTTCTTTAAAAAAAGTACAGATATACTCTAAAAGCAACTTTGTGAAAATGGCACCAAAATGAATCATGTTGCAGTAAAAGTCACATCAAGTTTGTCTGTCAGGGAGAAAAAGGGAGTCCCAAACTGTGAGGCTTACAAGCAGAAGCAAACATGTAAAAAGTCAAGCTTTGAGCTGTGTCCCTGTGATTTAACTTACTAAATTCTTCAGTAAAATATTGCAACTTAAATCATCTTTTCTAATGCTAGCTGATAAATAAAATTAAATAAGGAAGAAATAATTGATAGGCTATGCGTGAACATGAAATAGTGAGCCTGCCTTCAGCCGTAGTTGTTAACTGCTAAAAACAGATGGAAAGGTGTCATAATTGCATAATAATATCTCTGACCATAAATGACATTGAGAGGGTCCAAGGGTCCAAGTTAGCACATACCTCGCATGTGCTTGTGCTGGGATACAAAGCATTCTTTTGCGCTGAGGTTTGCATGGCTCCATCCCATATGTGTTCCAAAGAAAATTGTTCCATAGTCTGACAAAATGCTGCAGTTGACACAGAGACTAGCATTCTTGAAGCCAACAGTCCAATGTTTAGCTGTCAGCTTCTCTCTAGTAAAAGAAACCAAAAAGAGTCCGATCTTCTTTCTCCCTCCCTTTTTTTTTTTTTTTTCCCCCACAGGCAACATCCATAACTTTTCTTCAGTTTTCTTTGTCAATAGCACCGCTACAGGGTAACCAATATTATAGTAATATTCCCTATTAATTAAAGGAGTAGTAAGTAGAAAGTTAACAGAAAAACATAAATGAGCTTGGTTTTGTATTTGGAAACTAGTATGGCTATGAAAAACAGACGGAAGAATGGGATTGCTCATTTGAGAGATTTCTCTCTCTTCTTGTGAGCAGAAATATCACCTTTGTTAACACTTCTGTTTTAAAGAATCCCATCAAAATTTACATTTGCCCTCCCCCAACCTTTACAGGATATTGTACAAGCCTAAAGGAAAAACTTCTGTCAGCATCTAAGGTAAATAGAAAAATGACATAGCACATAAGAGGGATGAAGGATGGGAGGATAAACAAAGTATCAGGAACAAAGACTCCCTATATTAATTAGATTTGCTTTTCCCTTGTATTGTGGTTGCTCTGATGAACTCAGGAGGAAAGTCAAAGGACAAATACATGGGTATAATTTGTCTGATAGTAATGTGAGCTTTTCCTCTATAGTCACATGATAATAATTTCTTTTCTTGCGTTTACCTGCTAGTGTCTCAGTTCTCTGCTGTGGTCTCTGGCTTCTAAAAACACACCTGGCAGTGTCTCAGCTCTTTAAAATGGCATATATGAAAACAAAAGAAAGGCACTGAAGAGCAGGAAGGATGCTCCTGCTGCTGGCATTTGCTCTGCATTAGCACTTTGAGCAGTTATAAAAAGTATTTGTTCTATTTAAGTAGTATTATAAAATATCACCAACTACTAGGACGGGAAAGAGTTTCCATTATAAGAACTTTGCATCATTTTATTTGTTTGAGCAAACCAGTTTTTATGGTAAGTTGTTTCTTGATTTTGGTAGGTCCAGTTTTTCTCAGTAGGTCCAGTTTTTCCCAAATGCAATATTTTTCAGTCCTCCCAATAAATAGTTAGCGTCATCGGGAATGATGCAGTGTTTTCGCCTATTTCTTTCTCTGGTCAGCAAAGTATTCAAACTACACAGCAGCACAGTATAAATGTGTTTTCCTCCTGCCCCCTCAGCCCTTTCAATTCTGGTCTACTTGCAGCACATTTTTAATTGTATACCAGTTATATTCTTATAAAAAAAAGACTAATACCTCCTGTACAGTTAGCATCACTTAAGACTTCTCTATAAAAAAAAAATTAAATCCCTTAGTAATAAGAAATGAATTAATATTGCCATTCAGCCCTGTATACTCAGTACTTCTGGAATATCTACTAGGAAAATTTAAAATTCAGGCAGCAGTTTTTCTTAGCTCAATTACTAACCAAAATAAGCAGTGGTTCTCAGAATTGCGCACAAAGTAACATTGCTCCCAACTAGTTATTGGCCACAGTGATTCCAAAATCTGAGTTTAAAGTTATGACATATCCTTGGTGAACATATTTACTCTTTAAAGAATATTATTGAATTGCATCACTATTCTAAAGTGACCTTTTCATTGGACAGAACGAAAATAGTAGCAGCAACAATATACCCTAAATTAACACACTTCTGGTTTAGTAGTTTTCTTGTATTTCCTCAAATATTGAGCTTTCATTGTTGTGGCTTGTAAAACTTCTCCATAAAACAAAAAAATGTTTAAGTAAAGCTTTTGCCTTTTATGGAAACACACTTTTTATGCAAGCCTTCTCATGCAAAATTCTAACCCTGTGCATATTTTCTGACATTTAACCTTGAGGCCATACACATAGTAGCATATATGCATGCAATGCTCTTTTCAGTCTTTGTACCCAAAACTTCAGAAAAGTAAAGGTATGCCCACACTATGCACTGCAGTGGGGCAAAGTAAATTAGCCTCCATGGAACTCCATGCTGTTACAGTGAGGTTGATTTCAGTCAATAGTTGAAATTGTTTGCTTAAAATTTGGCCAGGTATTGCTTCAGCTTGAAGTGTCCATATAGTATTAGATATAGAGTAATATTTTAAAGATCTTTATTATTTTCCTTTGTCTAATACCAATATCCACTATGGATTTTTGTGCCAATTTTACAGTAAATTTAAATAAAAATGTAAGCTACATGTGCACTAAGTTTAGAAATTTAATTAAACGTTAATATAGGTGTTGGGTTTTTTTAACTGTCTGGTTTCTTCCAAGTTATTTGAAAGCTAAGTTTTTCTTGCTCTGCATTATCAGATCTGAGTAAATCTTTCAAAACATGAGATTCTCATTTATTTTTCTCTATTTCAATTAGCTGAACTGTGAGCTGCAGAATATCTTCTCTTATAGAAGGTACAGGTTTGTGACAAGAAAATGGCAAATGATGTTTGGTTTAGACATGCGTCCCACAAAGTATCTGAGATTTGAAAGTCTACTTAATGCAGAAATTCTGAAAACTGATCGTTATTTACTCCATTAGAGTGACCTAAGAAGTGTTCCTCTCTCCCAAGCGTTGGTATGTGAGCAGACATCTCCATACTCTATCCTTGGAGATATAACTCCAAGTAACTAGTCAGGAAACCTTTCGTTAGGATGATCTGGTGGAAATGCTTTGTATCCTTACAGGTAAAGTGGTGCGATGGGCTTGTGACTGAATGTCTAAAAAGTGGTTACCAGTCCATGGTTTTACTTCATGCAGCAAGGGAGCATTGGGCCTGCTGGGTAGTTTGTTCTTGATTCTGCTGAGATTCTTTCAAGTGAGAAAAAGAAAATTAAAATGTTTACATCACATCCTTAATTTAGACATTTTTTCTAGTTCTTCATCATCTTCTATGATTTGAAATTGTGCTGATCCTCTAAATGACAAGGGCTGGAAAATATGTTAATCCTTTTTCAGAGGTGTCTTTCTCAAAATAACACTAGGAAAATGAAGAGTTAAAACAAAAAAAAAGGAAGGCAAGGTGGTCCGGTGACTACGGAGCAAAATAAAAAAAGCAAAATGACAGACAAGAGTGTTGTACATCGATGGAACTTTACTAATGTTGCTTAATCAGTGTTGCATGTGGGACCTCAGAGGAAATACTGTGGGCTGCACTGTTCCTCTGCACACTCCCCTACATGCCTCAGTTACTGTGGAAAGGGAACCCAGGCCAAAAAGCATAAAGGGCGTAAATATTCTTTGAAAGCAAAATTTTTATCAGTAGAACTGCTGCCATGATCCAATGGCAATCACAAAACAGAGTAATTACACAATCTCTTCTCTGGCTGGACAAATCCATTTCTGGAAAAACGCAAACGCTCACATTTTGGGCATCCTTCCCTTCACTCCTTCTTTTGTATACAATGTCTGAAAAAGCACAGGAACTTGCAGCACAAAAACTATAACTTACCAGGGAGGCAAAATTTATTTCTAAATATCCATGTGCCCCACTTTTTCAGCTGAAAAGTTTAGGCAAAATATTTCCTGAAGCCAAAAGAGCACTGTTAGGTAATATCCAATAAAACAATGTCAGGTAGTGTGGTTTTTTTAAAAGTGCTTGAGAAAAATGGTAACAAAATATTATTATTTATTAATCAAATAACCATTTATTTATTCATCAAAGGAAATGAACCCAGAGCTCCTGCTACCTACATCATGTTGTAATTCTCTATTTCATATCCTTGTATTTGTAATTAAGAAAGTAAATAATACTGGTTTGTCTAGGAGATGAAAAAATGTCTCATTGCAAAAATGTAGCAAAATTATAATATTCATTGTAGAAACGATTTAGAATGAAAATCTGAATTAGGTGCAAACCATCATGGATCACATATCATTGACAATATTCAAAATCATATACGAAGTGACTTTAAAGTAAAACTTTTTTTTTGTGAACAATAATGCTTTCATACTCCATTTCTATCTGAAATAGATTCTGTCGTGTCAAAAAGCCATTGCAACTCAGAGTGAAATATTTCCTTTAGCAGTGACACTAATTTAGATGTTTCTCTTTGCTTTATCTGGCTGTGTCTTTTTTACAACATTTGGAGGAATTTAACCTTTGAGACCTTAACCTCTGAGCTGAATTTGACTGAAATTGGCCAATTGGTTAAAAAGTTATTGTAGAGGGAGGGACAGTTGTTTGCCAGATGTACAAACTGGCAAGGCAGTCATACAGGCTCATTTTCTAAGACGTATAATGAAAAATATTGACTGGTTATTGAGTTAAGTGGTTGGTTTGTGTCATGCCTAGTCTTTCCGACTCCTTTTTTTTTCCGAATAAGAGATGTACATGTTCAGTTTGTCTGACATAAAGTCAAAAATTATTAGTAGCATTATCAACTGTGATCTTTTCCTGTTTGCTATGAAGTTGCAAAACAACTTCAAAACACAGAAAGTGCTCTCAGGACAACAGATAACCTGGCTGATTATTTTTTCTCAGCCATCATTTCGATAGACCAGATTGTAATAATACTGTTGTAATGGTACTGTCAAGCAAAGCTTCCTTCAGTGAACCAAGGATCTTCTTATACTTCATCTGAAATACATATGTATTTTGAAGAATACTTTTTCTCAGTCTATCTGAACTGGCCATTGAATTTGGACCAAATATGTTCAGAAACCATGGGCTCAAGGTCCATAGGCTTGGGAGGAACCATGTAGGACACCAAACTCACTTAGGACACCAGATTTGTCTGGTACGGTAAAAAGCAGTCATGCAATTCAGTATGTGTTTCCAAAGAGTTTCTAGAAACTGTCCTCTCTATATGAGATGTGTAAAGTAGATAGAGCTGTGCGCTCTGCCTTACCTTACCCTCAGCCCTGGCTAATTTCTAATTCTTCAGAAAGGGTGAACGCTACACTTTCTTTTCCTTGTTCTTTATCAAAACCATTAATGGAGAGGGAGAAAAAAAGCATCACTGGCTCCCACAGTGAGGTAAACCAATAAACGTATCCCCATCTCATATTGTACTCATTGAGCAAGGTCATCCTGCACAAGTAGTTGGCAGTCTGTTTCCTCCTTTTGACAACAGTGCCCCATCTGCTGTTTTCATTCTTTTCTTTGGCACTTTTACCTCCTACATCTCTGACAGGGAGAGGTTGGCAGCAGGTCTTATGAATTTAACAAGTGATGGTCTTTAACCATAAATGTGCGGTAACAAAACATTTGGGGGTTCACAAATGCAATTGTGTTCTTAGGGGAAAGATGGAGGAACAAGCACTGTCCCTGCTAGACATCAAGGGACATACTGAAAAATGATGCAGATAACTCAAAAGAGCATCTGAAGAGTTCTGAAACAATGCAACACAGGAACTGCCACAACTAATCCGAAACCAGGTCTACCTACTTAATTTTTTATCCCATCTAGTGTGCCGAGCTCCAGAATTTTCTCAGAATAACATGAAAAAAACCAAGACTGGTTTATCAATGTATGAACAATTTAAAATGTTCAAAAGAGAAATGTCCACACTAAGCAAAATGACTTAGCAATTGGGATTTTTTGTATATGAGAATGGAGGGTTAAATCATTTTATCATTATTCTCTTATTCAAATAAATGTATTTTTTTGTATCCTGTGAAGCTTTTGACACATGGGTCCATTTAATCAGTTAATGATGTTGCATGGAAATATAATACCATTTTTCACCTTCAAATTAGTCATACTTAAAGTTATCTTCAGCTGATAATTTAATATCTCCTTGCTATTGTATTATGAGAAAGGCTGCACAGAGGTACCCTGTATGTCTCTTTTAAACTATTCATTATTTTGTCCCATTTTATTAATTTTGACTGTGAATTAAATAGTTTGTCATTTCATTCACTCTTCCTACTGACTTCCTAGTGAAATGACCAAATTTCTAATGATTTACATTGATTCTCTGTGTAACTGCTTACTTTCAGTGACCCACTCTCTTGGAGCTCCATATTGTGCTGTCATACAAGTTCCTTCCCCTTTCAGCAGATGCAAACATTTGCCCACACAATCAGGATGATGCACTGCTACACACACAAAATTCACATCTGCAGAACTCTCAAAGCCACCAATTTTTGCAGGGACAAATAAAAACCTATTCCAAATGCCTATACAGGACATGGAATTGCTATTATGCACATACCACCATTGGTACATGTCAAACACATGTTTATGCATCCATATATACATTCATTTTTCCTTGCAAACAGTTGGAAGAAAGTGTATTTCTCTTTGTATTTTCGCATATGTCTTCAATGTATAAAGAGTAAGCCTAGGATTTTATGATAATCTCTGCTTCCAGCTCTGATAGTCTGACTGACCTGAGATTCAAA
The DNA here is from genome assembly GCA_002844005.1 of Limosa lapponica baueri. Lineage (NCBI taxonomy): Eukaryota > Metazoa > Chordata > Aves > Charadriiformes > Scolopacidae > Limosa > Limosa lapponica. The sequence continues at coordinate 436,824 of KZ505645.1, read as the reverse complement.
CAGCACATATTTCAAAGGAAAACAAAGATCTGCAGTTATCTGTGTACTGAATACCAAAATTAAGATCTTTCCATACAATTATCAATCATTGCAAATGTTGGCACTGCTAAAGCAAGAAATATGCGTAACAAAATTAGAATGAAATTCTGAAATGAAAGTAAAGGATAAGAAAATGGGTAAATAGCGACTTGTGAATTGAGCAAGTGTGGATGGAGAGATGGAAAGCTGCAAACTGAAGATATTGACCAGTTCTCAGTTCCCAGATAATTAAAATGAAATAGACAAGAACTGTTTTCTTCATCTGCTGAAGTCTGCTATGCAGGCAGCTGGTCCAACAGACTGACAGAAACAAAATGTTATCTGTCTGCTACATCTCTGTTCTTTTTAGATATTGACCCACCATTGAGGAATGAAACCTATATAGTAAAGGCTCCTACCTTTATCACAAGTGCAGACTCCTACCAGAGAAGCTAAGGTGGCTTCCTAAAGCTTGACAGCATTTAAATTGCAGAGCAGAATGTACGTTGGTGTGTTTTGGAAGTCGTCCTCAAGGGTAAATCAATGGAGCTAAGCAAGTCTAAGGTAAGACCAATGACTTTTTGAAAAAAAATGGGATGTGTTAATGGTAAGACAGACAGGGCATATTAGAGATTAATTTTAATAATAATCTTATTTATAACTAAATGATAAACTTGCTAACTATGCATATGATGGAAGGGCAGTTATGTCTCGTATGCTATCTACTTCCTATTACCATCTTATTCCTCCTATTTAACCTATTATTCATGCACATTAATATCCTCACATTGCCCCATAGCATTTTCATTTCTTTAGTATCTTTTAGACCATTTGAAAAGCTGGATAGATTATATTCTCCAGATTTATCTTATCCTTATGTGATCATCCTTGTTCTTGTAAAGGACTCCAATAGCTCTGTGAAGCAAGACTGAAAACCTGAGTTCCTTGAACACTGCAGCATGTATCAGATCATCCTGATGAGAAATTTTTCAATTGGACTTTTTGTTCCACATTCTTCCAGAAGTTCAGTGAGAGCAAGACCCTCTGGTAAGTCCTGCACAGAGAAGTGATCTTTTGGAGAACCCTTCCTATGCTTCTCCACAGGGAAAACAGATGGAAAACATTTGTTACTTTCCTACTATAACTTCTCTAACATTCCTTCTATGTCTTGGTTACTTACTGGCCCTACAGGTGCTTTGTCAAGTTTCCTCCTCCTGATGTGTTTAAAACAGGGTTTATTAATTTTTTGCCTTTTGGACATTGTCCTTAAAGCTCTTTCTTCTCTACCTTTGTGTTTTTAATTTTCTTCTGTTGTGTTCAGTATGGTGTCATAAGTCTCTACAGAAGTCTACCATACAGCTAACAGGATTCACATGAATTTCAGTTCTACCTCAAGAATGGATGCTCTGAATACATACCTTCACTTCTCTTGAGGAGAAGAAGTCAACTAAAATTGCTGAAAGAGAAGTATTGACTTTCCTCCACTAGTACTTCAGTGGTAGCAAAGAATTACAGGTAAGAAACTGGTATTTGTGTGGCTGAGGAGTAATGACTGATTAATCAGCATTCTTATATTGGGGAAAAAGCTGGATGAAGTTCATCATTGGGCTATAACAACTTGTGCTGTATGGACCAGAACCAGCTTACTCATGTTTTGGACAATTGACACATCTGTAACTGTGACATATCCATAGTGTTGAGGGTAAGGAGACATTGAAAATCAAAAGGACAGATCAAACACAGTCTCACATATAATCAGTGCTTTAGTCAACCTCATGACTTTAGAAACTATTTAATTATTGGGCTTTTTTTTAATGTTTCTTCCTTATTTTGTATTTTGGTATATGCTGAATGTTTTTTAACTCTAGTCATTATGCGGTGCCAAAATCATAATTTTGGATAGGTGTTGCAATTGGTTTTTTCACTGTCAATAGTAGCTAATTATTGCCATTTTTTATTATTTTAAGGATAATTAATAACATATATTATAAAAAATTAGCATCTCATTTTCTCTGGTATCAAAACCCTATTAACAGACTTTAGGAAAACACAAGGGGGAGCACAAGGCAGGGCTAAAAATTTCTTTCATTGGCATATATTTTTGTGAGACAATGAAATCTGAATATTGCCTATCCTGATCCCCACTGGGATCTCTGAGTCCACAGAATGATCCTAATTGAATTTTCCCTGCCTAAATGGAATATGCCCTGTTGTGAACCTGCTTTGAGCATGATGACAGGATGGGATGTCTCAGAGCATCACTTCTGTGAGACCCAGGGCCTTCCTTCTATTACCTCTATTATCTAAACAAATAACCTTGGACAAATCAATTTACATTAATCCAACCTAGTGGTTTAAACCCCTCTCCTTTCCTTTAAAATGTCTCAATCAAGTTTCAAGTGAAATTGCTTGAACATTTATCCCTTAAAATGTGCCTGCGTACAACAAGAGAAATCTGTAATTTTTTATTAAAAATATAGATATGTTTAAAAGGGTAAATTAATGTATAGGTCATAGCAAGTTCTTTCTGCTCTGTAACACAGAGCACAGAATCCCTTAGGAACACTTGCATTTTTATTCATGCTAAAATGAGTTGGCAAAGTGAGATTAATATTGGATTTTCTTCCATTTTCTTGTTTCAGTCATCACATGAAGAACTTAGTATTTCAACATTTTGTTGTGTAAAATTGAAGATCTGCACCCACAATGTGCTTCAGCCATGTTTACTGCAGTAATCACACAGGATTAGTTCTTTATGATGCTTCCTGTGTAAATGCACTTGAAATAGATAGCAGTGTGAACAACAACTATTTAAATTTATGGGGAAGTTGTTTGAAACTTAATGAATTTCATCACCCCATTAGATAATATGACATTTTTCAAATATTTTTTTACGTATAAAGGATTTTATCTAAAAAATAATCTGTCTTTCTCTTATTTTGAAAATTACAGATTCTTTTCACACGTGCCCTGAGTTAATCCATAATTCTGTGTTTGTGTAATAATTCTAGTGTTTTATAGAAGTTATAATAATTTTTTGCACAGTCCTTTTGTCAAGTTAAGTTCTTGTGTATTGCCTATTTTTGCTGTTTTTCTTCTGATTTCATATTCAATGAGTAGAGTCTAGGGATTGACAAAGGGAAGCTAGACAAAGCATTTAAGAATTAGTAATTTTTAATGAACAATGAAATCAATATTTAAGATTTTACATATACATATATGGAATTGTGTTCTTAATGTTTATACCTGCTGATGTTTTTGTATTCAAGATATGAGTTAACAATCATACATCTCACTCTTTGCTTTTGCCTGAGTTGTTAATTTTCCTGCTTTTGTGAAGATGAGCTGGATATTTCTAGCTCTGGTCAACTCAGTGTAATGTCTATATGTTTACATACTATTTTGTATGAAGCTGCCATGCCTTTTTGGAAATATTCTGAGGAATGACAAGCTACTTGGATGACAGCTTTTTAAATTCTACTACATATTGTTTTCAGGTTGTTATTCCACAAAGTTTTATGACAGTATTGCAAATAATTTCAATTACCCAATTCCAGTTGAGATTTGGGTTTAGACACATTGAACTGCAAAGAAAAAATGGTTTGTAATGCAACTTAACTTCATGCCTAGGAAAGGCAGCAATTAAAAAAAAAAATCAGCACATTGACTTGCTTAGCACATTACATGCAGGTTATAAGACAGTGCACAACATAGTATTTTAAAGACCTTATCTTTCTGATTTTTATGGCTAGGGCTTCACCCTGAATAGCCAGAATTGTTAAGTGCCAAATGTCCCTCACTCAATCATCTTGTTCCAATCCCCCTGCCATGGGCAGGATCATCTTTCACTAGACAAGGTTGCTCAAAGCCCCATCCAACCTGGCCTTGAACACCTCTAGGGATGGGGCGTCCACAGCTTTCCGGGTAACCTGTTCCAGTGTCTCACCACACTCATTGCAAAAATTTCTTCCTTGTGTCCAATCTAAATCTACTTTCCTTCACTTGAAAACTGTTGCCCCTTATCCTATCATTACAGGTCTCTTTCTCTGTCTTTCTTATAAGCCCCCTTTATACACTAAAAGCCCTGGAGCCTTCTCTTCTCCAGGCTGAACAACCCCAACTCACTCAGCCTTTCTTTGGAGGAGAGGTGTTGCAGGTCTCTGACCATTTTTGTGGCCCTCTCTGGACTCACATAGTTTCTCATCCTTCTTACTCCTTTTGAGTTAGAGCAAAGAAATTGCGGCCTTACACAAATATTTCTACAGACACAATATAAATTTTCGAAAAATTGAATCTGTCATTGCTGGGTTTGTACTTTTACAGCTCTTTTTATCACTCCTGAAAGAAGAAATAATCTTTGGTTAAAACCAAAATTTTATCTTCAAGTTTTCTGTTCTTCCTAGTCAGTTCAGCTCTCAGTACATTTTGTCAGAGTGACACTAGGATGCTCTCAGTGACCCTTCTTTCCCATTCCCAAGCACTGAATCTGGATTGCATGGGACAATCAGCACCCCAAAGACATTTCTCCTGTGTTCTGGTACAAAGACAAACCTTGAAAACCCTACTGAAGTCCTTCCAGAAATATCCCAGCAGTTAGAGACAACAGGTGGAGCGAGAAAGGACCCATCTGGGAGAGCTGTGACCACCTTGGCCCCAACAGGCTTGGTACTGCCACGGCTCAATAGCTTCATATAAATCTTGCCCTAGTAGCTCTGCACAGCCTCGCAGACTGCAGTGCAGGCATAAACCAAAATTATTATCATAAAGCCCTTGGTTGATTCCTCTGTGCTGCATTCTCATGTCTATAGGGAAAGTTTTATCACTTCCCTCATATTTTAATTGTATCCATTCTACAGCTGGTAGCAAGATGTCCAAACTAATGAAATGAGTTGACAAGCCTTTCGAAAGATTGAAGTGACTGGGTTATATCTATTGGTGTGAGAGAAGAAAAAAAAAAGAAAAAGAGTGAATGAGAAGAAAAAGTAAAAACAGTTTCTTGCCATGCACTTTTCTCCCAAATAGAGCAAAAAGGTGAAGATTGTATAACCTCTCTAGCCTCCTGCCTGTTTATGCAGTAAATCTATACCAGTAGGAGATTTATTAATTTAACTGTGGTCTTGCATATAGGAATGATATGGGTAGTCTCAGATCATATTTATTCATTTAATAATGGGAATTATTGGCAATGTCTGATAACCATATTTTGTAGTTTAGATCATTGTTTTGCCTTCATATTAATAGCTTCTCTCTATCTTGCTATTTAAATAAGACATCTCTGTAGTCCTGAATATCAACGAAAAAAACTCTTTAGCTGGATGACATAATTTGGCAATCAGCAAATTAGAACAGCATGTAGCTTCTGATGAAAAAAAAATATTAAATGCGTCTCATAACTCTGCTGCTTAGGTTTAGTTAAACACATAACCTTTATATGAACTTATCTCATTAATCATGGACAAAAATGTAGCTATTTCACATGTGGGACTTTGGAAAAAGATAGCATGGTCATTTACCACTGTGGAGTGCTCACTCCCCAAAGGAGAAAGATTATTTCTGTAGGGAGAGTTGACAAGGCGCAGGTTAAATACCCACACTGGCTTTCCCCTAGAAAGGTTGTGAAAATGACTACTTCCTCTCCCCCCCCGCCCTGATAAATTACAAAAAGTTCACTTTATTAGAGTTTTTTAAAAGTTGGTAATATGAACTCAAATTTTTCAGGATTTTTTCTTTTCAATGTGACAGCAGTTTCTTATTATGGACCCAAAAAATGTCTTTTTGCTTGCAGTCGTTCCCTCATTTTTGCTTCTACTTAAATCTGCAGTCCTCACTTTCACAAAGACAACTAGGAGTTCGATAGTTTCTCAGGCAATAGGTTTTTACCCAGATTTGATACCCCCCTAGCTCATTGTTTTCCTGTCTCAGGTTTTGCAGGATCCACCACCAACCATTTGCTTGACTTGTTCTAGTGATCTTTTGTTCCTCAGTGTTAGAGGCTGACTCACTGCTATCTATGGGGTCTTGCTAGGTGCTGTGACCTTAAAGAAAGCAATGCCCTGTCAGTCTCATAAATGACCCTATGCTACTGAAACACTCTTTATATAAACCCTCCCCTGAGGGGCAAGCACAGCACAGTGTTACGCTGAAATGTTGCCATTTCCTTCTGCCTAAAAATACACAAGGTCCAGGATTCTCTTAACATATCAAATCCCTGGCTCAGTCCACTGTGACATATGCGGAGATTAAATTTCATCCACTTGATGATGTGGGAGTTTGGGAAATTAACATTCAAAGCTTCTAATTATAAGAGGAGTGGTGTTCCTGTCAATTTCAAATGATGACAAGTGTGATAAGACTGTGGTCTTACTGAGTTTTCTTAGGAACCCAAAGCATGTGTATGTTATATATATATACTTAACACTAATCATCCCCTCAAGGTACTTCTCACAGACTGCCCTCTCTCTGTGAGGAATGTATTTTTGGGCTGTAGGTGAGACATGAGACTACGTAATCATATGAAGTGGACAGTGCCTGTTTTCTGGTTTTTTTTTTCCTCCAGTTAGTAATAATGCTGTATGTGTAAATTGCTCCAAAAACTCATGATATCTTGAACACCAAGTTCTGTAAGAACAAAATAGAATCATAGAATGATTAAGATCATTGAGTCCAACCATAAACCTAGAGCTGCCAAGTCCACCACTAAACCACGTTCCAAAGTGCCACATCTACACATCTTTTAAATATCTCCAGGGATGGTGACTCAACCACTTCCCTGGGCAGCCTGTTCCCATGCTTGACAAACCCTTTTCGTGAAGAATTTTTCCCAGTATCCAATCTAAACCTTGCCTGGCACAAGTTGAGGCCATTTCCTCTTGTCCTATCACTGCTACTCTAATAGTACTAGAAACATAATGCTGTTGCCTGTGTACCTCCCTTTTTCATTTGCCAGGTTAACTGTATGTAAATACAAAAGCAGGCCCCTGAGCCACTGGTAGACTGGGAAGATAGGAGCAAAGAGTTGACTATGCATTATTAGGTGAACGCTGTAGCCAAGATCTGGGGTCTTCTGCAGGAACTGCTCCAATGAGTATCTGGAAAGCAAGGACTCAATGCCTAAGTCTCTCTCATCCCAGTTGAGTGATCCAATTTACAAGGCTGTGGAGTCAACAGCTTTCCTGTTGGTTTCAGTGAATGTTGAAATTCTGATGCAACATGGCAGAGTCCCAGTGAGGCAGAGAATACTGCCTACAGTACTGCCCCAGAATGGAGATTCATGTCTGTCCTATAAAACAGAGAGAATAAGCATTGGAGTAAGGGTCTCCTCCATCTCTGGTGACTGTTCTTACCATGGTTTTTCAGCAGCCCTGGGACTGTGTTTTCTCTTGCTGCTTGCAGAAGGAGGGATTAGTACAGTTTCGACTTCAAAAAAATAATAAAAATCATTGTGGAAGTAGCTGTCTTTTTCTGCTTTTCAACACAAGAATCTTACATGGTCTTACATGACAACAACATGCTACTTCCAGGACCTAGAATGTGACTCCCAGTTTCCAGAGATTGCTTTTTTTTTTTTCCTTTCTGGCCAGCCAGAAGGAAATCAGGGATTAATCTGCAATGAGAGAATATTTAAGCCAAGATCTGAATCAGTCTGGCAGGTGTGAGTCAGCTGCTGTCTTCACACACTGCCCAGGCAGCTGCAGGTCCATAAAGCACCTAAAAGCCACATACCGAGAACTACCCATATGTCCTGTTGTTCAAGTTATCTAAATGAAGAGTGTGGGCATGCACATGGTGTCACCTGCAGATTTTCCAAGAGAGATACAGCTGAGAAAGACTGGTGCAGGTAACAGCTGAGGGGTTCATATCAGCATAGGCAAAGGCTGCAGAAGAAATGTGCTAAAATAGGCTGTCCTCTGACTGGCTTGGCCATCGTTTCCCCTTTGTTAAGACCCTTAGAGTTTGGCTGCTATAGCTGGTGGCAGCCTGTTTTGGCAGAGCTCTTCCAACCCACCTCCCAGCTGCCTTGAGTCATGACTGAAACTGTGTTTATCCAAAACAGCACATTTATAGTTTTGTGAACACCGAATACATCATTTGCTCCCTTTTGGCTTGGTGCTTGTGAGGAATCAAAATGAACACCAATGCCCTATAGAAGTCTTTAAGATAACTTATACTGTATCTCTTATAACTGATTGATGGGATCAAGACATTCCTCTCCACGTAATCGAAATGATTCACATAAAAGAAAAAGGACATAAAGATATGTTGAGGTTTCTAAGCAATTTGAATACATGTAGTATTAGAAGACCATATGTAAATAAATGCAAGTTTTTATGCCTAATTTCAGAAGCCCTGGCCGGTTTTCCACAAGCTTGTGAAAATTATTTAAAAATCATTCATCAAAATCTCTTGCTGTAAGCAGCACCAGATGTGTGGGTGATGATGTAGACAGACATCTGAAACTAGAAAATCACTGCCCAAACATATCCATTGGCTCATAATTTCAGTCACATTCAGTCCTGTTGTGCATTTAGAGAGACAATTCAGACATGACAGACTGATTTATTACCCTGTTTATTCCAGTTTCACCCACTACAACAAGTGGAATCATAGGGTAAGTTGTGGTGATGAAGCTAGTGGAGTTGTGTCCCATTTCCACTGTCCCAGGTGAGTCAGATGTTCTGTCTGATGCAGAAACTCCTTGGGAGGCAGGTTAAAATTAGGGAGCTATCTGCAGGACTCTAGGGTATGTATTTGCTGTGAAGTGTAAATTATTTAGAAAGAAAATTCCAAATGTAGAAAAATATTTGTAATATTCTTTACTATTCTGCTTGTAATGACCTCTAGGTACCTTTACCTCTTTGCAAATAGTCTTTGGGTAATCTTTCAAAAAATTTTGCTAAACCACTGACAGGTTATAAAGAACACATGCGCTAGATGACCATTGATTTTTCTATTAGTGATCTTAAGAAGAGAGAAATTAATTAGCAAACAGTGGGACTTGTCTGTTCTACACCTCCTGCCCAGTCAACTTGGAAAATGTCTACCAGGTGAAACTGTTAATTAGACAAAAGACAGGAAAAGCACTGAATGAATATGTAGGAACAAGTTTCTTGTCAGAAGTATTTCAATTTTGATATGAAATGTGGCTTATAAAAAGTTATTTCAACATTTAAAGCCTCTTTGCTAGTCAAGTGGAACAAATAGTCTAAAAGGAAATGCAAAAAGTATCATAATTTAGGAATTAGCATACTCCAAAATCTGAAAATGGTTGACTATGAAATGAGTTGTTCATGGGCTTCCAAAGGAAAAAGTAAATCATATGTGAAACAATTATCTGCACCCACGGCTTATGTGGTAACTGACTCTATGGGTTGCGGTTTGTTTATATGGTAGTAAACAGGTAAAAGTATAAAAATGAAGAATATACACTTCACTCTAATCCAGTGAAAGCTGGTGCTGTGTGTCCTGAATCATGGTTACACAAAGAGCTTTTTGTCTATAAAATGAAGAGGCAGTCTTCACCTGAATGCAGGGACTAGGGGCTTCCACACATGCCATTTCTTTGAGTTTCAGTAAGGAAAAGTGAAAAGGGAACAACAGTGTTGCATTTAGGGGGCTCCAGCAAAGAAAGAATAGGATGAAAAGAGGTAAGAATGAGAACTTCTCTATCCTTGCCTTTTCTGTCAAGAGGATGCTGAAAATGCTTCATGAATCTGGTCGCATAAGTAAACTGGAAGATGCAATACTTAACAACTGGTGAATACACATTAGCAGCTAAACATAATGAAAAGTAGGTATTTTGCAGCAAGCCTATATTCTTTGAAGACCTTGGGAATTTAAATTTTGAAACAAAACAATTTCTGTCTTTATGCCAAATAGATGGCAGCTGAATCATGGCTTTAAGATACCTCAGCTGTAGGCAGAAGCAACTACTCTGTCTTAATCCCACTGTGAACTTAGCCCAAATGCCACAGTCCTGATTCGCAGTGAACAGTACCCGTTCACCAGAGTGAACTAATTTGAAGCAGACTTTCCCCATGGGAAAGCTGTAGTAAAAAAAGGAAAAAGTAAAAATACAAAGAAAGTTCATTTGTGCTAGTTAAAAAAAAAGTAGTAAGTTTAAAACAGTGAAATAAATTAGGATTTATATTTCGTTAACAATGAGTTATCACAAACCATTCCCATATATTTCCTGATGGTTTACCATTACATAACCTGCTCTATATTTATAATGTACATCTGGCATACTGTACTTCTATTCAGATCACTTTAATTAAACCAGCCTCCAAGCTCCCATATAAAACAATGGAAGTTCTGAAATGCAGGAAAACAGCAGCACGAATTCATGAATAGCCCTGTATGTGGAGGCAGGCAATCTGCAGATTAGTGTGGTGGTTTCCTGTTGTTAACACCATAAACTTGTTGAACTCTGTTAGCTAAATTCTTCTAACTTCAGCCCAGTTGCTGCAGCTACAGCAGAAGAGATGGGCCAGAAGACAAAAGGAAAAGATGAATAGCTTTTTTTAGATTGGAAAGAAAAAAAAGTAAAAAAAAAAAGAAGGAGCAAGCTTTGGGGGCTTGAAAAGAAATGCAGTGCTTCGGAACTCTCTGACTAAAATTACAGTATCAATGTTCCCTCTCAAAGACAAAAATTGCTTGAACCAAATAATCAGTAATAGATAGGAATGAGAGGCCAATGTTGAAACAATTTCTAAAAAAGGCTTGATGATTTAGACTTAATTTTCAGTAAATGTCTTGCTTAGCCACCAATCTCGGAGGGACTGAGAAGTTCCCAATAGACAGACCTCTTCTCATGAAGATCTCAATTATACGTATTTAAAAATAAATGATATTGCAGTGTTTGGGTGCAGAAGGTTATTTCCAGTCTCTAAAAATTTTGATATCCTGACAAGCTATTTAAATCCTCAAGCAATTAGCAGAGATTACTTTTAAAAGCTACAAGACTGATATAATTCATTATTTTTAAACCTTGTTGCAGGCCCCTTAACAAATTCTCAGTATGGATAAGGACCCTTGTACAGGCAAATAATCCTGCTGGTTAAAGGCTTATTTTTCTTAGCTATTTTTCATGAATGCTGCAGAATCTATGAACAACAGTCAGGAAAACATAAATATAGGATAGTAACTGTCATAATATATATTTATCTTCATATAAAACATATTATTAGTATATTCTACAATAAGTATAATAAAATAATATTCTGTCACAGGCTTACAGCATGCTAGGATAATTCAGGTTGGAAGGAACGTTAGGAGGATGCTAATCTAACCTCGTGCTCAAAGCAGGATAGACCATGAAATTGATAGTTCCTCCAACTAGATATTTGCAATTAATAAAATCAAAACCAGCTGAAACATTCCTACAGAACCTGGTCACAATACAGACCAGTGGTTTTAAAATGTTGGTAAAGTTCCTTTTGCCACCAATTATTTAATTCAGCTGAAAGTGGAATTAATTGGTAAAGGTTACGTGATCTAATTAGTGAACAGAATGTGTGCCTTAAGCCACCAGTTGAGTTCTTAGTGCAAATGCTCACTTTATGAACTACTTGATATGTAACTGATCCAGACTGTAACATCTGTTTACAGCACATTCTTTGTCAAATGCTTTGCCAAACGGTGCAGTTCTCATTTTTAGCCCTGTTTTCACCTTTTTATCCTGTTCTTCCCTGCTGGGAGAGTGTCCTAAACACAAGGCCATAGACATAAAAGTTTTGTTTTCTGATCTCTTGAATAGAAAGGGATAATTTCACCAAATAAATTATTTGCAGTGCTTAATATGACCAGTGCAAATAACTCCATAAGCCACAGGGGAGAGACGTTTCTCTTTTTCCTGCTGCTTCTGCTGTTCAGGGAGATATTGAAGTTTTAGACATTATGAAGATTATCCAAAATGACATTAGTCTAGTCACAACTGTAGCAATATCCTCCTGTGTTATACCAATTAATTTGCTGTGAAAACCTGTATAAAGAGATTCTGAACAAATAGAGGACTAGTGAAATCTTACTCTGCGTTGTACAAATAAAATTTGTAATTAAGGTTTAGGATGGGGAGTTTCTATTTCTGCTTCCAACAGCCCTTCTCTGCAGAGAACTGATATCCCTTTTGTTTAAAGATTCAGGAGTTAGAGCATTATTTTATTGTAAATTACAGGATGTAAGAATTAATGGCATAATAATTCCAAAGGGAAATAATTTTAAGGTAATGATATAATGTTCATGTAAGGTGAGATTCTGTATGGTTTTGTGGAGATGTAAGATACAGGGGAAGAGAAGGAAGGGGAAAGTGGAAGAAAAAGGAAGGAGGCCATGAATTAGGAAGCTAACCCTATATGTAAGTGCATATGGCAACTCAGAAGGAGCAACAGACAGGCACGGATCCAAATGCCTTACCCTTGTAGTGGCCAACTGAGCAGGGATTGATACAGTGGCTGAAATAAGAGGCAACTGCTGTGTCCTCCTGCCAGTCAGAGACCTGCAGAGTCACTCCTTGGGCTCTGTTCCCCAAACTGCTGGTGTGGACCTACCCCCAGTGCCGTGGGCTTTGTGCTCCTCATTGGTACCTAGCAAAGAGAACGGCTGCAACTGCAGTAAAGAACATATGGCTTTACACAGCAAAGTGTGAATTTTCTATGACACTACTTGGCTTGTGATTGCATAAGCCAAGTTTGTTTTGGAAATTATGAACCTCTATAATTCCCAGGGAAATAACGACACATCAACATCCAACAGGATACTATGATGGCCAATTTTTATTTGCTTTGAAATTAAACTTTTAACATTGATTACTGTCCTAATATTAAATACTGTTCAACAGCCACTTAAGTGCAGGAAGAACAATGCTGATGTGTAAGTCCTATATGCCACATAGGCAAAATGGTATACAAAGCTTTCAGTGTTGCTTGGTCATCCTGCCCGGTACTCATCAACAGAAGCAAAGAGACGCCTTAGTATATTTTGTATAAAACATAACAGAGAAGACCTGCTTGTGTTACTGAAGTGAATTCATGAGTCCACGTGGGCTTCTAATCAATGGAGCTAATCAGTGATATAGTCCTTCTGGAATGGGAGAAACACTAGAGAGAATGGCAGTCATAGCACTGTCAGTCCAGGTGCAGAAGTCACCGCTGATGTACTGTGAACAACAAAAGAATGCAGAAGATGAAAACCAAAGCCCAGATCTGTAAAAATAAATGACTGTGTGATCTGCAGTAAAAAAAAAAAAATTAGGGTAATTGTTTAGATAAACAGTAAAGCCCATCTGCAGACATTTTACAGTGCACTTCAGAGTCCCAGGAAAGCGGGCAGGAGAACAGCAGCCGGGCCAATAGAGACTGGGACAGAAACTGCCAGTGATCAATTATTAGTCAGTAATAGAGAAAAGCAGAAAAGAAACACTTGTAGTGCTGCAGCCTTTCAAACAGTGCACTATAAATCCTGCTGTTTTCTCCAGGTATTAGTCCTTCTGTTTTCACAGGGAAAAGAAATAAAGAAAAACATGGAAAGGATCATGTGTAAGTTATGGCCATGTAGGGAACTGAAAGCTCCCTCGTGGACATATCAGTTGACTTAAAATAACTGGAGATTAGGTGTCCAAATTCCTTAAGATGTTTGAACGTTTTAGTCACTTCATTAATCACTGAAACTAGGAGGGGGACAGGGTGTGCTGGCTTCCACATAAAGAACCATAAGAGGGTTTTCTGTGATTGACACAGATGTTAGATGTTAGATACTGAGAAAGGTTTCTTTGGGCTCATTGTTTATGTGATGAAAATTGCAGCTTTAGAGGAAGGAAAAGAATGTAAAGTCCCAGATTTTGTTTCAACATTTGCAAAATAAATTACCTTGATTTTTGAAGTGACATTTCATTTCAATATTGCCTGAATTTAATGCATAAAAAAAGAAAATAAGTAATTTTGTGCATACAGGTGTGCTAATAAGATATGGTGGTTTTATGGATAGCTGGTCTCATAAGGTTTTCAAGTTCTGAAAGGCAGGTCAAGCATCATGTACTGTGTGGATCTTCTATCTGTTAGCTTGCCTCCACTCCCAGGTACAGAATGGGACGAATATCCTACATATTTTAATCTAAGATTTGCCTTTGACTCTAGCAGAGTGAAATACACATGCTTGCCAAATAAATACAATTTCACAGTTCAAACTAGCTAATTTTAAGTTGTGAACAAAGTATCAAAATGTGGGTAGCATCCCAGGGATGTTTTGCTATACGGTTCTATTTCCATTAAAATTCTGAACCAGTAGCAGTGACTATAAAGTTTATATTTTATTTTGTGTGTGGAAGACTTGCCTAGAGAAGATACCTTATTTCTTAGAACTATATTTGGATTAGCTGTTCTGTAATCATGCTGCACTGTATGAATTTCATTAAATACTTTAGCATGTGAGGAATTGTTACAGCAGTCAGGAGATACTGCACGAAAATCAAGCAAAAGGGGTACATTTTGCACAGCTGTGAATGGGAACAAATGTAGTTAAGGCAACTCTTATTGCAACGTTTTCATCCTTATTTTAATTAATTTTTATTGTTTTATCAAGTAATTTTTGCTACTTAAAATAATGGTTAAAAACCTGCAAATGTTGTAACTATCATTGCATACCCTGACACTCTGTGCTATTGATAAGCCCCATAGCCAGTTATATCTTCTGCAAAATGTCAAAGGACATTTGACATTAGATTGTATAGTTATTTGTGCATTGCAAAATCAACCACATTTCCAAAAATGTTAAAAATCCAAACTGAGGTTGGCCACAAATTACCTAATTTGAGACAATGAATTCATTGAGCTTTTAGGATGTGTTCACAGTTTTTCTTCTGTCTCTTTCTTAACATTTTGAATCACTAAAGCTCCATGCTGAAAAGGTCTAATACCTGTGGTTTACAGTCATCTGTTACCCATTCATTAGAGGGGCTTCTCTGAACCACTCCTTTCCCTGCCCAACACTGAGGTTTGAGAAACAACCCACACATAAAACAATTGCAGTCAGCAAAACAATCAAGCCCATTGTTCTCTGCAGGGACTTGTTCCAAAGAGTACATCAACTGGAATTATTTAGAAAACTAAATTACTGCAAGATGGAGTCAGAAGCATACTGGCAACACTTTGAAAAATCATCTTGTTTGTTCTCTGCTTGCTTTTAAAAATATCTTTTCATTAAAAACATTACTGAGAAAATATTAATAGAAAATTGCATATACCAATTTCAGTGTAAGAATGAGAGATTATTACTTGACTTTTGTGGTCTACTGTAATCCTGTAATGTTTTACATGGGATTTTTCATGAATGCAAATCTTTCTGTTTGAATACAGGGATGTGTAACATCACAGCCAAAACATTTTCCTTATCTTTGCTTGTATCAAACTTTTATAGATAATTTAGCGAGAATCAAGCTGAGCTGAGGATGATGATCAGCTCTTTAAGTCACAGGTCCCTAAAGCAAGTTATCTGGCATTTCCCAGGTTCATCCAGCACAGTAAAGAGAAGACATTCTTGATGCTGCTAATGACATTTTGAAAAATTTAGTCCATGCTCTGCATTTTAGCAGATGATGCCAGAACCTGGTTTCACACATTGAATGAGGAAACAGTATGTGCTCTTGCCCATTTTTTGAAGAAGGCAGCTACGCCTATATTGCCATTTCAGAGAGTCAGAATGAACTGTCGTTATCCACAAGAAATAAAAACAGCAAAATTGTTATTATCTTTCTAGGGTTGGGGATTTTCCCTAGACACGAGTTTCAGTTATGACACTGATTTACGCACAGTTACGAGTCACAATTAGAGAGTCAGGACAAGTCAGTACTTATCACATAACAATATCTGAGACAGGTTTTTTCCTTCCTAGTCTAATTTTAGTAAGCCCAAAAGATAACAGTTATCACAAGATGAGGCTTGCAAAGTCATTTAGATTACAGTTTTCAAACTTGAGAGAACAAAATTAAGCACTAAATGCATATTTAGGTACCAAATTAGCCAAAGGTTGCTTCTAAATCTGTATTAGTGAAACATACGAGTTGAAGCTAATGATTTAGCTGCCTAAAAGAGACAGGACTGGTTAGCTAGCCAAACAACCAATGTATAGTATAGATGTTTGGAAAATTAAATACTAGGGAATTAGTACTTGCAGTAATAGCTGTGTTTTAAAGAGGTGAAGATGTGAAAAAAATCTCTAGACTGATATTCATATCAGTTATCAACTCTCTTGATCTGAAAACAAAGGATTGCCTGGAGTATATTTCAGTAACATAAGTGACTTAAGCATGGCAGGTAAAGCAACTAAAAAACTTTGGGATTGGGTAAGGGAAAAAACATTCTGTTTCTGAGCAATTTGCTATTATTGGTTTTTCTTTTTTTAAAAAGGTAGATTTATTTTTTTTCAAAAGTTATTTAATTTACATGGGTGTCCATGGCACACATGAAGTAATTAATTTCATCTGTAATTTCATTTTGAATTTCATTATATGAAATTATTTCATGTGACAACAATCTATGCTAGAATGTCATAAGTGTATCCCAGAAGAGGGTGCTTATTCTCTGGGCTGGACCCTCATGTGCAGGAACGCTACCATGCATAAGAAAATTAAAAGTGCACATGGATGTTTAACATGGTGGGTGGAGCTGATAAACCTACAATGATAACTCCCTTTACCTCCTATTTTTTTTCTCACCTTTGCTAGTAAAGCTTTATAATCAAAGAAAATGAATATTCACACATTCAGTTTCAGTGCTGTTAATCCTGTAAAAGAATTTTGTACTTGCAACTATGCTTTAAATTAAAAAAAAACAACAAACAAACAAAAAACAAAGCAACAAAAACCTGTTCTATTAATTTATAGTGGTAGAGTGTAGGGATTTTACCTGCTTGCTTAGCATCTTCTCACAGCAAATTAAGAAGATTGTGACGCTGATATTTGGCTTCTTTTCTCCTCCTCCAATAAAGTTTGAACAAAAAGTGATTATGTATTAAAAGTAGCCTCCATATCCACAACCTTTCACTCTAAATTCTTGATCAAGCATTCTAAAATAAAAGGTCAGTTTTCTAATACAGAAAATTTCAAACCCAGGGTGCCATAACATCTGAGAATGGAAGACCTTAATATACCATAGTCAATGACAAATGTCAATGACAAAAATCAATAAGGTACTATAATACCTAGTGCTAAATCAAATAGGAATAATATTTTAAGTCACAGATCTCTATAATATAATATATAACATTATATATTTTATATAAAAATAAATAATACTGATAAAATTTCAGTGGGTCTGAGTTAAAAATTATGACTAGAGAAGACCACATAGAAGATTTGTATAAGTACAAATGTACCATTAGCCACCTATTGAATAAAAAACCCCCAAACATAGAAAAGACATAGTGCACAGATCCAGACAAGTGAGGCTGATAACAAAGTAGTGTTATATGATTTCTATTATTTGGAATCAATTAGCTGATTGGAAACAGCAACAACACATAAAGGTTTTTTTTCTGTTCCTTGAACGATCATTTTTTGGGACAGCAAGTACCAGAAAAAAGAAGGACTTTTTCGACTCTAGGATTAGTTCAGAAAATGATGATGTACTCGCATCACACAGAGAATAATACAGACTGCAGCACAATTAAACTAATATCTGGGGTAGAAAAATCCAATAAAGAATTATTAATATGGGACAAGCTGTAAAAAGGAAAGTCTAGAAAAGAAAAACAGGTCAACAGATAAATTTATATAAATATATATGCAAGTAAATATATGGATATTTACATGTAAAACTACATATTTACAAATACGCACATATATATATATCCGTTTCTATATCATTACATATACACACATTTGTATGTAAGAATAGAATTGGTAAAAAAGAAATGGATTTTAGCTCAATGTGGAATAAGATAACTCTCATTTACAAAACGTAAGACAAGATGGAAAGAAGAGAGGCCCATAAGGAGCAAGAGGAGAAAATAGCAAACATTTTTAACTCTTGGGAAGGAAGACATTGTCAGGAAAATTCGTGAATTCTTTGCTTTACCATGGAGCAGAGGGAATGTCTAATGCAAACACTGACCTTGTAAGTTAGTAAATTACTCCTTTCTCTCCATTTGATTTATAGAAGGTGGTGAGAAATAGTTTCAAAGGTAAGTGGTGTGCTTGACACGCCTGAGGGATGGGATGCCATCCCAAGGGACTTGGACAGGCTCGAGAAGTGGGCCCACATGAACCTCATGAGGTTCAACAAGGCCAAGTGCAGGGTCGTGCACCTCGGTCAGGGCAACCCCCAGTATTAATACAGGCTGGGGGATGAAGGGATTGAGCGCAGTCCTGCCAAGAAGGACTTGGGAATACTGGTGGATGAAAAGCTGGACAAGAGCTGACAATGTGCACTTGCAGCCCAGAAGGCCAACCGAATCCTGGGCTGCATCAAAAGAAGTGTGAAGAAATTTTTTACAATGGGGGAGGTGAAATGTTGGAACAGGTTGCCCAGAGGGGAGGTAGGTGCTTCATCCCTGGAAATATTCAAGGGCAGGCTGGATGGGGCTCTGAGCAACCTGATCTAGTTGAAGATGCTCATTGCAGGGGAGGCTGGACTAGATAACCTTCAAAAGTGCCTTCCAACCCAAACTATTCTATGATTCCAAAGTATCCCAAAATAACAGATCTATTCTAACACTATGAAGTGTCAGCACAAGTTCCACTTACAGCAGAAAGGTTTTGAAGACCGGTAGTTTCTGGTCTTCTAACGGGTTTGAGAGGGAAGTTGAGAGAATACTGCAACATCCATGGTAGAAGCGGGGAATGAAGTCAGCTAAGGGACTGAAAGGAGTCATTTGGCTAACCCAGAAGGCCAAGGCATATAGAAGGCACAGGTCAGAGATTATCACTGTTTTTAAACACAATGGTCCTGAAACGTCTCATCCCAGGGTATTTAAAGAACTCAAAATACCTCTTTTGGGGTTGCGCATTTACTTTTGAGAACTTACAAGGGCCGATGTTGTACAAAATATGGGAAAAGAAGAGACATGGTAAATATCTTTAAAAATAGGGGGAAAAAAACCCTAGAGAGTTATGGACTGTTCATCTTAAAACAACCTACTGGAATAACTAATGAAACTGTTTACCTGCAAAAAAGCAAGCCGATGAGTAGCAGTCAGCATGGGTTACTTAGGGACAAATCATGTCAAGCCCACGTAATTTTATTGTATGACAAAGATGCATTATGGACAGAGGAGAGGAAGAATATGCCATATATATCTTCACTTTAGACTTACTAAAATCTGGACTCTGATACTGTTTCTCATGATATTCTAAGGAAACAGTGTCTTATTAAGTGTACTTTAGGGTGGTATAAAACCAATAAGAAAATCTTTGATAAGTAGTATTTATTAATGGGATACTCCTAAAACGAAAGGAAGCACTGAGTCTGATTCTGCATATGACTGTCAGGGATCTGGCACTAATCCATGTTTTTGTTAATACCCTGAAAGATGGGAAGGGAGTGGTAATTAAATCTGTAGGTGGCGCTGAGATGGAAGGCATAGCATTATACTGATGGATGGGATTTTGGTTCAGAAGGGTCTTGACAGATTGAAAGCATGGTCTGAAGAAAACCAAAATGCAGTTCAAGAGGCACAAGTGAAACAGCGCAGATAGACAGGCCTAATCAGCCACACAAATTCAGGATCTAGAAAAACTGGCTGAGAAACAGGCCAGTAGACAGGGATTTAAAGGTATTAGTAGATCACAAGTGGAAAACAAGTCAATAATGTCATGCTGTTGAGAAAAAGATAAGAGCTATCCTGGGAAGATTAAAAGGAGCAAAGCGAATAAACATACGGTATATCTTTCTGCTCTGTTCAGCATTTGTAAGAGTTCAGGAGGAGTACTGCGTGGGGCATTTCAACAGAGGTGTGGAAGACTCTGCAGGGGAGAAAAGAGACCAGTCAGAGATCTGAAAAGTGGCTCCTGTGCAGACAGGCTGAGCAATCTGCTCTTTAATGTGTGTAATGCACAGGAAAGAAGAACACAGAGAGTGTTTGACTCATACTGACCTTAAAAGGCTGCTGGAAGAGAAACAGAATTGTCTTTTCTCCATGACCACAGTAAACAGGAAGAAACAGGCTCTAACTACCAAGTATTTTTGGTTAGATATCAAAACCCAGGATTTGTCTGTGTAAAATAAGTTGCCAAGGCACGTGTGGGATCTTCATCACTGGTCTCTCTGACAGCTATTCAAGGCTTTATTAACTGTTTCAGCAAGTGTCTGTTGGGAATGGTATACTTAACCTCATTGTGTGGTAGGCCAAAGGACTAGAGGGACACCTTGGAAATCAAAAGTGTCCAAAGTTTTAGTGACTACTTGTGACTTCTTTGAAAATGTAATCCAAAGTGTTTGGTGTGGGAGTGGAAGAATGAAAATGATGATGAAGTGATGGGATAGGAAAGCTTACTTTACTGACATATTCCCTCACACTGGTAAATATGTTTTTTAACCATCAAGGTAGGAAAGGAAAAGAAAATTTATTATAAACCATCCTTGCACTTACCATTGTTTGCACTGAATCTTTTGCTGCTATTTCAGTTGTATTTTTGCTGAAGGTAAAACCGATAATAATGATCTACTTACATGGCCTGTTCTCTGTATATCTGTCATATTAAAGTCCATGCTGTTTGTTTATCATGCAGTGATCTATAACTCTCTATTAATTTAATTATACTAAAAGATCTTAAAAGCCTTCGGCTAAGTAACATGTCAATTACAAATGAGTTTAACTTGGAATAAATATAAACTTAATACTTGTAATTTATTGCTTTAAATATAAACAAAGCCCTTACTATGACACAATCTATTATTAATTGCTCCAGTGCCCCAAGTACAATTAAGCAAATCCATTTACATTTTCTTCAGAGGAAGTCGATGTTCATTTCTCATAGGAAGTGCAAGGAGCCTACCTTTCCACTTCTTTTAAACCCCCTAATGCAACAAAGCACTTCTATGTTTAATGAAGTGTATCATGTAGGGGGTGAGGGGACTGCTGGTGGCGTGGGAGGTAAAGCCACATGGGGGGGCTTGTATTTCCTTGAAGAAAATAACATTCAATCAAATATCTGGTCATATACAATTATTTCTTTAGATATAAGTGATGAATGCATGTTTTCTAGTTGAAGAGTCTGTATTATCTTTCTCCAGCACCCCTTCAGTAACAAGGAGAAGCTGTTTGGAGTTATATGTGTGTATATGAGTACATGTACGTGTGTGTATGTGCATTATATATGTTCAGCTGAAAAGTATCTTAAACTTTTTTATATTAGTTATACTTGCATGTATTAAAGTAGCTAAACTGATATTTTTTTTATGTGTGTGAAAACCTGTACTTATAAAAATGTCAGCCGCTCTGCTGAGACCTGGTACTTCATGCCCGGGGTAAAATTTTATTGCCTAGTTATAAAAGAGAGGGTTTATAGTGGAAACCCTGACACAACATTAACTATGGTTACGCTATCAAAGGAGTGCAGCATTTAAGAATTTAGGAACTATTTCGTTGGTGTGTGTATAGGCAGTCACATGTCTGTCTGTGTCTAAAACTTCATCTTGACTTACAAATGTCTTTTACATTTATTTTTGAACACTTTGAGAAGCAAAGTCACAAACTAGTTCTGACAATAGCACCTTCAGATGTGTATCCTCCCTGCTTGTTATCTATAAACAATATAAAAATTTCAAAAACTGGAAAAAAAAATCACCACTAGAGTGTGTATAGCTTAAAAGAGGATGAGCAATGCTTTTTTTTTTTTCTATTTCTTCACGTTAGGAAACCGAGTAACGCATAGTGAGTTGCAAGAAGTCACACACAAATCAGTTACAGAGTTGGGACCAGAGTATAAATCTTCTGAGGTCCAATCCTATACTTCAGATTCATGGGTTCTAGTGATATTAATGAAAAAGTGAAATGAAATGAGGAGAATTGAGTTTATAAACATTTAATGGGCAGAACTGAGATTTTTGGGGAATGAGCTCAATCACACATCTCTGTGGTGTCTGTCTATCTAGTTGCATCAAATGGAACGGGCCAGACAATCATCCTTGGACCTACCACTCATCAAGTTATGAGAAAACTAAGGGTTGTATCTATAAACCTGCAGAGAGTTTACAAAAGGTTTACAAAATTTCTGATGGCACTTGCAGCTAGTTCACTGGCTCCTGTGAACACAAAAGGCTGCGTGGGAGAGGTACAGACCATCACTTGGGTTGCCTGTAGCAAGAAAACAATAGAATGTGGAAAAAATGTAGGCTAGGCACTATTTCAAAGGATCTCAAGGTAATTAGGTGCTCTAACACTATTCAGTCTTGATGCAAAGCCATATTACTTCCTAGCAAATAACTCCTTCATTTTCTTGCATGTGACAATGATATCAAAAATAAAGCAAAACCAATTCCTGTCACATTTCCAAAAATCTCGTTTTGAATCTTATGATTCTGAAGGCTAATAGTATAGCAGAAATGAAAATACAAAACAATACTACTTTATCCATCTTATAGTATGCAGCACGCCAACATTCCAATCCACTATAGGCAATATGTTTAATTACTAGCTATACAAAGGTAGCTGTCTTTAAGCTATTAAACTGTGTTAACATGAACTTTTAACTCTTGATAACACAGAATTTAATTGAAATGTTATAATTCAAGATTTGCTCCCTGGGTATGGCCTTTTAGTGAACAAAGAGAATGAGATACAGTGGCCTGAGTGATGTTAGATAGTTATATCCACACCATTTAGGTACTTGTGCTTGAAACATTGTCCTCATATATTTCAAATATGTCTTTGGAATCAGAGACTCATTTAATAATTTAAGTTAAGAGGAACCACTTGAGGTCAACCCCCTGCTCAGAGCAGGTCTAATTTGATAAAGGTTGCTCAGGGTCTTACCCTGTCAAGTCTTGAACATATACAAGGATGGAGACTCCACAACCTTTCTGGGCAGAATGCTCCAGAATTTGACCACCCACACAATAAAATAATTTTCTGTATATCTAATCAGAATTTCCCATGTTTTAGCTTGTATCTGTGGCCTCTGGAGTGTCATGGTGCACCTCTGAGAAGCTTCTGGCTCTTTTATCTGCACCCTCCGATCAATGCAGTTGCAAACTGCAATAAGGTCCCCCTTAAGCCTTCTCTTCTCCAGACTGAATTAACCCAGTTGTCTCAGCCTTTCCTCATACGTTACATGCTCCAGCTCTAAACCACTCTGGTGCCTCCACTAGACTGGCTCAAATAAGTCAATATTTTTATTGTACTGGGGACACCAGAACTGGACAAAGCGCTCCACAAATGCTCCGCAAGCATCAAATAGTGGGAAAGGATAAATTCTCTAGATCTGCTGGCTGCAATCTTTGTAACACAGCCCAGGAGGCAGTTGATCTTGGCTTCTTCCTTGCTGCTGCACTGATGACTCATGTCCAACTTGCTGTGCACATGACCTGCAGATCCTTTTGTGCAGAGCTGTCTACCAGACAGTTGGTCCCCAGCCTGTGTTGGTGTGGGCAGTTACTCTGCAGCAGATGCAAGGCTTTGCATTTGATCTTGTCAAACTTACATGGGGTTCTTGTCAGCCTTCATCCAGTTCCCATTAACTTTATTCCAGTTCTTATTAACCTTGCTCGATTGCCATGAGCTTTAAAAGATGGTACAGTGTTCTTGCAACGACATCGGCTGACTCCTTCAACGCTCTTGCATACATCCCATTTCATGCCATGGACATCTATGCACAAATTGTTATTGAATGATCAGATGTTGCCTAGTAATTTTCACTTGTATACCTATGTTTTTCAACTGCTTCAGAAATGTCCTCTTTCTTCCACATTAGTAGTAACATAAACATAGATTATATTTAGACTTGTTTCAATGGCTCCTTCAAACAGTCAAAGCACTGTGAAGGACTTTAGTGTAGAAGAGAATACAACTCTCAGACTGCAATTAGTGGAATGTTTCTTTCTGTGGCAGGCTGGCTAAGCTGGCCTTACTCCTCACCACTCCTTCCTGGCTCCATACAAGACCCTCCATTGTGCTGGTACAACTATTTGTGCGGCTGTTTGGTGAAATGGATTGCAGGGGTTAAAACTAGCCCTTTTCTGTAGTTTTTTTTTCTTTTTTTTTTTTTTTTCAATCCAGCTCCCTTGTCTTTCTAGTTCCCCACAGAGCAGTCCCACTGCCAGAAATAAGGGGAGAAATAAACATCAAGGTGCAGTATTAAGGAAACAACAAGGCTGATGGTGAAACGCTTGTCAGGCTGCATCCTCAGAACAAGAAAGAAGAACAAGAGTGATAAAAGGCAGGAGGAAAAAATGAATCAACAAAAAGTAATCACATCACCCTATTTCCTACCTTTATTGTAACATCCTACTCTTCTGGCATAGCCAAACATCTCTCAGCATAATGATGACATTTCAAGTAGCTGGATCAATTGTTTTTGTTATGGCGCTTGTATATATGCAATGCCCAGTAAAATCTGATTCCACCTACATTGTTTGGTAATTACAATTTATGATATTCCTAAGATAGATAGAAAAGTACAATTTTTATTACTCCCTTCTAGCTATTGTATCTTAATGAAATAGCAAGCACATAGAAATGTGTAAACCATAATCTGTTCTGGTAAATGTGAGGTGCTCTTGAGCTGAGCTAGTCTGCACCAGTGAGATGGACTTTAAGAGGAGCAGAGGTAAGACAGAGAGCAGATTGAGCAATAAAATATTCACAGAATAAATGCCACAACCACAAATAATTGAATTAAGCAATAACAAGGCAGACACAGGGCATTTCCTGGGGATTAATGACTAGCTGGGAGAGTTGATGGTCCACGGCGGTCATCAATTCCCCAGGAAATGTCCTGTACCAAGGTCATCGTTGCTATTATATCCCGCTTTTCTTTTCTTCAGCAAAGAAAAAGAATCCCACATTTTACCTGTTTTCACACAGTGTCATCACTCCTTTAAATGACTGTGGAACAGATGGGTTTGAATGACAGAGCTGCTGAAGGATTTTTGTGTAATTGATGTCCAGTGCCACAACCAATCAAAACTACTTTTTCATCATTGAATTTTTAATCAGGCTTATACAATATTTCAGTTTTTGACTTCTTTAACTCTCGTGAATCCTCAAATAATAATTTTATTTTGTTGTGGGCCTGCAACCCTGACAAATCTGTGTCTGCATTATAGCAAGGTGAGCCGGAGGAAGCTGGACATATTTTAGTCCTTTAGAAGTTTTCCTGTGGCATAAAGAACCTGCTGAGCGAACTGGCAGAGAATTTATGCATTCAGCCTGCTCTTTGGCAATAATGTGTGGATTTATAACATAAAGTACTTGCTTAGAACAGGTCAATAATGGAGATAATTAAATCTGTCTTTGCTATTCAATAACAATTATGAATTAAAATTTGTTATGGCAGGTTTTTCAATACAAGGCCTATCATGGCTGAATTCCTCTAAGACATAATTTTATCCAGACATGTTTAAGATATTATTCTGTGGCAAGTATGTAAATCTTTAAAATCTATTTTTCAAACAGTAAAATAAAAAATAAAGCACTAAACCCAAAGGTCCAGAAGATAAAGGAGCTTATGATTATCTGCATGCTCTTGGGTCAAATTTATTTTACAGTTACGCCAGTATTCCTTAACTCACTTATCTTCAGGATTTGTGAATCTTAATCTATCACTTTTTTTTCCCTTAAACTAACATTTCACATTCAATTAACCTAATCTTGAAACAGAACACTGTAGACTATACATTTTTTTAAATTACTGTTTATGATCCTTTATTCATGTTCCATTTATGCAGACTTTCTGTTACTGTTGGCATTTGCATAGTTTGTGCTGTGCAGCAAGTTGCTCTTTCTTCACTTCAGCATGATGTAGTTAAACAGCTTATTTTCACATGCCTAGAATTTTTTGGCTCCGTATGCCCATATTAATTTAACTGGCCAATTAGTTGTTATTAAAATATTTTAAAAGAACATACAACAACATATGCACAACAAATTATTTCTTTCCACAATTTTATTAACGTTTTTGTAGGTAGTTTCCAGTTTCTCACCTCCTTTTCCCACCAAGAGAGACTCTCCAAGTTTAGGTATAGAGACTGCACGTTAGATTCAGGGCCCCACTAAGTTTCCTTGAATTCCTTTAAGCTATGTTGAGAACATGGAAAAAATGGGCTGAACTAATGAAATCTTAGATCCCTTTCTTGTCTCACTCTAACGTCAGGAATTGATGCCACCCTTACAACGTGATAGATTCAGATCATCCATGACAACTGGCTGGTGCTGCGGGAGTTCTCAGGAGGGAGTGAGAGATTATTATCAGATTTGGTTCCCCAACTAGGTGCAAGTGAACAATAAATATATTGAAAGGGATGCAATACCATGTACTTAACCCCCTTTTTTGGTCAGCTCTAACCATGTACCCCATGTTGTTCACAAAGATGATTCTGGGAAGATCAAAATAGAACTGGTCTTTAATACTGAGGTTTTAACAGTCAGTTTGGCATTGACAAGGGGTATGTACCTAAATTTGCCTTGTAAACCTTTTGTGGCAAAAATAGCAGCTTTGCTTTGTGTTTGTAAATCATTTGGTTCTTAATCTATGATTTGGACTCCCAGACAAAATATAAATAGTGAACTAATTTAAAATTAAAAGTGCTAAATAATTTAGCCAGTCCTTCGCAGTTTTCCCTGACCGGTTCAGTTCTGCAGTACCGCAAACAAAAGGAGTCCCTTAAATACACAACCCTAATGCTACTGGCTGTATCAATGTTTCCCATTATACTTGCACCTCTTTTCCGAATTAATCTAAGATGGGTGTAGTGGTGGTCAGAGAGCAAAGAAGCAACAGACTGGAAGGCTGCAAATACTTATGTCTGTGTGTGTGTATGCGTATTAGTACATAGGTGTTATCTTGCTAAATCTTTGTCTAAATATAATATCATATTTAAGATATGAAATTTAAAAAATTTAAAAAAATGTCTAAAGATGGAAGAAAAAAGCTTCAGACACAAGTAACAAAATATCAGAATGGTCTTCAACTCTTTCTCCCCATAAGTCTGCTCCATTTCTTCCTGCATTTAGAAATAAAAAATAAAGCAAGAAAAAAACCCTGAAAACACATTTTTTAATAAGGACACAGTGGTAACAGCAGTAAATCTGTACTGAGGGAGAAGGAGCTAAAGTACAGTAGCTGAGAATCTGGCCTAAAGTTTGTACATAAAATAAAGATAATAGAAAAATGTTTATGTTTTCTTCATGGGTTTACACATTTGGATTTAGTGCCATAGATCAGGTATAGCCAACCTTTTAATCTCTGGAAGTCAAGAATGTATAATGTCAGAGTGTTTAATTTAGTATTTTATATTTTTTTTTTCTGGAAATATTACAAGTATTGAGATCCACATTTTATTTCTGGAAATTAGAAGAGAAGCATATCTTCTCTTAGGATATCTTACTTTACCTTGTGGGACAGTTGACTAATGTCAACAATCTCAAGACCAGAGTCCTGCAAAAAATAAAATTTCCCAATACAAAACCAGTTACTGTAATTGCCATTATTACTGGGCTTTACCTTTAAAAGTATGGTGTGTCAGTAGACTAAAAAAGAAGCCATGTTGCTTCAACACTAGCTATTGAATGAGGTTCTCTTAAATATTGATTCCAAAAGTATAGTCCTCTGCTCCTTTGCTGCTAATATATATAGGTAAAGATCATATTTCTAGATGTCCTTTTATGTCTCCAGGCTCTTCTACTGTAGATGAGAACAGAAGCTCAAAACTGCTCTATAGCATGGCCCAGAGGCAGCAAAAAAATATACAAATGCTTTCCCACAGAAGTTGTTGCTGTCCAGGGAATTTCCATGATGACAAATGGAGAGGAGGTGGGAGGCACAATTACAAGCAGGATGGAAGGATGCCAGTGAAGTATTCTTTATATCAGGTGTACCACAAACCAGCAAAGCTGGGTGTGGAAGAATGGAATACTATGGATATGTGGGGTGCTGTCTGATGGTGGGAAAAGGGATGTGGTTGAGTGGTTGCATGGCGGCCAAGCACTCTTCACCCTAAACCAGCTTCTTACCAGTTCCAGCCCACACCGACAAGCACAGAGGGGAGCTATAAGTGTTTGGAAACCCTTCCTGAGCTGCTGCCACCTTCTTCTGCTTGGCCCAGCCAGGCAATTCCTAGACACAATGGATACTGGCAGCGGCTTCTCACTGTATTCAGTGATGCCAGCGGCTGCTGCTGCTCCCAGCTGCTAGGTGGGTCCCTATGTGTGATGAGCATCAGTTCCTTCCACAGGAACTGACACAAAAGGAGACAATGTGGGCTGGCTGCTCCCACCATAGGCTGCATAGGCCATGCACGAATTTTGGACCTAGCAGCAGCAGATTTGTCAATAATACAAAACCGACCAGCCAGAAGAGTCCAAAAAGGCTTAACTTCACCTCCATACTCAAAGCACTTTAAGTGAAGGAGCACAGACATTGCATGCAGAGCATGCAGAGCTGTTTCTGAACAGGTGAATACACTTGTTTATTAACCATCCAATTACTTCTGGCACCGTTGTAAGGTATTTTTATACTGTTCTTGTGTTAAAGAAAGCTTTCAGTCTGATAAGTTATAACATCACACCTGTGCAAACATGAGGTATGATGCCATAAGCTTTACTTACAATTAAAGTTGTTTTTCTTAAATTACATTTAGTATAATCCACAATAAGACACTTCATTGTTGGCAGTTATTACAGATGTATCTCTGAAAAGGCTGATTGCTTAATTACACCTCTTATTATGATTATTCTGGCAAATTTCTAAAAAGAATCTCTAACAAAGAACCGGATGAATGTTTCCTCTATATTCTTCAGTTAAGGTTTGATTGTTCAACCTTTAGATTCATTAAAGTCAAACAGTTCAGCTTCTATTTTCTATTCAGTGAAATTTTACTTCAGGCAAATTTGACTTATGTGGTATTTAATCCAAATAAATAATATTATTCCAAACCCTCTTGCTTCCTATTGCACAAGGTTGTTAAACAATTGTCTTCGAAAACTCCATTCGTTAACTATGACAAGTCTCAATGTTAACATGTTATTGTTAGCATTTGTAGTAAATTGCCTTTCTTACTCATAAATACTTGAGTTGAATACTTAACAGTTATTTTCTGAAAATAACTCTTTGGTTAGTTTTTACTCCTTAAGCACAGAGAGCTTCCAACTAGGTGAATGGAAATTTCAATGGGTAAGTAAGTGATGATTTGGGTCCACGCAAAAATGATACCAAGTTTATTGGTACCTAATTTTGGTCTTTGTATCAGAAGCCTAATAATCTATGTACAGAAAATTACATAAGATTTAGACAACAAGACTTAATATCTCTCTCCACTTTTCTGTTATTTTATAATCAGATCACTCTTATCTTCCATGAATAAAAGTAGAAACTGCATTTAAGGGTTTCAAAAGTATTTCCTTGATTTAATTTCATAGGGATTTTTAGTAGCCGGATTACTTCAGTGCTACTGAATTTAGTATTTCAGAACTACTTCCAATCCCTGAATTTAATCAGGCATCTGAGTCTTTTCAGAATTAAGGCTGGAGTAGAAATATAGTTTATCATTTCTGGAGAAAAGACTGTTTTGATTGGAATGTTCATGAGTGCTTCTCCTGAATGAAGGCCTAAAAAACCCACAAGTAGTCTGCTCAAAACTTCTTACGCAACTAATAGTGTTCACTCTTTTCTTTCTAGACCCTTAGTAAATTTTGAGTATTTGCAAACTATGCAGATAGTATTAATTAAAGTGCTTATCATTATTGATTTGGTCTTACTCAGAACTGTATGTATGTAAAAGTCATACTGTAATGAATTAGTTGTCTTGAAGTAGGCACTATGTCTCTTTAAGGTGTGTCTTTGGAAGAATTCTCATTTCTATTTTTCTGAAACTGGAGATTGGAGATGGTTAAATTCAGATGGACAAGACTCCGATCAACATGATCTAACCCTGAAGTTAGCCTGGAGCAGGAGGCTGGACTAGCTGAGATCTCTTCCGGCATAAATTATTCCATAATTCCAAGATGAAACTTAGCATGGGTACAGTCACCAAGGCCCAAACAAGCTACGTCGGAAGGAGAGAAAACCCATTTTCCTGATATTGAACAATAGACTTATTACACACAAAGCCACTTAGGAATGACATAAAACAGAAACCAGCTGAAACAAAGATGAAAATGATAACTGCAGTAACTGCAAATCCACCACTGGACTAGAGAATCCCCCTGCACACACCTTCCTCCTCACCCAGGGACCCCTGATAATAAGAAGGACAGAATATACTTTTCAATGCATTCAGTTCTTATGTACTCGATATTAGAAGTACCAAAAAGGTAAAATCAAACAAACAAAACTCATGCCAAATTAACTGCTCCGAGTTAAACCTGTGTAACTGTGAAAATGATAGCAGATATCACTCAGCAGAAATGGATCCAAAAAGCTTAAAAAAAACGCTTCTTAAAATACACATAACAAAGTAACACTGACATTATTCACTGACATCCCGGGCTGTTAGGAACATTGCCAATAGCAAGTGAGGTTCATAATACAGTGATGCATTTTCATACGGCAAGGCAAATAATTTCCCTGGCAGCTGAAATAAAGTGTTGACTCCTCTGGAAAATTAATTAGCACAGAAACACAACAGAATATATGAAAGGCTTCTTGTTCCTAAAGGTTATTCTGTAAGGAAATAAATCATATGAAGGTATGAAGTGTGCTCTCCTGTACTTTATGATTAAGTGCTTATAATATAGACAGTCTCTAAGCCTCAGCTTTTGCTAGGAAGTTCACATCAAAGGTGAGTTAAGTCTTTATTATAAATACACGGTAAAATATAGAAACTAGAACTGCTTTAAGTTGGGAGATCCTCTGGTTTCAGTAGAAAGACCTTTCTTTCTTTTTATCAACTCATTTTACAAGTGATGTCCCAAATTTATGCTAAGAACATTTTCATGAAGCTTTCGCTCTCCTCTTGGCAGAAGGCCTTGAAATTTGTGTCAAATAAATTAGAACTAATGTCTTTGGCTAAAAAGAGGAGCCTGTTAAAGGGCAGTAGTAATCAAGACAAGATAATCATTTATCTGTGATTTTGTGGGTATTAGTCTAATATCCTGTCTATTCACAGCATGTCAAAGATAAGAGCAGTCACCGGTTTACTGTTTTTCTGCCCTCTCCTTCCTCCCTCCCTCTGTCCCTCGGGCCTCAGGAGATAAAAGATAAAAAACGCATATTAGGCCAATTGCAATAATATCCCACTAAAAGGGATACACTGTTACTATTATAAATTAATGCTTTAAAACTTCAGACTAAAAGAAACTACTATTAGATAATTATCTGTCCCCCAGATAATTATGCACATGAGTAATTCTGCCTCTCTGAAGAGTTTATAGGATTTACTGGAAGTCCCTAAAGGTATCAACAGTCACATGTGAACCTGTTTACAGGACTGTGACTGTAATTCCAGTCATGATAATGACTCCCAAAAAAGTTTCAGGGTGGAAAAGAATTAAGACAGATACAACATGAGGATTTTTGTCAATTCTTTTTTCCTACATGTAGTAATTTAAATGTTAGTGTTTAAACCTGTTACTCGTGCTGACTGCTACAGAAAAAAAAAACAGATCTCAAATGTGTTATTGAACTTCACTCTAGATGCTTCCAAGTAGTTAGAGATTCAATCCAGTTTATTTTGTCACCTTGCTGCTTTTGAAGGCTCTCCTTCCTGATGGGGAACCCTATCGAAAGGTCAAATAAAGCACGTAAGCATCCATTCTGTAGTCTTCATAGCCACTTTCCTGTCATGTAGTGATACACAGCAGCCTCGAGAGCTGACTCCATGAGCTCTGCTTGCAGAAACTTTAGGCTCACCCCAGTTAGTGAAGGGAAAGTGGTTTTCAGCCTCTCATTCTTTTACAATCTGCTTTTTGGCATAAGCATGAGTATTCTCCCTTAACTATGTTGGGAGTTGAGGCTCAGTTCACCTCCTAATTAATTAAGGCAAAGTCATTTATTTAAAATTAAATTATTTTGTTGTTGTGCACAGTGGCTAACCTTTCACATCTGACATATTGTATAGATCTTTTATTTTATTTACAAATGTCTGTTTAAAGAAATGATTAGTTCTGTAATTTGTTCAGCAAGGTTTCTTTATAGCCAAGGCCTCCTGGGAACTCTTATGCAAATAAAATCCATCTGGAGATTGGAAGTAATGCAGGTGAAATTATAAACAATATACTTAATTTTTAGGAGGATTTGAAGGGATATAAAAGCACACTTCATTAGAAAATCCAAGCTACCAACACATGTCCTAGTCACTGTTTTACAGGAGTGCTGCTACATACAGAATCAGCTTTCTTTGAGGTCCTCTCCAAATTATTGAAATCTGTCCCATATCAAATATGCATGTAATTTATGTATTTACTATTTTTCACAGTTTACTGACACATTTAGCTGTTTTCTTTTGAGTTGCAAAATCCAGATAAATAGAACACTGCAAACTTGCTATTAGTGTTCCAAATTATCTATTTTTGATCCTTATGAATGCAATTGTAAAAAAAGCCGTGATTTCATAGACTATTGACCATGTCCGGTAGCAAAGTGCCATACTCCAGAAGACTTCAGCTGAGGCCAAATTCTGCAACCTCCTGGAAAAGATATGGAATAAAATCTTTGCAAAGGTCTTTCCTCCTTTGCTCCAGAACAATACGAAGCTTGAGCAACAATAAGGCTCAGAGTTTTCCTGAAGTTGTAGCTAGGAATACAAGGTATGCAAGTATTCCGGGTACTTTCAGAGAGGTCTAAGAAGCAGACAGAAAATGAGAAAACCTAGGAAAAAGTGAGGTAGAAAAGGAATGCAACGAATGTATTTTACAAGCAAGATTCAAATAGAAAACATAGCTGTGCAGTGAGGTATACATCTTTGCCACCACTACTTTTCTGGTGGTAAAGAAGCAGCAATTACAGCATCCAAAGAGGTAAGGATGCCTTTTCTATGGCCCATCTGTCCTGGTTTGAGTGACACAGGACTAATTTCTCTTCTAATGTTTGGTAAAACTTCACTTTTAGAAGACTAGTGTCCAAATTTGTGAAATCTTTATTTTATAACCAGCTAGGCTCTGTGTGATTCAAGGTCTCAGTGTTTTCGAGCCTTGCCAGGCGTGGGGACAAGGAGGAGCGAGACCCAGGCACTTGACCCAAGCTGGCCAACAAGATTATCACATACCATGAAGGTCAATTCAGTATAAATTAGAAAGCTTGCTAAGAAGTTTCTCTCTTCTATGATGGCTGTGATCCGGAGAACTCCTTGCCCCGGTGCTGGACCCCTGAGCCCTTCCCTTTCTCCTGAAGCCATAGCGCTCTCAGCGTCCCACATTTGCTGTTCCCTGCTGGGAGTGCACAGCTTCCTGCTGATAGAATTGGCTGAGTATAATCCTTATATATTTCATATTGGTGTTGGGCTCAATATTGGCTCTCTCAATATTGGTTAATTATCTAGTCTTATGCTATTAAATCTGTTTATATTTCAACTCTTGGGTTTCCTTGTTTTTTCCTGATTCCCCTTCCTAGGTGGGGAAGGGACATCAGGTGATAGAATAATTGTCTGATAGACAACAAATTGTTGTGAGTTCCTCAAACCATAACACCATCTTATGCTCCATAGCCTGCAGCAGTTCTCTCATCTCCTATATGGTGGAGACCCTGGTTTGCCCAGGAAGCTGGTGTGCTGGGGTTAGAGAGTGCGAAGAAAAACCTGCTCACAATTAGTAAAATTTTCAGTGCTGTCAGAAGTTCATTAGATTATGTATTCTAGCAAACCGGAATCTATTATAGCTATTAGGAAATTATTTTATTTCGTTTCTTTTATTTCAAAATTAAAAATGGCCCATGAGTGGATGTTATCAGGCTCTGTATTACAGAAATTAATTAAAAGTTTGTAGCTATTGTTTTCTGTAGCTATGGAAGAGCAAAACAGTATAAAAGGAATGTCTTAGTTGTCTCTACTTTAAAAGTATATGTGCCATGGAAATTACAAGTCACATAGTGTCACAGTATGGCTATTGTTTACTTCCATGAGATGAAAATATGACTCCCAATTTCTGTAATTTAAAATGTATGGAATCTACAAAATCTAGTCTTACTTTATCACTCCATCACAAGGTAAGCCTCAACAGACTACCAGGCTCTTTTTCCCTATGGAAAGAAAAGAAAGGAGAGAGAAGGGAATGAAAGAGAAAAGAAAGGAGGAAAAAAACCTGCTGCATTTGCAGGAGGAGAATCTGTTATTAAAGTACTCTTTGGGACACATTTTCACTTTTATATGATGTACTTCATCCAGTGGCAAAAATTTAAGAGAGACAATTTTGAAAGGTTTGATACATTTCTAAAGGAAAGTGCATCAAAAGTTAAAAATGGTGACTTTCTTTTGTGTTTGTGAAGACCAGCTGAGTTTCCTGGGTTTCACCTTAAGAATGAGAAACCCTAACTGAACAATTTGGACATTTCTGCCAGTGTTACTAAAACAACCTTTGTTCTTTTGTTTGCTTAGAGTCATAGGAAGAGAAAATTTTGGCATGAAGAAGCACCATTAGTAAGATCAACATTTTATCAAAATGAGAACATATCATCCAACTGGTGTTTCACCTTGAGTATTGAAAGGCATTCACTTTTGTCTTCATGGGATAAAAGTGGCTCCTTTTCCAGTAAGATCCACCTCGATAGTTTCTTGATATCTTTAATGTAAGAAGAAACATACATTTCACGTTACAAATGATGCTTCTCAGTACAAAAGAGATAAGGGATTGTGCTCTTTGGACTTATGCATAAAGCTGGGTCTGTGCAGATTGTTGGAAAGGCAAAATGTATAGCAGGACTGCCAGCAATCAAAATAACTCAGAGAGGATAAAAGACATATCCATAAACTCTTGTCAGAGAGAGGCACGCTATCCTTGCAGTTTCTTCCAGAAGAAGTGCTGTAGAAGGAAAGACAATTCCATAGTCATTGGAAAGTGAGGCTGCAGTCATGGGACTACAGCTAAAAAAGCCCTTAAATTCAATCCGATCTCTCAAATCTTGGGATGTGTGAAAGATTCATGGTGTAAAACCTAATTTTCTTCTCTAAGGAGGCAACCCCCTTCTCATTAGGAGTGAATTCAGTGGAAAGTCCAAGAGGAAGAATCTTCTAGGAGCTTATCTTAAAAAAAAATAATTCCTAATTAAAAACTCTATTGATCCCTAAAATGCTTGAACTGTAAGGTGAACCATCCGAAAGAAGAAAATGTGAAAATTAAAGTTATCTGTGAAGCCTTTTATATATTTGCTTCACAGCACGTCTCATCAGAGACCATGGAATATCACACAATGTTTCCCTCCTATGGAGGACGTGCCAGCTGTTAACGTCATGCTTTCTTGCTTTCTTTTTAATTGCAATTCAGCAGAGTGTTGGCCTGTATGTCACTGCCCATCCTTAATCTTTATATACATTATAGCCTGCAACTTTGATTAATCTTTTAAACATTCTTCCACATCAAGCTACTACTCCTTTTCTTCTTTTTTTCTCTTTTTTTTTTTTTTAATCATTTCTGCCTATGATATGAGTCAAAGACTGCAGTTGTTTCTGACAGCTCCTAGGAAGCTGAGCCATGTGTCATATTTGTTTTCTATTTGTAATGCATTTCTCTGTTTTATTTCTCTTGGTTATGTATTGTTCTGTATGTTTTTGTGCATGTGTATCTCTGTGTATGTATATATGCTTGTGTACATATACCATTTCTCTGTTATATATCTGTATAGGTATTACATTTATAAAAAGTACACTTTCTTCTTTCTTCTTAATCTTACCACAGTCTTTTCTATAGAATGTGTTAGAATCTGTAGCAAAAAGAGAGGAAACAAGCAAAAAAAGAAATTAATATTTTTTCAGTGATTTGTACTGCGCACAACACATTTTGGAAGGTCCCAAAGAGAATCTTAAGCAAATACTGCCATTTGCACTGTAACTCTAGCGTGGACTTGTGGCAAAAAATTCCCACTTGTTGGAGGGGATGGGACCCACTCCCCCCCCTAAAAAAAAAGACAGTTTTACCTGCTTATTTGATGGCTGCTAGGACAAAAAGAATTAATTTTGATGCTAATTATAAAAAGGAAGCTTTTTGGTTATTTACCTAAGAGCCTTTCAGCCTTCCCCATAATTAGATGTGTAACTACCTACCTGTAGATAACTGGCAGAAGTCAGTCTCATATTACTAGTGAGAAAAATTTATTTCTGTTAGTTGTCTCTTGAGAACATATTCTGGAGTAGAAAAGTGACCAGAAGAACTGGTAGCGGTTTGCACCTTTTTTGACATTTCATAGATAATCCAAAGAAAACTGGATATGGTGAATAAATTCTATTTCCTCCAGAAAAAGTAGTTTCTTCCGTCCAGGTAAAAAGTATGTTGGTTTAGCACTGAAAGAAACTTGCAGTGTCTGTGCTGTATGTAGGCTGTCAATAAATAAGTTCAATTTCCAAGGCTGTCAATAAATATATTATGTATGAGTTTTTTCATTATGCTCAGATGCAACTCGAGGTATTGTCTCTGCCTTCTTGGAACTAAAGCTATTTTTCTCAACTGGAATAGGATTCCCTTACCACATATTTGCAAATACATTGCTAATAAGCCAAAGAATTGCATTTAAAGACAGCAAACAGGTTATTTTACTTTTCTCTTGATTCCTTCTGGGTGCTTTGAGTGAACTGAAAGGTGTTCTTAAACTTCTTTTTACGCTGACTTCATATACTGAGAAATGCAACGTTTATAGATAAACACTCTCACTTTTAATGAAAATTATTAGCTATCAACATTTTGCTTGGAGGCATAAGCCATAGCCCAAACTCCATTCAAATCCATTAAATATGCTTGAGACCCAGCTGTCAATAGGCACCATGAAGTAAATTTAATTTTCAGAGTCAATACAGAGCACAGCTGCATTAAGCATAGGATAATTCTGGCACATTATTAATTTGAATGGCCTTGTAAGGCATTGTCTAGACAAGATATAAGCCCAAGTTTTCATAGGCAATCTGTACATAAAATGAAGTATGTCAAGGTTGTAAAGAATACTAATAACACAGATCTGGCCTATTAACCAATATTGATTGCTCTTACTTTGACATGGTCCAGTAACTTTAGAGGTGAAATAGTAAAATGTTCAGCACTACTGCTTCTTTTTGAAAAGCAACACTAAGCATGGACTTTTTCATGGACTTTTTCCGATGAAGCTTGAATGCATGCAATCTTAAATGTTTACTAGCATTGTGCATGACTTCTAGTAATCTATTTCTGTGGATTGAGCCATCTTAAAAATGGAAGATCCATCAGAAATAGCAATTAGTCTTGCTAATAACCAGGACAATGAGACAGTTTTATTTCAAATGCTGTAAATATATACATATATTTGTTTTTAAGAATAATTATAGCTATGCTTTCCATAGCTAATGCCTGTTTTAGAAGGTTAAGCAAATACATACTTGATACTTACACTATTTATATATTGTTGTACAGAGCCTGTGTAACATTTCCAAGAGAAAGAAAGAAAAAGAAAATTAATCTTTTGAAAACTACATAACTCTGTAGTAAAATTGTTCCAATTTATTTCTGTGGTCCTCTATGAACTGTGCTAAGTGACTGTTCTGGTGCTTGCACTCTTCTGTGTGCAAACAGACTGGAGGTCCTTCTAAAACGTTAATGAAGTAAATCAGCTCACTGCATACTCACTTTCAGATGTTTGGTCTGTGTTTGGTGGATTTTTTCATACCCTGAGCCTGGAGGCTTGGATTCATTACTGCCAGCCTTAGCTAGGCCCGTGTTAACAAATAACGCAGACCAACAGGAGTGGATCTGCAGAGCACAGCAGTTGGTGCCGAGGACCAACGTCCTCATTGGACACATTTCCAGTGTGTTTTAATTTGGACTAGCTCCAGTGCAGTCCCATGGACTGAATGCCCTGTTGCAACTGTAATACTCTAGAATTGCACTCCTAGAGTGCATCTGCCAGTTTTCCTTCATCCAGGTCGCCTGGCTCAGTGTGGACTAACGCACAGGAATGGGAAAAAAATTGGGAGACGCATTCCAGAAGCTGAACTAAACTATTAAGGTGGACGAACCTGTTGGTTTCTTAGTTAAGATGTCTAAGGAACATAGAAAAATTCATAGGGTAAGTTAGGTTAGAAGGGACCTCAAGAGGTCCTCTAGTCAAACCTTCTAAGCAAGCAACCCAGACCCACTGCAGTGGAGGTGAACTACCACCCTCACAGCACCTCACAGCACGAGTCAACACATGCTATGATCTGAAGTACTGCTGATCTTTTTTTTTTTTCTTTTTTTTAACTATTGAATGAAGACAGGAATAAGACACCTGGGCACTTGAAGTTAGCTGGGATAAAAGCTTAGCATTTAATACATGAAAAACTATCTATAATACCCAAATTCTATCACAATAGAATAATTCACTCTTTCTGAGCCTAATGTACTAACGGTGCATTTTATTTTCTAAATATAAGTATGACTAACACTTCTATTTTACTTTACTTAGTGCAATACCGGAAAGTATTCTTCATAAAATTATGATTTTATGACTATTTATATTTTTATACATAATAATTATACACATAAATAAGGTATTATTTAGGAAAAAATGTACTGCAACAGTGAATCCCATAAGTTAATTTTAAAAGAAGTAAATTATTTCCTTGCACTTGTTTAAAATTTATGTTTTGAAGAAATCAAGTGTTCCCTTATTCTTTTATTCTATAACATTTAGTTAGTCTTGTCTGGAATGAAGGCTGATTATTAAATTATATGCTAACCATTAACTAGCTTCTTAGTCTTCTGTTTTTCAAACAACCTTTTTATAGAATTCTTAGTCTTCCCTCATTGCCAAATGCAAGCATTCAGAATTCATGAGACTGAAGTAAAAAAAAAATTCTAAAGAATGAAAAATATTTTCAACATGTGAAACTTTTTTTTTTAAACTGTCAGATGAGATTGTCAGGAAAAAGTCTGAATCCAGGAATATAAACTTTGAAAGGGACAACAAATGCTTCAATATTTGCAACAAAATCATGAGAATTGGCAACACTTAACAAATTTTTGTTCTTCTGCCGATAATTTTCTTTAAGGAATCTCACTCTGCTTGGTGTTCCTTGAGATGTGAAATAAATTCTTGGTACCACTGAAGCTCAGTCACTCAAACGCACTGTTGCAGTTTGTAGTTCTAAAGAGAGATTCCAGTTTTCTGAGTATTTGGGCTTGCTAAGGTTGCACCTCTTTTAAGAACACCTCTTTTTATCACATACAGCAATCTGATTGCAGAATATTCATTTTCTTTGATCCCTGCTTTCTCTTTTCATTGCTTTTGGTACGTCTTAAGTCTGCAGTTAAATAATATTTCTTTATATACTGTTTTCCTTTTGATTCCTCTATGTATATATTTTCCCCTCTACATTTTTTTTCATTATAACTTCTATATCAGGTTACGTATCATAGCATTTTTGTCCTAAATAAGTTCAAATTGCATGCAGTATATTACAAAATATTCAGCACTTTTTTTTTTTTCAAATTGCTTTGTTGGCATAATACAAATAGTTTACAAAATAAGTTTTGAGTTACATATTTTGAATTCTGTAGTAATAACTACCTGTTTCTAGGCTGACTGGCTATTGAAAATCTCCTCTTCAGGTTGTTTTGCACACTTTTTTCTCCTCTGCCTCACCTCATGATTTTTCAAGAGTAGTCCATGATATCCATAATTTTCCTACAATCTATTACAGCAAAAAGAATTAATTTACAATTTCTAAAACCCTCTCCTTTATTGATTTTCTAGGGTGCATTTTTATAGTTAAGTAGACCTGTTGATTCCTACATGATTTTTATTTTTTCTAAGTGTTTCAAATTCTCATTTGTTTTGATATCTGCCTAGGTCATCATGTTTTCCTTTGGGTCTCTTTATCCCACTGTTATCCAGCAAAGACAATTTTTGGAGGCTTGTAAATTTGAAGTCCCACAGCCATTACTCCTGCAAACTGGCCATGATATTGATGTGGTTGAGAAATTAAGGGAATAGTTGACCCATTTCAAATTTCATGAGAAATCCTTCATTTGGAATATTCAGATCCCAGTATCTGTACTGCACTGCCCTTCTTGAAAGAAGGGGGGATCTTTTGCACATGTTGGAACCTCACTTCTTTTTTTCAGTGGTGTGACCTGAAGCCTTAAATGTGGATACACATGAATATTGAAAGAGACTGATTTTGATGTAAACCTGGACATTTTGGCTAAACACAGCTACAGTTACCAAACATCATTTTTCACACACACGAACACACCTTTTTAAAAGGAAGTGAAGGTTTTGTACCATTCTGTCATAGTGATGGGAAATGTCACACTCACTGGCCAACCTGAAGCTGAAAAATTAGAAGTCCTCTTAAGCAGAGAAGAATCAGAAACCGAAGACTAAAGATTTGTTGAATGGCTCCTACTTGTACCAGTAGCTTTCAACACGTAGTGTACTTCTGAAAATATTGAAGTCTATAAACCGGTTTACAGCAGGGGTCATCAAAATGATGCAAATGGGATACAAACACAAAAGTTACCTTCTTCTTTAAAACATACTCAAACCACTGAGATGAATATTACTCTTTTGTTTATCTCCAGCTACTGAATGGTCTGAGGTCTGAGCTACTGCCCAGAATTTAAAACTGCAAGAGAGAAACTTGCTAAAATAAAAATGCACTAGTCTGCTTACATAATGCTACACACCAGTATTACTGTTGAACATACCAATCAAATTTGCCATATGCCAACAGTATGTAGCAAATCTGACCTGTGGATATTGGAGAAAGCTCATTGCTTTTATCAGAGTAGAAAAAGGTTCTGGCTGACTTATGTAAAGGTAGCTGAAACTTTAAGGCAATTTAAAAAGATGGATACTAAGAAAAGACAACACAATCTACTACTATCTGTTTTGGAGACAGTAGTATCTCCTTCCTGCAAAAAACAATTAACAAATAATTTTAAAATCAAGAAGATCATTTAGTATCTTTTTTTTATCAAAGTGTTATCTCACCGATGCTTTCTGTGCACGGTGATGTGATATTACCTCAGTTTGATATCTTGCAATGAACATACATTGTTTATGTATGAGATGTAGAAGCAGCAAAAACCTATAGGCTGACTTTTGAAAAAATTTAGGCCTGTCCCAGTAGTGTTTTTGTATTCCTGGCTCAGCTGTGCCTTGGACATGCATTTCATACCTCTTTTGCCATACTATGATTTCTTCTGCCAGTTAAAATCCTAGATGTATAAACCAGCAGGAACCACAGCATACCCTGGGCACCTCTCTCCCCTTTGAATAAGGAGAAGATTGGGAGTAGAGAGCGCCTTGTTGAGTGTTGCCATCCCTTAACACCCATTGCTTCTTTTGTTGTAATGGAGCCAGCCCCTAGAGCCCCAGCAAAATGTTCATTTTCCTTTCATGACAGTCAGGCACAAAGCACAAGAGGAGGAAGTGAAGAGAAAACAACAAAGAATAAGACACTGGCAATTAGTTCAGGTATTTTTCACTCCCATTAAACATTTTGGAAGGTGACCCATGCTGAGAAATTGTCAGCACTTCACCGCTGCAATTATGGCTCCGGTGGAAATCTTAGTGAAGCTAATGAGTGCTTTCATGTACAGACGGGCTGCTGGATTAGTATCATTACTCACTGTACAACCCGGGAGAGTGGCTGCAGCCAAGACGGGCGCCCTACCAGGCTACGCACCACACCAGCACATCGCAAAGTGCACGTTTCTCACATTCTAGCTGTAGGCAAAGGAGAGGAGGAAGGAAGCCCCTCAGCTCCGTTTAGCTCTGGGCCAGAGCTCAGAACAAATGAAATAATCAGCCGAAGGTCATACCGAAAGTCTGTGGCAGAGCAAGAAAGGGAATGCAGATCCTCCCAGGTGAAATCCAGTCATTTCATCACCAGACTGTTGTTTATTCCCAGTCATTCACATGAGCAAATAAAGAACATTTTTTGAGCAATGCTGTACAAGGATTGAGTCTGCCCAGCTGCTATTCTGTCTCCCAGCATATCTCTTTCGCTATAGTTCTCTCTAATAAACTGTAAGTTACTGACTATATGCAGGTAGCAATAATGAATGATATAATTAGCTAGATAATTCTGTTTTTCTTCAGTAAAAGCTTAATAGTTTGTATAAGAAAGCACTAGATTCCTTTCAACTGTTGTTGTTATTTGCATATGCTGAAACCACAAAGGACATTGATTATTTTAACTATGCTCAATTTGCCTTTGAAACAGACATTCTAAAAAGCAAAAGAGCTTAAACAAACATGAAAGTAATCTAATACTGACATAAACATGAAAGATAATAAGATTACTATGAATTGATCTAAATATTACTTAAAATAATTAGAAATGATTTTCTTATGCTATACCATTTAAGTTAAGCTGCTTTTTAATGTTACTTAAAAAAACAAGCAGAGCATTACTTTCCAGAATTTTAGTTGTTGTTATTTACGACATTCAGTAAAACAATGGACAAATATGCCTTTCTCTTTATTGGCTTATATTTTGCATACAGTTTGTAACCAACTAGTCTAGTTTTGCACCAGCCAATTTTGTAAGGGTAGGTTTGTTGCTATTTTAATACTGTACCATTTTATTACTTTAAATCATGAACCAATTGGTCTTTTTTTTTTTCTTTCTTGGCACCATTTCTACTAGTTAACTTTATGAAAAGCAGTAACATGAAGGAAACAAGCCATGCTAATAACCCTTACAGCCACCAAACAAAAATGGCATGCACAGAAAAAAAAAAACCAGTTAAATTTCAGTGCTGTTTGTCAACTTAGCTATTGGGGCCAACCCCCAAATTAACCAGTTTGGCATTACTTTCACTGCCTCAGTCCCAAACAATTTATTGGAAGTTTGGGCCTTGTAAAAAACATAGCATTTGTTTTTCTTTCTAAGTATTATCCGAGTTATCTGAACATAAGTGAATTTTGGAAAATAAGATCAAAATCTGATAGCACCAGGTTTTCTCTCAAGATTTAAAGATCTGCCTGGCTTTAACCAGTCTGACAACCATTTTGGAAATATTTTTACTGATTAGAAGGAAACAAAACATACAGTTTGGATAAACTATTTTCCACTAATCAGTTGAATATTTTAAACACTAAAGTGAATTTAAAAATAAATCCACAGAGGAAAGATATCTGGGTAGTTCGGTAGAAATATGAGGACTTCCATTGTGTTTCCCATTCAGTTCTTCAGTCTGGGTTTATGAGGTTTTCCTCTGTATGCCAAATCTAAAAAAGATTAATTCCCTTTTTGTTTTTAAAATTGCCATTCGTAGATATTTATCAAGGTGTTTCATAAGTTGTAGTTTCATAGTTTCTGTACAGCTGTATATGGAAGCCAGGTAGGAAGGGCTTGGAGAGAGAATCAGCAATTGCTCATGGATCACAAAGTACAGAAACGGTTTAGAAGAGAGAAAGTTTTCTGACTTGAGTGTAAAAAAGAAATGGCAGCTGCTGTTCACCCATGTGAAAGAAAGAATAATTGCTTCCTGGCACATGTTTTCCCCCAAATTGTCATTTAACTCATGATGTTGGGACCCCTCATGAAGGACATTTGACTTTTCTTTGGCCTACTGAACTCTATGAACAGCCTTACACCAAGATGACTTATGAGGCCGCATTATCACAAAGGCAGTCCCATAAAGTGTCCCTTAAAGCAATTTACTTCCAAGATCAGGCATGGCATGCTTGTAGCAAGGACACTGGAGGAGAAGACAGGGCCAGAACTATACAATGGAAATGAATGGGAAAAAAATAACAGTATGGTGCCATAAATTCATGGGGGAATATAGAAAACACATCTACTTCTTTAGGAGATTCAAATATAACATTCAGATTCTCATTCTCCTGTCTTCCTTCCTCCATGCTATTCTTTCACCACCTCCCTTAATGTTGGATGTATCTGCATTTCTTACGTGCCTGCTTCTACCAGAGAAACTCCCAAGACCCCAGAATTTCATAGAAAGGGCTGTTAGTCTTGCCAGAACTGAGCTGTAATGCTGGTCTCATGCTCAAGACCTCACAAGCGTGAAAAGCAAGGTGTGCTTCTGCCCATCTCACATGCAAGGTCAAAACTTATCCAGTGGCCAGGCGCACAGTTTCTCTCTTACACCACGGAGATGAGCTCTTTACTGCCTACGAGATCTCATCTTTTGAGTGAATCAGGATCAAATCCCAGTTGTCTCTGAACACAAATCTCCCAAAAAGGTGACTTAATCTATGGGCTAGTGAATAGGTATCTCTTAATCTTTCCCCCTGGAAGTGCTCTACTTCCAGCATGTAATTATTATTCAATTTAGCAGGGACTGCGACTGTATTCTCCCACATCCCAGGGGAGTACCCTGACCATTGGGCTGTAGGATTTGTT
Organism: Limosa lapponica baueri; assembly: GCA_002844005.1. Lineage (NCBI taxonomy): Eukaryota > Metazoa > Chordata > Aves > Charadriiformes > Scolopacidae > Limosa > Limosa lapponica. The sequence goes on along the minus strand of KZ505645.1, from coordinate 392,194 downwards.
TGTCATTTTCCCTTCTTTCTTCTAGCCCAGTGAATTTTTCATTATTTTAATACACAGCCATACAGACAAACACACAGAGAATCATACATTCACACATCCACAAAATAATATCTATAATTATAGTCATAGCAATACATGCCTGCTTTCTACAACTGGAGAACTGCAAAAAATATTATAGATACTTGACAGAAGTGTACTGTGTCCACTTAAAAACAAAACAAAACAAAACACAAAAACTCTAAAATGGAAGAATGAAGAATTTTTATATTAGGAAGCAAATTTTTTACCTATTAACATTACTACCTCACAAGTGGCTGAAACACATCTTTAGCCTATTGCAATGACTCCCAGTATGTGTATATTGAAGCTGTGCAAAAATCCTAAACCACAAGCAAGTCCCTGGGTTTCGGTTTTCGTTATAAGCTCAACACTCAGTTCAGGTTCACTGAAAGGACATTACAAGCCTGGAAAGTCCACGAATGATGTAATGCAGACCTCTCTCATACGGCCTACCGTGTTGCACAGCACAGCACACTGACGGCATTTGCTTCCTATTTAGGGATTACTATCATTGTAGCACTCCAAAGATGTAAAGCTGTTTCATGTAGGCATCATTAAATGAAGACCCATTTTATGTGGACACAATGCAGGGAAAGACACGGAGGCAAGAAAATTATTATTTTAAAGTGCTTGAAAATAGGTCAGAGTAATGATGCTTAGGAGGCAAACTCCAAAAAGAGCAAGTTGGGCAAGGTGAGATTTATAGTACCCTGTGAGATCTTAATTCTGCTCCTGTGCACATCCAGCCTGTGCTCTGAATGAAGCACTCTGATGAAAAAATACCCTGCCACTACATAATTAAGGTCTGTAGCATAATACAGATTCACAAAGGGTCAAATAAAATTTGCTGAGACATTTACTATGTTCTTGCTTCTGAAATGGAGTGTGGAGCCGTATGAATCTTTTAAACTAAATTTCTGTACATATGAGTACTTAAGTTTTTAAAGAAGAGGTAAAAATCAGCAGTTTATATGTAACAGTAACTTCCATGTAGCACCAAAAAAGTTAATTGCCTCATTTTGGACATAAAAAAAATATTTTTAACTACTTAAGCTAAACCTAGAATTACCGTGAACAAACTCAGAAGGTGGTTGCTATCTCAAGATAATCTTGCCCTACACCAGCTTTTAGAAAAATGGGCAATCTAGTAGCTGCCAGCTGATATAGTGGCACACAACCAGAATTTTCCCGAAGAACCTAAACTTAAAACCCAAAATAATAATTTGCAAGAGTTTGTAATTCAGCTGTTCATGGGTGGACTATCGTGAAGAAAGGAAACCTACTTCTTCAGCCTATAGGCTGGGTTGGTTGGTGGGTTTTTTTGCTTTTGAGGGTTTTTTGGGGGTGGGAGGTTGCTTTATGTTACAAAAACTATTCAGTCACATATCATTGTAAATTTCTTGTTAATTGTTAATACTGTTAATACTGTAAATTTCACTAATTCTTTCTCAGAAATTTTATTCTCTCCATGGACAAGTCCTCAGCCACATAGAAAGTACCCACTGAATAAAATGAGAACGGACACAGTGAGAAAGGGGGTTCCTTCACAATTATGATGGGGGAACAATGTACAGGCCTGCAATGACTATATTTTTCAGATCCAGCTGGCATCCCTGCTGCACAGGAAAGGGAATATTTGTCACCTTGTTGTGGTGGAAGTTCCCTTAGTTCTACACTGTATCTTGGCTTTATAGCAATTACTTAGGAGCTTTCCTGAGTTGGACACACCAGACACACAAGGGATGCTCCCCTTCCACAGCTTCTTAATCCAGCTCCTTTCTTTAGTCAGAGAACAGAAGAGTAGATTTGTCACTAAAGGAGGTATAGTTTGCCTTCAGTCATCTCAGAAGAGAGCTACCTTTGAAGCTTCTGTTTCTTTATGCCTCTGGCAGAAAATAGTGGATAAATTTAATCTAAGAAATGAATTCCTGCTTATAACTGTTATTTGATAAATCTTATTATTCTGCCTATTCAACAGAAACCACTCCTGCATGGAGTTATTATTCTCACACAGTTCTAATCCATACCATGTAGCTTTTGTACACAGATTAGTATTTTATTATATCTAAACTGAGTATTGTTTGTATAATCTAATTAGATATTTTGCAAATAAATACATTCTGACCAGAGTTACTCTATCTGAACAGTAACATAAAGGTTTGAATACTTAAAGAATAAAATGGTTGCTTACCAGAAATTTCTGTTGTATTAATTAAACATTCAGCTGGCTTTGGAAAATTAAAAAACCCAGCTTAGTCTCCTTTATGTGTACTGCATTTCCTTTCTGTAACATAATTTGAGAAGATGCATGAGATAAAATAACATTACAAGATGGGTGTTTATAATTCAAAAAATGTCCTGCTAATGCTGAAAATATTGACATTTCTTCCTGAGGTTCTGTCAGAAAATACAATACACTGTCTTACGTCAATTGAATAATTAGAGATTATAGTAATTCCTGCAAGGCTTTCATATGTGGCACATTCTGAGAAAATTTCAAAAGATGAGATTTGCGTAAAGGTGGATGTCATGAAATACTAGGTCCCTCTTCTCCTATAACAATGACATACCAAGGAAAAAAAATCAAAACTCTTCTGGGGAAAAGCACTGGCAGTACTCAGGTAAACGCTGGGAAAGCCCAAATTGCAAGTGGAGAAAGGAGTTGTCAGTGTGCTCCACACCATGTCTGGGAAGTGTTATATGAAGACAATAATGGAGCATTTAGCATCTCTGGATTCAAATTGAGTAATGAAAGAAAATGATAAGCACTTGCAACGATTTACAAGATCACTTCTAAAATTCTTAAGCAAAAATAATGCATTTGAAACATCAGTGACTTAATGCCATTTCCCCTCTCCTTTTCCCCTTTAATATTGTCTATATATTTTATGTGCTTTTTATATACATTTGTCAGGAGAATATTAATGTTCTGCTTTATGATTACCACCACCTTTCTAATCATTGCTTTTTATTATTCTTGTTCAGTACAGCTTAGCCGCCGAGCATGAGCAATGAAATGGGGGGAAAAAGAAAAGCAAATACTGTATTATATCATCATCTGGGGAGCGTGATTGTTTCTGCTGTGTTAATTTACACTAAAATCTATGACCCAGTGAGTCTGATTGATTGCCAAGGGCAGAAATCCAGCCCCTGGCCTAGTTTATTTTGTGAACTGTAGCCTCAGATATCGCTGCAAGCCACAATGATATTGATTTGATATACACTAGATGGCTCTTTATGCTCTTTGGGAAATTTATTGTGCGGAGTCAGAACTCAGACAGATGGGGAGAAGCTGCTCTTTAAATTGAAGAGGGTTATCATGGTTTGACTCCTGGGTCACTCGGGTTACCAAGTGGCCTGAGCGTGGCTGGGTCGGAGCGGGCTCGAGGGATTAGTGCTCATCAGTTTTGAATGTCAAATCTCCTCGGTGGACTTGAGTTATTGCTAATAGGAACTTGCTTGGGCCTATAACATTTGGATGGCCTATAAGTTAAACATCATAACCCTTTCTTCATGTCACGGTCCTTTAAATTATGGCTGAGCATACCACCTTTGCTCTGGACGTTTAGCAGGAGATGGCTGTGTGTTATAAAGAAACTTGCCTCCGAGGTGGACCTGCACCATCACAGCCACTCTCTGCAGAAGAGCTGGACCCCCACGCTCCCCGCGTTGCAGGGGGACAGTGTCGCAGCCGTGTCCCCTCCCTGCTGCTGCTGCTGCTCACACGCCGCTGCCACCTTGTCTTTTCACAGGAGATATAGCATAGGGAAAGCTAAAGCACAGCTCCATTTTTCCCTGAATTTAGTATTTTTCCTTCAAGGCAGGAGGGGGAGGAGGTCTAGGGAAACTTCTGGTTGTGGGACAAAAAAGACCAGTACAGTGCAAAATCATATATTCTTTGTAGAGTGAACGAATGAGGAAAATAAATGTGCTTCTAACTTGGGATAAAGCGTTCTTTCAGATTTAAGAGATTTTTCAGCATAAAACAAGGCCAGGTCTGCTACGATTAGCCTAAGTCTAATCAGCATTTTCACGAAAACACTGCTAATTGTTAACCAATATTTCATGCTACAGTAAATGCTGAAGAGGTCAGGGAAACTAATACCTAAGACTTTAAAGGGAGATATTTTTTATATCATAATGTATTGCAACTTTTTAATTACCAAAGAAGAATGGCACCACACTTTAACAGGTATCTCCAATAGAGTTATAAACCGTACACAGCCCACATTTCCACAGTGTGCTTGTAACAGTGTTTGAACCTTCGAGATCAAGAGAAGGATTTTCACTCTCATTCAGAGAGGCAGGGAATTAGCCCGAAGGAAGTAAGTCCCACACATATCCAGGAGATGGGATAGGGCTCCGTGTTGCCATTACAGTGAGAAAGATAACTCTCTTCCCACTTTTACGAGTAGCTGCTGGCTCCCTATGCACAAAAACTAAGAGTTCTCCTCTATTTTCCTTCAACTAGTATATGATTCACACAGGAATGGGAGAAAGTAGAGATTGGTTTTATTTAAGTAGCTGTTCCTTTTCCTTGATCTACTTTTGGTGAAAATGGGAATTACTGCTTTTAAAGAAAATATAGTTTCTTACAAACTAAAAGCGCAACCTTTACTTCCATTTTAAAAAGAAAAAAAAAAAAAGGAAAAAAGAAAAAAACCTTTTGGAAACACACATCTACACTATTCCATTTTGATTTTGCATACCTACCCAAAACAAAGAAATCTCAGGAGGTTAATGGTAAACGGCTTAGCCTAGTCTTTTGGACTCTGTTCTTGGCAACACACTGCAGCTCTGGCTGCATATTATAGATATACTATTACCATTTAAACATAATACTGCCTGGCTTGTGGTCTGAGATTCCTGGGATTTTATTCTTCATTTGAAGTGAATACTAATTTAAAAAGTTACACATTTATATAGCTCCTGAAGAGTAACACCCACTTCACCTATCTCTCTATTGTAAATTAATATGTAGCAGATGGTGAGCTGAGATAGTTTGACAGCCTACTTACAGTACCATCACTTTAACCTCTATCTGAAAAAAAAAAATCCCATTAGCTTTTCTGCTGTTGGGCTCTTAACCCCCCAAAGTATCCTTAGTTATCATATCATGGGATTTTCTGCTATGCCAAGGAAGAAAATAATTAAAGATACCCTCTTCCATTTAAATGCTTGTTCTAATTTTACTGGGCATATCTTTTCCTCTTAACTTCTCCAATAATTTCAATTTAAATCTTCATTTAGAATGAGATTTTTCTTCCAAGGGGGATTTTTTTTATCTTCAGGGACAACTTAGTGCACTGCAGAAGCAAACACAGAAGCCCTTCCATATATTATGATTAATGTGGTGTAAGGAGCTCCCCTTGCTAGAAATGCAGAATCAAAGGAAGCAGAGCCCATAAGTAGAATTTAAATTCAATACACATTGGAATCTTATGGTTCAATTCAAAGTGGCTCTAAAGGAAGTAATTAGACACTCACCAAGGCTTTCAGCAAGAAACAACTTTCCCTAAGAAGGGCCTGCTCAAAGTCTTCATTCAAAGTACTCAGTCACTTTTTTTTCCCCTTCACTCTTTCTAATAGAGAAAGGAGAAGGATTTTTTTGAAGATTTGGGAATCCATGTTAAGAGCTTTACATTTAAGTCTCCTTTAAAAGAAGGGGTCTAATTGAATGTTTTCTTCTGATGGGTTGATAAAAGTTTTTTATTTGTTGCAGAACATAAATGCATAGATCAAGAACTCTTCCACATGGGCTGAAACAAGATATTGTTCCGTCCTATAGCATTGTTTGTGTGCTGTTGTATGGGGGTTTTGAAGTCAAAGAGGAAATGCTCAGTGACACTGTTCTAGAATTCTTACTCTTCCAAAACAACAAGAATGTCCTATAATTTGCAAATTTGATAACACGATTGACTTCTTAGATCAGGACTTTCAAGAAAGCCTTCAACTCTTAACTCGTTCACATTTTACAGCAAAATGGACCAAAACTTTACTTACAAAAGGGTGTGATTTCCATCCAAACCTCCTCTTACATGAAAGCATGAATGGAAATTGTCAGCTTCATCATTCAGCCCACCTCCACAGCTCTTCTTTACTTTGGCAATTTTAATACACACATGTACACATAAAAACAGAGGCCCACATAGATTTGTTCTCTCTTTTTCCTCTCTCACAAATATTTATAAAAACCAGATGGTGATTTACACATACGTATGGTAAAATAAAGACTCTGTGTCTTTCACACATATAGAGAATGAATTAATGTTAAAAATATCACTGGCACTTTCTGTTTAGATGTCTCTTTTCCTCTCTATTTGTGGCAAATTTAAAAGGTCTCCGCTTTTAGGTCTGACACCTGGAAATCAGGGATGTTCCAAGCCATTACCACACCAGTGTCATATACTGTGGTGCAATCAGGAAAATGTCCTCCTTTTCCACTACTTGTGCAGTATGGAGCACCTTTTTCTCTGGATAGATATTCAGTCAAGGAAGGGCAAGAGAAGATATAACTTGCACTCACAGGACACCAAAAAGAGCTCCGAGCCTTATAAACTGCACAGAGAGATTGCAACTGCCATTCCCAACCAAGCATTGCAAAGGCACAGGCGAGAGCCGGCTGGGGAACTGGAGCTGCGCGTAGTAGTCATGAGCCTCAGACTGGGAAGGATGAATTTCACCTCACCAGTCCCTTTACACAGCCATTGCATAGACCCCCAATTACTCTGGTTTCATGTGAGTGCAGGGGATTGAATTTCACCCAGACAGTTAGAAATACAAATAAACATTTTATTAAATAATTAGAGCCCATAATTGTGGATTACCTTTCATTTGTATTAGAGGAAGGCACGGTATGGTTAGACCCCCAGAATCTTGTTTGGCCTTTACGTCACATCTGATTGCTAACTGACATTTCAGGATTGTTTATCTTCTTTCCTTCTAGATTCTTTTTTTCTATTTAAATTGAATCCAGATATCAGGAATATAATTAATTTCCCCTCACCCTACATTGAGACAGCAGGCTGAACTAGCAGATTGAACACAACTTTAATTTTGTTTCAATAAGAAAATACTTTACTTTTTAAATTGTTCACTTTAAATACTTTCTCTTTGCAACTCTGAGAGGTAACCAAAACATTTTTTAGTTGTTTCCTCAATTTTATATACTATGGAGAACGTCAGTAATGTCCCTTAACGCAGCCAAGTAACGTAATAAAGCCCCCATCATATTTCAGTATAGCAATGTCAGCAGGAGGCTTAAATAAGACTTTGAAATGCTCTCAGTCTCTTGTTTTTAGTAAGGGAAATAGGTCATGATTTTTAATAACTCTTCAAGTACTTGTGGCTGATTAAAACTTTATTCCTTATTTGAAAAGCTTTATTTGGATTTTGATTCAAATTTTTAGATGAAGCCCTGCTAAAAGATTTCAAGATGCTGTGTTTTACATAGGGCTGGCACTGTGATTTCCCAGGAACCAAGGAGGAGCAGGGACTTGGTCACTCTTGGAGAGAGTGTGGAAAAACCCTACCATTTCTGGGAAAAACGGCTCACAATCAAAAAAAGTTCTCTAGGATTTCTGGCTGGAGGGGAATATAGTGAGTTGTCTCCTGCTGTCAAATAGCACAGGCTTGTGAATTGCAAGCTGAGTAAAGCACTTTCAAAAGACCAAGTTTACTGTGAGGCTTGAGCTTACGACCTACAAGTTTTTCAAGCACTTGGGAACTTGAACACAAGAAACAGATCAAAGAAGCCAACTAAGCCCCCCAGTTCTAGTGCTAAGCTTTTAAAATGAAAAAAAAAAAAGGCTATAATGTTTTTGATGAACTCTGGTCTATTTTCAATTTATACTGCAATCAATTGCTAGAACAATGCCACCTGGCCAGCTGGAGCACTACTGACAACACTTCAAATCCCCACCTAGGTTTGAAAATATGGTATTTGTGATTAACCGTGATCGTTACGCAAAGCTGCATTAATTGCAGCCAAGAACAAAATCCTTCTCATACAGGTAAATCAGACTTGAATGACAGTAGCCTCACCTTTGCTAAAAGTGCGAATGAAGGCATTAGCCAAATGCACGTAAAAGCCAGAAATAATAAGAACTGAGTGAGATGATTTTGTCTGGTCTTTTGTGCAACATAAGCTGCCCCTGAATCCATTGTATTTGGCTCTTTTCTTTTATTTGGGGAAAAAAAATATATATAATATTCTAATAAATTAAAAAGCAAATCACCAAAAAAAATTTTAAAATCATACGTTAGAGAATCAGTCCTTAGAAATTCGTTCCAATAGATACATATACTTTCCCTACTGAAAATGTGTTTTATTTATCACTCTGAATTTACTAGGGTTTAACTTCTAGCCATTTGATCTTATTATACTTTTGTCTGGTAGATCAAAGAGCACTCTGTTATCAAATTTCTATTCGTCTTGGTACAGCATCATATTGGGAACTCTTGTTCAGCTGATTAACTCCCATTGAGCTTGCCTTCACTCCAGGAGTCCTTTTCATCATCGCCACTTTATACAGTACAGTCTCCCATCCTGTAAATATGTCCTTCACTCTTTGTGAGTACATGTAGGTCTTTTACAACTAGCTACATTAAATTGACCTTATATTGCCAAGCAATCCAGATAGCTCTGCAGCAGTGACTTGTCTTCTTTGTTATCTCCTGTACCTGCTGCTTTTGTGTCACCTGCAAACTTTAGGGGTTACTATTTAAAGTTGTCTTCTCAATCACTGATAAAAATATAAACAGAATAAAGTGTAAAACTATTTTTTCAGACCCCATTTAGAAGCACAGGCATTTCATGATGATTTTTGGCTTAAAAGTATTTTTTGAGACTTAGCGGTTAGCCATTTTTTAATCCATTTAGTATATTACATGTTGATTTTGTATCGCTCTCATTTCTTAATCAAAGTGTTGTGTGGTAATAAGTGGAATGCCTCACTGAAATCTCAGTACTCTATATCAACTTGATTATCTTTAGCAATCAAATTTGTAATCTTATTAAAAATATATTAGGTTAGCTTGATAAGATCTATTTCTGGTACACCCATATTGACTGAGAGTAGGTTTTTTACTCTCTTTGATTCTTTATACATCAAATCTCCTATCAGCCATCCCATCATCTTTTTCCAGTGTTATTATCATGACAGCAGGCCTGCAGTTACTGACATCATCCCATTTTCCCTTTTAAAATACCAGTACCTCACTGGCTTTCTTCTAGGTTCAGGAAAACCTCAATATTTTAAGAATTACTGAAAAGCCACAATAATAATCCAGAAAGGTAATGCTTTCATATTATTAGAAGCAAATTATTGAGAGCTACTGATCTCAAAATGCCCAGCTTTATAGGCCTTTTAGTATTCTCTTGCATTACTGTGGGGATGGAAAATATGTCATGATCATGATCATGAGATGATTAATACTTCATCCTGTTTCTACTCACAATACAGAGCATTGCTGTATTAATATCTACACACCTCCCATTACCATCTGATAATGTCTCTGTTCCTTTACTAGGATTCCCTTTATTCCTAAGCTACTTTCAGACAAACTCTTCTCTCTTGCCCTTAGCTCTCTTGGTCATTGATTATTTTTTTCCTTTTATTCTTTGCTTCTCTCTCAATTTTGTACAGTCCCTAGTTCATATTCATTGCACTCTACTTCTCCTCCCCTTTACTTTCATCTTGTTTGTATATTATTTTTTTATTCTGTTTCTTTATAGCTGCCTTCACTTCCCCACTAAACCAGGTTGATTCTTAAATCCACATAGCCTTTTCCATCAGATATGGAATTGTGGCTTTTAGGACATCTAGTAAAACATTCTTAACAGTTCAAAACTGCCATTTACATTTTTCTCTATGATTTCTTTCTCTGGCCTGATATGTCTTGTAATTATTTTCAGCTTTGTGAAATGGTCCTTTAAAAGCATTCAGTACGTATATTGCATTTCGGATGCCCTCCTGACTAATCTAGCCAGCTTGTCTCTGAGAACATTGGTTCCCCTTCTACTTTGATGGAAACCATCCAAACTCTGCAGCATGGTATCTTGTCACAGACGGTGAAACAATTTTCTAAAAGGAAAACCTTTTCCTTGTACTACTTAATTGATTAGCTATTAGAGCTATTATTGAAAATTTGTAGTTGTCAGAATTTTCTGCCTTGTATTTCCTTTCTCTTTTGGTTTGGGATATATTCTCTGAAAAAAATGTTCTCCTCTTTCACCACTTGCTTTATTACCATTAGGAACTGGCAAACTGGGAGGTGTCTTGTCTGGCACAGTGACCATTCAACTTGCAGGATTTTCTAATCTCAGTCACATTCATCTCCTGGCTCTCCCAAGACAGAATCAAATCTATTTTCACACAGCATGTCCTATGCTCGATGCAGTCTTTTAAAGAAAGAAACCCTAACTAGGACCATTCCATGAATCATGTCTGAACTATATGAATATATTTTGTTAGACTGGGTTCTCAGAGGCTTTTCTGTACTTTCCATACTGAGAAGATGAGTATATAACTTTAGCCATGCTGAGTTTACTCTGGGAGTCCTCTAGTGAGACTTGGCCCTGGGTTAAGATTCCTAAAGGCAAGAAGGAAAATCGACAAGAAAGTGTCTAGGTGTGCTGGAGGTGTCTGAAGCTCCTACTCTAGTGAATCCCTGTCCAGACAGCACAGCCAGCGGAGCACAAAGAAGCCTAGAGAATCTCTTTCCTAGTACTGAATAGTTAGTAGAATATATTAAAAAATTAAATCCTGAGGTATCTGGAGATAATGAGGCATTTCTGAGACTCAATGAAAAAATTACAGGTAAGCCATGGAACTGTTTTAATATTTTCTTATGGATAATAATGCTGTCACAGGAGCAAGAACTTCCCAGCTCACTCACAAGCTCAACCTATTGCTTGATTTGACAAAAGTTTCAGTGTAGCTCTACGGTTAAAACAACACCATCAATAAATACACCCGGGATTTTAGTGTTTGAGAGTACATCCATAAAAGTGGTTACAACCATGAGGTGAGAAATGACATGTCAGCCAACTTTAATAATGCATTGCTCTTGACCTACATTGCTTATCAGTTACTTGGTAGCAAGACAAAATATTAGTGCATTAGGGGATCTTTTAATTTTCATTAGAAAATGAAATGAACAAATCCAAGATAATGTTAATGAAGTCAGCATCAAGTTTAGTACCTGAAAGTCAGCATCATTCCAGATCTAAGAACCTAGTCATATTTTCTCTTCGTTGAGACTTGAGGAACAGCATGACAGGTACAGAACAGTTCCTGTTTGGAGAATCACCCAAGGTGTCCAATGATTCAGTTGGTTTTCACTCTTCTAATAAACTGTAAATTATATGATTTTTCACTCTTCCCAAATGAGACAATTAAAGCTTGCATAGTATGTAGCTATTATATTTCATTTAATTTAGGCAAATACCTGTGGAAGGAAAATTTGTGAGGCCAGGTGCAAAGTTTATAGTCACACTACACATTAAAGAGCCATTTCAATACACTCCTACTTCCTTTAATTTTTATGTATGAGAAATATATCCATAGCAGCCTTATCTTCCTGAGCTTAATACCAGCCTGGAGACTGCACTCCCTGCTGAAAGCAAAGAGATTTATTTCTCTGATCCCTAACTTAATGTTTATTTCTTCTCTGTACCTCTTAGGTCTTCTTTAACTTGATGATTTTAGATGCCTAGGCTTCTGCAGCTTCAGTCAAACTTCTCTACCTACTGCAGTTTCTTTGCATCTTTCATCATAAAAATTAGAGACTCACAACATAAAGTGCTTAAAATATGGAAAAAAAATCATTTTTGCCCCTTATCAAAACAGGAAAACTTACCAGGCTTGATCACGTTACTTGTTCATTGATAGACACTGGGAGCTTTTAGACCTCTTTTCCCATGTTTCCACATGAATCAGCCAACATTCAAATGGCTGTCAAATCAACAGCCAACAATCAATGGCTGTTTTCAAATCAACAAAAAAAATTATGTTGATTTACTTTCTCACTCTGAACAAAGCTTAGGAATTTGGAAATCATAGTTTTTTAAATTAAAACAATGGAGACTGTAACATAATTTCATCAGGCTGTGCTATACCTCACACGCTTTCATTATATCATAATGAACATAGACCTTTATGCTAGAGACTGCTTTTGGACTATAAAAGTAAGTAAGTATAGTTTCTAGTACAGCTTTGCCATAGTTCCTGACTTTGAACCATAGATACAGACAGCATTTCTTTTGTGCACCTACAGTGGTAACTGGTGGTCAGTACATGCTGAATTTTGTATGATGAAAATCATTACACTTAGCCAGCTAATTCATCCCTTTTTTAACTTCTAATAATTTTAGAATTACTCAGTCTTGGTTTTGCACAGTATCATTAAAACTAATCTCATTTAAAAAAATAACATAGAAATCTATCTCTTCTTAACAGCTAGCATGATTTACCTTGCTCGGTGCCAGATTTGAAGCTGCATTTGGTCAGTTAAGTGCTGAGCTGGCCTTTCAAAAGCTGCTGAAAATTGAACTCCTCTAATCAAACTAACAAAAAACTCTACAAGACTCCTTCCTAGACCCATTCAGTAAAGATTCTTTTCTAGCTTGCTGATTGCCTAATGTGCATAGCAGTCCTACAGGTATTTCAAAAGTTGAAAGTACATGTCTGTACCAAGAAAAGAAAACAAAACAAAAATTTTGGAAACGAGGAGTCTCAACGTGTCTGCATTCCTCTCCAGGAATAGAGAACATCTGCAGAAGTGGGCTGGGGGAGAGAGCGTGGGTGATTCTGAGGAAAGATGGCACTAAGCAAAAGGATTGCTCTTCTGCAAACCTCCTTTGCCTCTGTGCTAACTGATGCAAACTCTCCCGGCTCGTCATTTGCAAGAGGATTAAATGGATATTCCTGTTTTGAATCATGCTACTGAAAGATGTTTGACCTCCCTCTGTGTAAAAGTTGATTTTTTAATAAATCTGTTTCCAACTGGGCTACACAATAAGGGTGCAAGGGAAAGAAAGCTGGGGGTAAGCAGAGAGGGTACTACAGCATATGGAAAGTTTGTATAAAACTTATGATGTTAACATGACTTCTTTCACCTAAGGAGAACCTATAAACTTACCTATTTTCTCAGCCTACAAATTCCTTAGTATTTCCCTGGGGATGGCTGAATGGTTCAATTCAAAGGATTTTTTTAATTCTTGTAACCCTAATCTTCATCATTATTTCTAATTCCTCAGTACGAAACCAGAAATATTGATGATCTAATACGTTTTACAGAGCAGCACACAACCTTCTTTATGGCACTTACATCATTATGTAATATGTTATAAAGCAACTTGCATGTTGTAAAACTCATTAAAAAGATATATTTTTTTCTCTTAGCTTGAGTTCATGATGGCCAAAATTGAGGTGGAAAGCTATTAAAGTTCCAGAAATCCTAGCAGTACACGTTCCTTTCAAATGTTCTTTTCTGCCCTCTTACTTGGTGTTTTCTGTCACATTTTCAGTATTTCTGATGTGGGTCTATTGAGAGGTAATTTCTCAGCACGGCAGCTGAAGTAAGACTCCTATGGGATTAGTAACCCAGCCTTATAAATCGTTACCTGGTTTCTGTCATTTACCCTGATTTGGTCAGGACAGTTGCTAACTGAATGAAAGTGGCGTAAGCCAAAGTGAAAAAAGAATGATACTGAAATATAATATAAAAATATAAATTAAACTTTTTTCATGAATGACTGGGTAGATTCTAACACTTGTCAGAGCCAGTGAGGTACTAGCCACTTTGTCTGGGAAAACCCCAGAAAAGGAAGGTATGTTGAGCATTTTTAAAATTCATTTAGTGTTTTTAGCCTTTTATTGTTTTCAGCACTTCTCAGGTTCCTGTTTGCTATTCTCTTGCATACTGTATATGCACATCTTGTTGCTGACTTTGTGAGATTTTTGGCTGCGAAAGTAGACAATTACCAGGGCACATGCTTACTGCTCTAGTGGTTGGGAAAATTAGGGACTGTCATTACATTGAATTATCAGCAGGCATACAGTTCAGTTCTGTTCCCATTGAAATTGGTTGATTTCAGAAGAGCTGTGTTTCAGACCTAGATTGTAATTTGTTCTGCTGAAAATGGCCACCCCGCCAACAGCATCCTACTTCACTTGCAATTTAAGAACTAGCGTAGCCTGTCAAAGCTAGCAGCGAGGAGGCAAATCCTCCTTTTGCAAAGGTAGAGCAGAAGTTGCTGAGCTGAGAATGGCAGCCTCCTGTTCTCTGTGGTAGTCAGTCCAAATTGTAATTCAGACTTGCTCATGTAGGCAACAACAAAACATTATTGCTGTGTCTTCCATTTAATTTGGAGATAAGCAAAAGTTAAAACACAAGCTGTATTGCACTATTAATTTACATGCCATTTCACTCATTTTTTAATCAGGTTACCGAAGAGACCTCGTCTTCATCTGGACCCTGTCACTATGTGAATATTACCACAAGTCCCTATAATCTTTGGGTAGGCAGTGAAACTGAGTCAAGCCTTTTCACTTTCCCCAGCCTTTGCTGTTGAGATAAATTTCTTACCGTCAGTTACAAAAAACCCAAAACCTCCAGGTATTCACAGAAGAGAAAAAGCCCAAGTATAAAGCAAGCCTTTACACAGGATTCCCCTTGCTGAAAGGAGAGATCAATGATTAAACATATTGCAGCATATTCAGAACAGGAGTGTTGTTTCTGCTTTCTGAGAAACATTGCTGCTGATTAAATGCAATGCAGCTGCTTGGAGAGCTAAACAGATCCAATAAACTACAGGCCATACCCTCTCAGTGCTAATTAAGGTGTTAATTAAGAAATGTTATCTTGAGGAGGCCTGCTTGAGGGAGGGAATCCTTCATACATTTTTGTGTACCAGTAAGCCAAGAATAAGAGATGGTAATGTTCTCACTCCTGGATTTTTTAATAAGAAGATTGATAGTATTTTTTGTTTTTACTAAAGCCCCAGCATATAATGCCATTTAGCTGCAGAAGAAACTCTGCCTATTGTTCCATGAAGTCCAGCGTTTGCAACTGTAAGAAGACGGAGTACTTTGGTTTTTGCTCGCTGTTTGTTTTTTATTGCTCAGTAGCACTCAAACCAAATTTTGGGAGTGTGGTGGATCACCTACAGCTGTCTCACCAGGAGATGAGTTCTGGTGGTTCTCAAGTCACCCTAGGTCATTATGAAGCAAAAAGCCACTCCACCACAAGAGGCAAATGAGCACGAGGGAGACAACTTCTCTGTTTCCCTTCATGTTCTGTAAAACCTGGCTTCTTCTAGACAGGTAGGAAACCCGTGGATTTGAGAACACAGGAGTAATGATTTGTTCTGAGCTTGCAAAAGAGATACTAATTTTGTTAATCAGCTGCGTAAAACTAGGATTCTGGTTGGAACTGTATCCCCATATATATTTTGGAGATATAAAATGAACACTGTTGAGGTGAGGGATGAGGGTTGACCAAAGAAAACAAGAAGACCCTACAAAACACCTGTAATCTAGGTTGACCAAAGAAAACAAGAAGACCCTACAAAACACCTGTAATCTAACTTGCCAAAAAATGGCAGCTGGCCCTCACGCTGAACCTTCCATTTAGAGACCTTCCCTTTGCCTCCTTCACTTTAATGTCATCTTCATACAATACTCACTATTTTAATCCATGTCAGTCTCTAGTCACTTGACTGCAGCTAATTGAGTTAAATGAGATTTATGTGGTGCAACTGAGAGCACAAAACGGTTCAAAACCAGTTTCTACATAGATGTAATGGCTTTAGGATGCCTGCAAGGAGGCTGCTGAATTGGAATTGAGTTAAAACCAGTGAGTCTGTCCTGCTCCCTAGTTAGCGTTAGCACTGATTACAAACCTCTCACTGATACCCAGTGGAGGTGAGGGACTCTGTGTATGTGAGACAGAAAGATACCTCACGGCATGCCAGCGTACAGAAAGTTTAGTCTGAGCCGTGTCTCACAATTTCTTTGCAGGTGTGCCGCCATCCATGGACAACACACCCCAGACCTTTATTTCAGATTTAACAGCAGGAGGTGAACTGCTTGTACCAGCTCCTCCATCCTTTGTGTTACTGTTCCTGTGCTAAGATGCCTGTTTAAGGATCAGGTCCCTCCCAGCCTGTTTGGTTTTTTTTCCACACAGGCCCTGTGTTAGGCTGACAAGTCTTCTTATTTATTTATTTATTTATTTGGGCGGGGGCTTAGAAGCTGGGTATTTTTACTTATTTATCTATTAATTAACCAATCTACAAACAGCCTTCTATTTATTGCTTGGTTCCCGTCCGTGCGAGGTTAGCTGAGAGCCAGCCCCGCCGCCCGGCGGGAGGGCCTGCAGGCCGCGGCCCCAGCGGCCGGGCGGGCCTAGGCCGCAGCGCCGCCGCCCAGGCCCAGGCCCAGGCCCTGGTCCAGCCTCAGCCCCAGCCCCGCGGCAGGGAGTGCGGCAGTGGCCGCCGGCCCTCGGGGAAACAGCGCCGGGGAAGTTTTTCCTCCCCGTTCTCCACCCAGAATACTCCTTTATCAGGCAGTTAATTTAGAACAAAAGTATAAGCTCATAACGCTTGATCCGGATGACAGGAATCATTTGAGGAAATGCCATTAAAGGATGTTTGGTTGGTGGGTTTTTTTTGCCTCTTCGTATTGCTGTTGGGATGTCATCCCCCCTCCTCCTTCCTCCTGAACTGCGGGCGGTCGGGCTGTAGGGGGTGCAAGAGCTCCATGAAGGCGGCGGCTCCGCCTGTCCCCGCGGGTCCAGGCCCACGTCGAAGGGGCCGGTGTCGGTGTCGCCGCTGCTGAGGACGGTGTCTCCGGCCCCGCCAGAGGGGACGGCATCGGCAGGGGTTGTGACAGTGTCGGCTGCGGTCTTAAAAACCCCAAGCTGTGGGTGAGGTCTCAGAAAAGGGGGCGAGTTTATAGTCATCATCCTGCCATTCCCCCCACACAAACCCGCAGAACGCGGGCTGCCACATCGGCTGAGTGGCTCTGGTCGATGGCAGGAAAGGGCTCTCTGCCCTGGGCAGGGATGTCAAACTGGTTTCTTCCCCCAGAAAAATGTAATCGAGGGACAAATTCAGTGTGTTAACCTGTACAGAAAAAGCAAAGCAAACAAAAATACGTCTCTTAAAAATAAGGAAGCACCGCTGATGATGATTTTCTTTGTAATTCTAATTCTAGCTATTATTTGCTCTCATCCTGGGAATCATATGAATCTTTATTTTAGTATTTCCTTTTCCCTCTTTCTTTGCGATGTGTATTGTCAACATGACTCACTTTCAAGCAGTGGTACATTTAACTTCTGAACTCGGTGTTTCAGTGTGCCACTAAAGAGACCACTCCACTTAAGTGATTGTCACTCAAATTAGTCCTATTGTTTTGTGATATATAAATCGTCTTCTATACTGCCTGGATTAGCTAGTTCAATGGCAGTGACAAACATGCATTGTTTGTTGCGAGAGAGGGGAGCCTCACATGGGAAAACACATGTACATCCAGTCACGACACAGGCATTTCCCACTAGAGAGAGAGGGAGAGTTTTAGCAAACTGGTATTTATTGCTTGTTCTTGCATGCATGTTTTGTGTGTTGGCTATCACAGCTTGACAACGGGAAATAAGGCATTGAAGAAATGTTCAGGCACGTAAAGATGTGGCTCTCAAAGGATTAACAGAGCTCCTCTGCAGTCGAAGTACGAACTGATTATTTATAGCTCTGAATTTTGCAACACTGAAATTAGGGTTAAGCCTGAAAATAACAGGTACAAAAGGAAGGATCCAAATCTGTGCAGCCTGAGTTGGCAACGTTTAGAGGGAACTAAAGCCAACGGAAGCTGTGTGAGGCACTTGAAAAAAATCATTTTGTTCCCACAGAAGTGCAAAAGCAAATTAATTCAATACTTGTATTTGATGGTATGATATCAAATATTTAGGAAGAATGTTGAGAAACATACTGTATAAGGAAGACTTCACCAATTAAACATATTTAACAAAACTGATACTCTTATGAGGGAATATTATAGTAATTTTCTTAAATAATTTCAGTCTAAAAAAGGTTGTTTGCACTGTGCTAACTTTAATATTTGCTATGCTATAAAATGTAATTTCTTCTCTGAAGTAAGTGAATTTCATAATGTGTATCAATCCACTCTACCTGGGCAGAAAAAAATGCATTCAATTTCTCCTCAATGTTATTAGTAACTTTATTCCAGAACAAAATCACAAATTCAGAAAACCTGACAGAAATTAGTTTTCTGTAGGTAGACAGTGCTGGAAGAGTAATCTCTGCAAATCTGTACTGCCTTCAGTTTTCCCAAGATTCGTGTTGAAAAATAAGTCCCAAAGCATGAAACAGTTTTTGCTATCAAAACAACGGGGATCTTTCTGTAACATTATAAGAGGTCTGAGAAACTTTCACATTAGTTGTTGTATTATTTTTCTCAATGAAAATGGGTTTGCACAAAACTAATCGGACCAAAACCCTAGATGAATAGTCCAAATAATTTTCTTCCAGTACTTCAACACAATTTTTCTCTTATTTTTCTTTTTCAGAAACTTTCTCTGTTCTCTTCTTATAAATACTTGCAAAAAGTCTATGCATTTAAATCTGGCATATTTTCATACACTCCAAAGCAAATTTTAAATGTATTTTCTGTGGTCATTTGTATAAAGAACAGATATCAAATCAATCAAATAAGAAAGAAAAAATATCACTACATACTCTTATTTCTTTGGGTTTTCAAAATTAGGCAACGCCACAGGAATTTCAAAAGTTTTCTTTTTTTTTTTTTTTCTTAATTACAAATCCATTACAGAAAATAGATAAATAAGAAATTGTATCCATTTATAGACATGAGCATAAAACAAAACATGAAGAAAAGAATGGAGTTTGCAGGACTGTCTCTTTAAATCAACAGGGCTGCTTCAGTGGAAATTGGGGCTTTTACATGTACATGTTACCTATGACGGTTATATGGGACGTTCTGCATTAGCATATATATCTATAGTCTCAATTTGATCAAGATTCTGTTTCCTTACTGTTTCTGTATGGGAGAAATGCTGCTTTCAAATGCATGTTTTTTATTGCTTCTCAGAATTCCGTCTGTTGTTATTTTTTGCTGGAAGTTAGAATTGTTTCCCGTGTGCATAATTTCATTTGTAATTTTTCATCAGAAGCTGCCGTAAAGTACATTCTAATCTTATTTATTAAAAGCAGTTGCTTCTTATGATAAAACTTTTTTTGACAAGGTGACACAGGCTTTTCTCTAGGAACTACTCATGTTAACAGTGACATTGGTTTCAGAGAATAAAATCATTCAGAATGAATCATGAAGTTACTAATGATTTGCTAGATGAAAACATATCAAAATAGATTTTTTTGAAATTCGCAACTTTTATTCTGTTTTAAGTTTCTTTCGCTATGCATTGAGCTTGTGAGCAGAAAGCATTAGGAGGACTTTTCATCTTGATTAAAGATTGACGTGCATAACTCTTCGTGCACCGAAATGAAAATGTACCCCTTAGAGCAATGGCTCTCGACCTTTAACAACCGCAGAGCTATTTAAAATCACAAAGAAGCACACAAGTCAAAAATACAAAAATGCATGTGACAATTTTATTAAAAATTATGAATGAATGTATTCATCAAAACCAGTTAAGAGAATCCAAAGGCACTCTGCAGTTTGTGTCTTAGGGCAAAGTAATTGATCGGGTAGATTGTTTGTTTTTACAAGAAGGAAAAAAGAAACTTTACATACGTAAATGGAAGGAAATGCTGAAAGATATCATCCAACAAGTTTGCAGAATAGCTGAAAAGAAACAGAACTGAGCCAGCATGTCATATGATTTCTCACTCAGACCCATGATAAAAGCTCTATACGGGCCTCTGAAGAATGAATTCCATAGGTTGAGTACCACTGCCATTAAATATTGTAGGTACTGAGGTTGTTTTCATTATCCTTTACTGTTCCTTTTGAAGTTATTCACTGTGTGAATATCAAGTAACATTTTTAATGCCGTGGCAATAGACTCTGCTTTCAACAGAGTATTTTGCAACTAGGACAGCCTTTCCGTTGCTGAATGCAGGTTTGGCTGTAGGAGAAGGCAAACCTCCCTTCTCTGATTATATTCAGTTATCTAACCTGAAAATCGCTGCTGCATATTCTGCATTGGTTCTGTACAATAAATTCCTATTTGTTTTCCAGAGTTAATCTGCGCAAAGGCTGAGTCAAGAATTGCAATAGCCATCCACAGTGGAAAGGAGATTCTTCCTATGTCTGCTGCTGCTGCAGGCTGCTTCACCAGGATGTCTGTTCTGAAGCACAGAGTCAAATTCAGCCTTGTGCTACCTCCTTGCAGACCTTTTAGAACTTGATGAGGCTGTAGAGGGTAAGAATTTGGGTTTTACTTATTATGAAGCTATTTAATGCAGGCTGTATGGCAAAGAAGTACCAGCTAGGAAATGTAAATGTTGAAAAATGGCACGACTCCGTTTAACTCCTTGTTACTTTACAATGCTATGGACAAAAATTGGAGCTGACGTTTCTCTTTGATCTGGTTTACCCATCTCGCTCTGCTGCTATCAGCAGTGTGTGACAGCAGCAGACATTAGCTAGGAAAGAGGGAATAGCGAAGAAAGAAATATAATCCTCCCCGTGGCCTTCATGGGAGAATAGTGAATTAGAGCCAGAAGCTACACTTCTAGGTGGACTTAGAAAACAATGCCCTTCTCCCAGCAACTGTATGCGCATGCCAGGATATTGGGGAATACAGTCAAATGGACTAATTTATTTTCAAAATTAATAAATAAAGACAAAAAAAGACAGAGGGCAAAATTGAAAAAGTGGAATACACCTGAATCCATGCTGAAAATGTGATGGTTTGTTTCATTCTAAGATTTCATAATAGACATCAGGGTGTGCATCTTGTCCATGCCTGTGTCTTCCTTCCTTTTGAATTTTGCTATGTTTTTGGTCTACGTAACAGAGAAGGGGAAAAAGGATGGTCAGAGGCATGGAACAACTTCCATGTGAGTAAAGACACTATTCCTTTCAGCTTCGAAAAGAGGTAGCTAAAAGGGAATGTGGTAGGTATTTATAGAAAATTGTGAGTAATTTGGAGAAAGTTGAATAGGAAGCGACTTTCATATTTCAGTACAAGGCTTGGAGGGCACCCAAAGATATCAAAAAGCAAATTTAAACCACATACACAAAAAAGTATGTTACTGACTCTCTAACCAGAGAATTTAGAAAGGAGTGAACGCATTCAAGAAAGATTAGTCCAGTCGTGCTAGAAACTGTCCAGCCTTTCATGCCTTTCTCTCTTAATTCTCCACTAAGTACCTACTACTGCTCTTGGTCGGAAAAATTCTCTACCAACTGGCTGATCGATATGGTGGTTCTGATGTTACTATTGTGATTTCAGCCCTGAGGCCATTGGAGAAAGTCTGGAGAAAAAAACATACCCTTGGTGGAGGATGAACTTAGGGTACACTTAAATAAACTGAACATAAACAAGCCTTTGGGACCAATAAGATGTACACGCACATGGTGAGAAAGCTGTCTGATGCCATCGTGAAGCCACTCTTGATTATCTTTGGAAGGTCATAGTGATTGGAGGAGTTACCTGATGACTAGAAGAAAGCAAATGCCATCCCTTGTCTTCAAGAATGGTAAGAAAGTAGATCCAGAGAACTACAGACCAGTCAGCCTCACTGGTTGTGTGCAACATGATGCAGAAATAATTCTAGAAAGTATTTATGGACATATGAAGGACAAAAGGTGATTGGGAGTAGTCAGGATGGCTTTAGGAAGGGGAAATCATGTTTGACGAACCTGATAGTCTTCTATGATTAGATGACTAACTTGGTGGGTGAGCAGCCAGCAGTAGCTGTTATCTTGACTTTAGTAAGACTTTCAATGCTGTCACCTCATTGACAAAATGATGGATCACAGTTAGATAAAAGGACAGTGAGGTGGATGGAAAACAGTCTGAACTGTTGCGGTTGAAGGGTTGGGGTCATGGGCATGAAGTCCAGCTGGAGTCTTGTTACTAGTTCTGTACTCCAGGGTTGATACTAGGGCCAGTACTGTTTAACATCTTCATTGATGACCAGGATGATGGGACGGGGTGCACCCTCAGCAGATTTTCAGATGAGGAGTGGTTGATAAATCAGATGGCTGCACTGTTGTTTAGGGATCTTGAGACGTTGTTGAAGAGGGCAATAAGAATCTCCAGAGCTGAACAAAGGGAATCTCCAGAGCTCCAGAGCTGAGCAAGCCCTGCCTCTGGGGATGAAGAAATCCCAGGCACCCACCCAAAAAGGCTGGGGGCTGACTGACTGGAAAGCAGCTTTGCAGAAAAGTCCTCAGGGCTCCTGGTGGACACCAAGTGGAATGTGAGCCAGCAAAGTGCTCTTGTGGCAAAGGCAGCCAGCAGCACCCATGCTCCATTAGACAGAACTTCACCAGCAGGTCCAGGGTGGTGATTCTTCTCCTCAACCATGCTGAGAGTACAATTGGAGTGGTGTGTCTGAGTCTGGCCTGCCAGTGCACGAGAGACTTGGACATGCAGGAGCAAGGCCAGTGAAGGGCCACAAAGATGCTAAAGGGGTTGTATCCTCTGACATATGAGAGGCTGAGAAAGCTAGCATCACTTATGCTAGAGAAGGGAAGGCTCAGGGGCAAATCTTACCAATGTGTCATAGAAGGGAGTAAAGAAAATGGAGCCAGACTCTTCTCAGTGGTGTCCACCAAAAGGCTGAGAGGCAATGGGCAAA
Source organism: Limosa lapponica baueri (assembly GCA_002844005.1). Classification (NCBI taxonomy): domain Eukaryota; kingdom Metazoa; phylum Chordata; class Aves; order Charadriiformes; family Scolopacidae; genus Limosa; species Limosa lapponica. The sequence goes on along the minus strand of KZ505645.1, from coordinate 369,318 downwards.
AACTGAAACAGAAAATTCTACTTAAACATAAGAAGAAGAAAAAAAATACTGTAAGGGTGATTGTTCACTGGAACAGGTTGCCCAGCAAGGCCCTGGAGTCTCCATTCTTGGAGATATTAAAAAATGTAGCGAGTCAGTATCCTGAGCAGCCTGTTGTAGTTGACCCTGCTGTGAGCAGTGGGGTTGAACTAGATGATCTCCAGAGGTCCTTTCTGATGTTAGTGGTTCTGCGATTCTGTAAGAATAGCCAGCAGCATGCACTTGAGAGGTAGCGTCAATGAAGTGCTACATGGGCAAACTAAGAGCGTATGTGTGCTACTTAGTTGAGTATTGTACATGGTAGAGATGACCAGGAGCCACAATAGGACATCTACAATAGCCAGGTTTCTGCTCGATGCTGCACTGTACTATAAGGACATGTTATGTTTTTTGGCAGTGTTCCTTCCTGATTTGTGTTATGTGGATATAGCTTACATAGATTTCAAAACTCAAGAAAAGTTAATGGAAGATCATTGTTGAGTGGGCTGAATCTACAAAAGATTCCAGGTCTAGTAATATTCAAGTCTTTGATCTGGAGGAACATTCAGAACTGCAGCTGAAAAAATCTGGGAGGATTAAGAGAGATTAGCAGTGCAGGGTCTAGGTGGTTAAGTCTTGATGCATTAGTGAATAAAATGCATTCATGGGGGGTGGGAGGCAGGGAAGCACATACAAAATTACATGCCAAGGAGCACTGTGTATAGATACAGTATGGAGAGTTGCAACCTGAGAAGCAATTGATCCTGACAGTGGAGTCTTTGAATGGCAAAGCTGAGGCAAAAAGGGAGAATATGCTCCTTGAATATGATAACAAGGAAATAATGAACAAATATGTAGGTATATCCATGCACTTAATTTCAATATCCACATTTTAAAGGATGCCCAAAATTGGAGAGAAGACCCACAGCAATTATTTGAGGCCCAGGAGGAGGCATTTTACTGCAAGAAACGTAAAGATCGTTCTGCTTATCGTATTAAGAATGTCAGAGGTGATTTGATCTCACTGTAAAAGTAATGTCAGGAGAGATAGTGCAGGATACTAAAGGCTCTTTAATCTAGTAGAGAGAGGCATAATTAGAACCAGTGGCTGGAGGCTGAGGCAAGGCAGAGTCATCTGAGAAATCAAGTGTGCAATTCTACAGTAGGTCTGAGAAGCCCTTGAAACAGATTACTGGAGTAAAGTGGTGGCTTTACCTTCTCATGGTGTCTTCAGCTGAGGACTGGATGTCTTTCTGGAAGACGTGCCACTCCAAGCTATTTTCGCTTGCTGCATACATTGAAAACAAGATGAAAGGCTTGTTATTAGTCAGGGGGTCGGTTTGCCTGACTGATAACGGGTGCCCTACAAATGAGCTCTATGCCACTGCAACTGGGGAATGAAGCTCTCTGCCCTGTTACTGACTGTGTGAAGTTCTTTTAAGATGAACTGGATGGTACAACAAAATAATTGCTGTTGGTCTTAAAATCTATGATTAAAGGAGTGAAAGAGCTTTTTACTATGTACTTCTAACCTTAACCATCCTGTCCTGCTCTGCCCAAACAGCTGTAAGACAACATCACAGCCACCAGCTCTATGGCCTGATCTGGTTGTCTTCAAACAAAAAGGGTTGTATATATTAAATGTTAAATGTATTCTAAATATTGTATAAACTGAGTTTAGATACATAGAACTGAAGGAGCAGTTTCAAGGCACTTTAGTTAGAATAGTGCATAAAGCATACATAAAAATGATGGAACTATTGTACTCTATCTAAAAATGAATCCATTTTAATGCAAGGTGTCAACAGGTTAATATTTTATAGCATAAATACTGGCAGAGAATGCCTGCATTCTCTACTTCTTACATTTTCATGAGCTCAGTAAACTGAAACAATAATGTTAATAGTAAGGAAAAACAAGAGTAAATTACAAGTTGCAGAGGCTATTGTCAATTTTACAAATCCAACAATAGCCTGCAGGGTTCCAGGTTTGTTTCTAGCTGCTCAGGAAGCTTGTGTGATTTGCTCACACATTTTTGCTTATACCCCAGAGCTGTGCATCTGCTGGAGTCAGGGATCTAATATTCTCTTTGAACTTGCTTAGCATCCTAGTGCATGCTGTGATCCATAATTAGTGCATGCACACACACATACTAGCGATATTAACTCCTAAAATGTCAGAAGTTTTGCTGTGTCCAGCACCTGGTTTATGCACTGCACAAGAAGAATACAACTCTCGCTTTAACCTTGGGGTTGAAAGTCTGCAATTCTGACTGGTATCCCTAGGGGGAAGAAAAATGGAAAACATAATGGTTTGGGTCTTCAGGTGTGATACCACAACACAGTTTTCAAGAAATGAAGAAGTACCAAGAATCAACGAGGCAATTGCAAATGGCACAGAAACCTAAACAGTTTGAAGTTCATTTAGGGATAAATGATGTGACTACTTGGAAGACCAAGGTGCTTTGTCTGTCTATAGGGCAGCATGGCTAAGCTGTGTCAATATGTATCACTTCTGGAGCGAGATCTTTGGAGCCAGAAGGCAGTTTGGTCTTTGGGTTTGTTTTGGTTTTTTGTTTGATGGGGTTTTTTGGTTGTTTTATTTATTTATTTATTTAAAAAACAAAACTAAACACTTGGACCCTGCAACCAGTGAGAGAAGAATGCAGGAAAGTCTGACAAGTTGTGCCATTTGTGGGCCAACCTACCTAAAACAACTGGATGAAGTCACTCAATTCCATGGCGAAGTTCCCATTTACATGGGAAACTCAAATTTAGGCAGGCTTCCACTGTAAGCACTTCATAGGTTTCTTAAGGAAAAGCAGCACTTGTTGACTAATTGTTTGCAATTAGGAGTGTTCACGTTTCTGTTAATGATGGTCGTTTACAGAAACCTGCATTTGTTTTGCAGTAAAGAGCAAGACATAAAACACCTTATATTCTTGAGATATCCAGTCTGTTTCAATGGCAATAAATAAAATAAAGAATAATGGGAAGGGGGGAGCAGACATATGGAGGGGCACTGAGCAAAGGTTCGTCATGGAACGTAAGCAGTAATGTAGAAGGATCATGTCTGTATAAAATTTTAGAGCTTTAACTTCCTAGTTACTGATGTGTTGCATCTTAATTGCACCAAAAGAATCTTTATGTTCAGTCATATTTATGGATCTGTATTCTGTCGTTGTTGGGGACATCCCAACAACCATGTTTCAAGCTTCGCATGTTTTTTCAGAGACTGAAGAAGGACTTCTGTTTAAGATGTTTGAGATGGTAAACTATAGTAGTAAAAGAGCCAAGATCCCAAGTTAGCAGGCGGCTACATACTCAACAGGGAATTCACTGGTCAAATTGCATTAATATCTGAAATGTCTAATAAAATTCCAGGGCCATGAATTCAGGTTCCTGACCGTTTTTATTGTTTCAACATGCCACTGAAGTGTGCCATGCTGTCACTAAAGTACCACATCATCTATTTGTGTGAGAATTACTTTACAATATTTTGCACCAATTTGCTGTGCTTTCAAACGTATTTTTTCAGCTCCGTCTTGGAAACTTCCCAATGTAGCAGGCACACACCATTATGTCCCGGAATATTAGATATCCTTCGTTCAAGCTGAGTTGTTGCTTTTATCGATTCTTCTCTGATACAATTAGCAGAGCTTTGCATACATCTAACTATAAACAAAAGGAGAAAGAGAAGACAACTTGCAAAGTTTGGGTCTTTCTGCTTAGCAGGTGGCCCGAAGTCTAGTGAGACTTGTGTTTGAGTGTGGGTTGTACAGATATCACATCTGCTTAGTTTTCCACGGTGAACAGGAATGGTTGCATTAAGCACACTGTAACCATATTGTTCCAAGAGATGAGCATCACAGGATTACAATGTGATTTAAAGCCAGCTCCATGACTGAATGACCAAGTGTCTCAGCAAGATCAGAGAATGCCAACACATTTCTGGAATGTGCCTGAAGCCCTTCACTTCCTCACTCCATCCTGCCCCCTAGAATCCAGGCTGTAGCTGGCTGTCCTCAGGCTCTCCCACAGGTCCTTCAGAGAAGAACTTTAGAGTAATTCATTGCTTAGGTTGCCTCTCAGCTGAGAGGTCATTAGACTTACGTTAAGCACATTTTAAGGATGTGGTGAAATGCAGTCAACGCATGCTGTAAACTGGATTCTTAAACTTAACAGCTACAACTTTTATATAATTAGTATATAATAATCTATTATGATATAGATCCAAGTTTAGTTTCTGCCTTCTGCAACTAGCTGCAGCAAGTATTTAGAATAAAAATATGGCCATTCATCATTATTATTTATTTATGTTTTTATAGTACTACAGAAAAGTCCTACATGGGACCACAGCTCTGTAGATTGCAATTAAACTATCTTGTAATCTGCACTCTTAGGTAATGAAAAATAAATACTTTAAATATTTGGGTTTTTTTTCCAAAATGAAAAGGATTTTATCATGTTATAACTGGTGCCCTGATGCAAAGTGGCCCTGGTTGTATTTTGATTTGCTATGGTACTAGTTAAGCTTAAATGTGATTGTCCTTGTTTGCTACAAGGGCATGCAGGTATGAGAGATCAAAGTTCCTCTTAGAGCATCTAAGATTCAGAAACATTTAGTCTGCTTTTAATGATGACCTCACTTCTGCTTCTTTCTGGAAATAGAAAGGAAGAAAGAAGTTCCTGCCATGTTCTTTCAGTAGTACAGAGAAAAATCTGGATATAAACAAAAATTCTTTTGTTTGAGATTAGAAGCCATTATTAAAATTGCTGAACATGGGTTGGATTGATGTTGTTGTGAAAGTACCAATGAAGTAACACACATGATGAATTATCAGCTGCATAATATGCTAATTGAACCAAGATAGTTTTTAGTGCTAGAGTTTTTCTCCTGTCAGGCACGCAATGCAAAAGAAAGGTCAGAATACACAAATGAAAAGAAAAAGATTTTAATCAGAAATCCTGTAAACCGCTTTGTAACCTACAACAAATGCGTAGCAGGTCTTACTCCTTTTAGAATCATTGAACAAAAGAGTTCATTCTTTCATTTGTGTATGCTTAAGATACCAAGTGATCAAAACCTTAAGATAAAATATTCTTTCAGGAGGACTTGTAGTTTGACCAATGTGTAACTTAGTAGGTAGAAGAGTATTTCTCATGAGGCTCACACTGGGTGCAGCATGAAGTACAACACGGAGCCAGGCTGTACACCAGAGAAGGTATACACCGTCTGTATGGCTTTCATCCCCATCAAGAAACTGAGATGTGAGTACACAGGTAAATAAAACTGTGAGAGTTTGTGTGGTGCTGGGGAGATGGGGAATGGTTTGATTTGCATTTTTGGTGGGTTTTTTTAGAAGAAAATCTTCTGCAAGAAAGCTACCTAACAGCAAAGAAAGAAGTAGAGTCTTTGCCTGATGCTATTCAGACTAAGTGGAGGAGTGCAGGGAGCTTTAAACTCACTGCCTGAAGATTATTTCTATTCTGCTGCTCCGTGGCAGGATTGATTCAGGCCAGTTTTGAGGTGCTCATGCAGCATGAGTATGTAGTCCTGCCTACCACATTGTCTTCCACTTGTCCCTGAAATGTGAATTGAGAGTAGTTGATTTGGGTGCTTGCAGATGCTGAAATGATGTAAAGCAGTAAATTATCCCTCTAAGCTCTACTCTGAAACAAGGCAAATAAATAAATTGCAATAGATGTTAACATTTTCTTTCTCTCCGTCTCTCACCTGTGCGTTATTTCAGTTGCATAGAAAAGCAAATGTGAAGCTATTTTGAATCAGAAAGTATATGTGCATTAGCTCTGCACATATATCTCTGTTTACGTTTGTTCTACAGTCCTTTACAAAGTGCACAGTGTGGATATCTGTTAGGCTTTTAGCTCTCTACCCAGTTACAGCATATCATAAAGCCTAAACTAGATCAGTCAAAGGAACCAAAGGAGTTTCCAGCTCTATTTGATTCAGAGAACCAGCTGAAAATTTCCTTTACAAGTACAGTACATCGGGGCCTTCAGCTATAGTGAACTACCACTGGAAAATGATAGTTTATCATTCACAGCAGTGAAAAAGGAGGTCATACAAGGATCACCTCTCCAATGACATAAACATGAGACTTTTCTCACAAGCTGTCAAACTTCAATTGTTGGTGAGATCTGTTGTGTCAGTGTTTCATAATAATTGCTTCTAAGTCTTGTTAAGGGTCTAAAACAAATTACCTGAGTGACATGCTTTTGGCATCAGTGAAGGAACAGTGAGGGGAATACATATTGCATAACAGACTTGCCGATCAAGATTTTCTCCGACTTTATTGCAGCCATTTTACTATTACTTCCCATTATTTGAAATACCGTAATAAAAGATGCAAGTTGTCTCATGCTCTCAAGGAAACATTTGTTCCCTGGATGATAGTCTAGCTGGCCAACATAAACTCACTCATAACAATTGACTTCAAGAAGAGATGTTTTAAACAAACTGAAGAAAGTTAATCCTTTCAGTTACGAAGGCCTTTCTTTAGATTTAGAAAGTAATATTGACTGTCTTTGCAGTGTGTAAGTCAGATACTATTTCTTTTACATCCTAAGCAATAAATGGATGACAAATTATATATATTAATGAAAATAACCACACACCCATTGTAACCTGCAGAAATGCACTTGCCTGTAAAAATATATCAAATTAAATATATTTTTATATATAAAATTTTTATGTATTTCCTTGTTAACAGCTGAAGAGGAAAGTGAAATGACTTACTACTTGCAAAACACTGCTCCTGTTTGATTAAGTATAATGAGATTTATGAGTTTGGAAAGGGGTTCTGGGATTGGGTTTTTGTTGAGTTTGTTTGGGTTTTTTTAACGTTGACCAAACATGCAAACAAAAACCCCACAGAATGAAGAATGGGTCAGCCTGTCTCCTTTTTACTCTCATAAGCGTATTTCATACACAAGGTCAGATAGGTGAGCACCGTACCTTGCAAAACTTACAATGTCAGCAATGAGTCAATTTAAGTGTAAAATAACTCAGAGGCAGACAAGAGAGACAAATACTTGATTACTTACTTGTGACTGCCACTTCTTTAGGCATTTATTTAAAAAACAACCAACCAGCCAAAAACCCTCTCTGCTTGCAGGGCCAGCTCTATTTTTCAGGCACAAACTGCTTTTTGGATTTGATAAACAGGACACATCAACTAACAATTTAAACTCCAAAGCCATAGTAATAGGTATGTGGCTTTTTCCCAAAGGCTTGAAGTTAAAATGCTACAAGCGCTGCAGAATGGCAGCTAAACACACGTCCCCTGGGTTCTGCAAGGCTTCATTCTGCACAATGATGGAAATGTGAAAAACAAGTTGAATGCAGATTTGGCCATTTCCACCAAGCTGCAAAAGCCTAGAGGATTTTGTCGGTTATGTCAGGGGATCAAGCTCTCATTGCTAAGTTTTAAAGCAAAAAAGTTACTCTGCTGAACTTCACTTTTTACTTTGTCCAGGACCAAAGAAACAGATCTCTTAATTAGGAGCTCACAGACATGACGTTATCCTTAAAATGGGCATATTTACATAGCATAAACCAAAAATGACCTTTCTTTGTAAACACCTTTTTTTGTCCGACAGTTTTTTGTTGTGCTATCGTGCTACTGGTTATTCGGGTTATGTTGTTGGTGGCTGATTCAAACGCCACCCTAATACATGGTTTTGATGCACTCTTCCTCTCAGTTGTTCTTATGCAGCAGTGCGCTTCGCTGTTACTTGTTCCTTTCATTTTCAGGGAACTGAGGAGTTGCCATCCTGTCCCTGTGCCTCCACCCCAGCACGGCCAGGGCGTGGGATGTGGTGGAGGTGCTTTATGACCTGCGCAGCGCAAGCTCTTCTGAATATCCCAAGGTCAGTAAGGGTTTTCTGAATAGAGCTGCTTAGTTAGAAACATGGGGTCTCTTAGGGAAAAACAGTAGTTGACATGCAATAGCAATTATTCTCTTTTTGATTAGCAGGCATTATTTGAAGGATTTGTGTAGTCATGTTGTTGATGATTAGCAAGCATTAGTAATTCCCTTAGAAATGCATTTGCTGGGTGCTGGTAACAGTATGAGACTATGGACTGCTGCCCTGGCTGAGGTTTGCACTTGCAGCTTGCTTCTGCCTTTGTAACCTACTGTAAACAGCATAAAAGCTGTAGTGTGTAGGGACTGATTAGTATTCTAAAACAGTTTAAGAGCCCTCTGATGGGCCTCCTTCACATGTATTGTGTAAGTCATGAGTACCAGTACCAAAGGCGACATAAATTAAGCCGTGTGTGGTCATGCGTAGCTGGCAAATGCAGTTATATGGACCTTTCTCTGGTAATATATTTTTAATATATTGAGTCTGCAGCAAAGATACAAGAATAGCCTTTCCCACTAGGTAGACAACCCAATTTCATTATGTGTTTGCTCAGTACAGGAACAAATGTAGACCACAGTGTGGTCTACATTCCAATGGGGGTTCTGAGTATTATTGCAAAATAATGCTAATAATGCTAGAAAGGGTTGACATTATTATGGTGGTGATGTGTATGTGAGGTTTCACAAACAACTCTTCCCATAGTCCTTGGCATTAGACCACCATTCTGCAGAAACAAAGTCATTCCACTCCATTTCCAAAATAAGACAAAGCCTTCACCTCGTGCTGAGAAAATACAGTCCTACAAAACTATGCACCATTTATCACATATGGCTTGTCAACTCAAACCAAGCACTCAACTGCCCACAAACTGACAGTGGAAAATATTGTTCTGTCATATTTTATTCTCCACATACATTCTAGAAACAACCCTATTTCAGATCCATTGTTCAGCTATGATCTGGACAGCCCAAGCTACTCTTCCCACCCTCCAAAGTATATAGTGGCTGTAAAACCACACAACAGCTCCCTGATTTACCTCCTGATATAGACCAAATGCCACACTGTAAGAACTTCATGGTACATGAACTTTATGGTACAGTTTCATGCCTAATTACTGTATTTGTGTGTGCAGAAATAGAGACTAGGTCTAAAAATTTGTCTCTGAGTTGTTTCAGAACTTGGTTTCAAGAATATGAATTTTCCTTTTTATTATTATTATTTTTTCAACTCAGATGGGTCTAAACTCTGGGGTCACTGTCATTCTTGATGTAATGAATTTTACTGCAACCTTTCTCATGTTCTATAAAAATGTTTAAAATCTTAAGGTTAGTTTTGTCTATGTAGTGACATATATCTTTATTTGCTTGGGAATCCAAGTGAAGGTCTTTTGCAGTTATTTAGAAACTAATCTCTAATTAGTTTCTAATTAGAGACTAAAAATAATAAAAAGAATAAAATATTTTGTCATAAACTTTTGTGATACAACACAAAGTCTTCAGATTTATTTTTCTTGTTAAGTAGAAGGCAGACGTTCTGTGCAAAGTCTGTTTGGGCCTTTTCGATAAAGATGATTTTCACAGAGCTGAAGGCCTGTGAATTCCCCTAGCCTCGGGCTGGGCTAGAGGATTCACCATCACCTTTCACACCCCTGCTCTGCTGAGGAAATTTCTGAGTACGTGTATCTGTGTTGTTCATAGACTCCATTAGTCCAATCGTATTCTTCCAGCAAGGGGCCACAAAGAATAGCTCTTTGGCACAAAATGCTTATGGGATCCTGGTACTGTCCTGTTAATTATTGCCTGGCACTGTAGCTGGCTCAAAAGGAAGTGGTCCATCCTGTGATTGCTGAGATTTTGGGACTAGTTACTATTCCAGAGTGAGCAGGCTGACTAGATAAGTGAGGAGAGCTGATCACCTATCAGCAGCACTTTTACCAGTGTAGTAACTTCTGAATCTTAGACCTGAAATTAGTGTATTTTTGCCCTATGTTTGTGAGGAGAAATCTTTCCAACAACAATCTGTTCAGGTAGGCCAATGAATATCAATTAGATCCTATTGACTTCAGTGACATGGGATATGACCATGCACCTTCTGTGATTTATATGGTGCTGTAAGCTAAAATATCTTTTACAGAATGACGATCAGTGCAGTTTTCTGACAGCTAATTATGTGACACTCACAATTTGGAAGTACTAAACAAGATTTCTGTCATAAACAACATCATAAATCTAGAATAATTCAAGTTTTATTGTAATGCATTATATGGAAGTTCAGATAATTTGCTGAGGTTCCTTTGCATCTTTCCTTCTCTCTACAACTAGTGGAGCTGTACCGGCTGGATCCAGGCCTCCCATATAATGCTGTTTCTGCTATCAGAAATGCCAGGTTCTGCCAATAAAATCTTGGGAAACAAAGAAATTAATGGAATCTGTGATTTTGTCAAACTGACTAAGTTCAGGAGGTTGCCTGATATGTAAAAATGATTAAATAGATAATTTTGTATATTTATTTTTTTTAATGAAGAAGTACAGATTTGTAAAGTATGCCAGTGTCAGAGCTTTTGGTTTTGCTTGCTTCAATTCACTGTAAAATCATGTGGACAATGAGTATTACCTGTGTTTTTTTCAACAGAAATCAACATTTTTCAAGTTTTTTTTTAATTCTAGGTTAAAACTAATCTCATGCTGTGACCGCATAAAAGTTTTAAGGCTTGTTGTTTGTACAAGCTCATGAATCAGTGATGATGCATCATAGTGTTTACCAGATCAACCAATCAGATGTTTAGTAAACTTACAGGCTAAATGAAGTCACACGCTGCAACTACAAGGCAATTTCCTCTTCTGAATTGAGATCAATATTTACTAGCTTTCTACAATGTTGCCTATGCTTGCATGATCAGCATCTGCTTCTGAAGACCATTGATTGTCCAGAAGGCCTTTTCAAAGGCAGATAATGCTCTTTTCAAATACATTTTGTATTGATCAGCAGAAAGAAAGTTTTTGGTGGTGCAGAGTGCAAAAGCCATTTATAAAGATTAAGGACAGTGATATGTTGCTGTGGGTCACAACGAGGTTGAATTAATATGGGCTAATGCATGTTCTACTTTTGAAGACAATAGCCAAAAGTATTTGAGGATTTAACTGATAGTATGCCTCCACTTGCAAAATACCTGCTATACTGCCTCCAGGGAGTTAAACTTTTCTCCTTCAAAAATGAATTGCTTGTACCTACTCTCCAGTCTCTTCCCACATGACTGGTTCATATTCTGTGTCCTATAACAAATTAATGTATTAACTTGATGGACCATGGAATTTGATAAAAAAAAAAAACAAACAACTTTGATTTTATGTGTTTTAAACTAATATGAAATAGAGATGAATGCAGTCAGAATTTGTATTGCTAGAGTAATAGAAAAATACCTTGGACTTCCACAAAAACCCCCAAGATTAATCCAGAACTAAATTTCGGAGACTTTCATAAGCTTTACATTTGATTCTTCTCCCTGTTTTTTCATGTTTGAGGAACATGGTGCATCTGAATTTTGTCCTAGAAATGTAAGTGTGTTCTGACAGCCAGTGTATCATCCTGAATGAAAAAAGACGACGGGATATTCACAGAGGTTTTGGTACTAGAGTTGGTGCTGTGAGAGTCGAATACAGGAGCTGAAGCTAGAAAGAATTAAGAGGGCTTCTTCAAGCAAGTCATAGACCATTTATGCTTCTAAAATAAAAGAAGACCTATATGTTCTGCTCTTGTCTACATCTCTACAGCAATAATAACTGCAGTATATCTATGAAATAAGCATTTGGTTTCCTAGCTGGAGTTCTCTGCCAATGCCAAGCTTGATCACTGGAATATGGCACATACCTCCTATTAATGTATACAGCAGTGGTATATATATTCAAGGACAAAATTCTGTTCTGAGTCTTTTAGCAACTTCAGTAACATATTTTTAATACAGGAAATATGTGTGTCTTCTGAGCCTCTTGTTAAAATTTCTCGCTACACATATGAATCTTCTTTACCAAAGAAAAAAAAAATATGTCATACAATAGAATCATAGAATCATATAATTGTCCACAAAGGGCAAATAACTTTCTGTTGTCTTAACTAAGGGAAATTGATAATGATTAAGCAATTCACTTGCCAGACCACTAGAGATAGCACTCTCATAATTTCCCTGAGACTTCCTGGATATTGTGGGATTCTTGGCTCCTTTAAGAGGCACTTTCTCTCCTCCTTTGGTCATGATGCATTATAATAGTCTTTTCTCCAACAGATGAAACTTCCTGAGGACACTTTCAAAGACAGAAAGTAAAAAATAAATTGGTACGAAACTTCCCAGATATCCCTAATACTCTTCTTAGAGAACCACCACAAGATGTATGTAAAATGAAGAAAATACAAGCTGGAGAGTTGTTAACAGTTTGAATTTAGTTATAATTGTACAAGAAAATACATTCTGACTCAAAATGCGTAGCAGCACTAGCATGGAAGGAGCCTGGGAAGGCTGAATTCTTTCTGAGGGGCCAGGTGTATCTGTCAAAAGACCTTGACTGAAACAGAAAAGAGGCTGGTTTTGTTTTGCTTTCTCCCCTTCTCATACAGAAGCCAGGGTGTTTCCCAGTCTGACCCTGAGGCTTCCTTTGACAGTTTACTTTTGCTCTTTTAAACTCATTGAGCTTTTTTTCATAAACTTTTCTTGGTTTTCATCCACCTCAGGTCCCTGGAGGAGGTCATTGCCTCCAAATGTTTTATCATTCTTCTTCTTGTAATGCTATGATATAATAAATTTAATATGGAGGATCCTGTCAAAGTGAAATCTAAACTGGGTCAATCTGAGTGTTTATCCTTTATGGTTGTTTCCTGCTGTCCACCTGGGGAGCTCTGAAGTTTATCTGTTTTCAGATATGGTTTTTACTCCTGTTCCACAAGGATGGCATGTCTTTACCAGATCACGGTTTACAGCCTGACCCCTTTCTTCAGATGTCAGTTGATACTTTGATTGCAATTGTTTTTTTCTAAGACATAGCATATTTGGTTAAATTAGTTACTCCACTCCTGTATGCATATGTTATCCTGTTAAGCATAGAACTTTTACTTCTTCACACCCCTTAAGACATCTGCTATCATTTAAAGGATTTTGAGTTTATGTGAGAAATTCTTGAATACATGTGCATTATGCATTTTAAAAGATCTGTGGCCTTTGCATTTAACACCTTAATGCCTTTCAAAGAGGTCTTCACTTGTGAGAGGAAAAAAACATCTACCATTGATATCAATATTTGTCATATTAGTTTTTCCATGAAGGTTCTCTCGATTTTGCACATATCATAAATGACAATATTAAGCTCTATAACAAATTTTTTAACAACTGTATATCTCACGTCAGTGAAAAAAGTATCAGCTGTCACCATGATTAATGAGCAAACTCCAGTGGAAGAAATAATATGAATACTCTGCTCACAATGAGGTATTGCAATACAGATATTTTATTATCCGTGTTTACAAATGAATCAAATAACTGCACGCCCAGATAACATGTGTTTATGGTTGATATAATTGAAGAAAAAATGCCAAGAATTGCAGCTTTCACAAAAACAATAAATTTTTGTTGAATATGTAATGCTAAATTCAGTGCCATTTAAGACTAAACATCTCAAAGAAAAAAAAGAGAAAAAAATCCCAAATCCCAAAAGAAACCATATTCTGCATCTTGACTGAAAAAAGTAACAGGATTTTTTTTTTTAAATTAAAAAAAGACATCTGAAGACAGTGATATTATTATCTGCGTTATTGTTATTATTGGTATTGGTATGCTATTTATTTTCTATTAAGGGATATAGCAAAACAATATAATTTGAAACTTTATCTGTTATTGAACACAAGAAATTTTTAAAATTCAGAGCAATGTTTTTTGTCTGGAGAAAAACCAGGCACTGTTTATTTAGTGGGGCAAAATGACAGCTAAAAGTGTTGTGGTTTAATTTACAAATTAAGTACAAAATAAATAAATAAAAATATTAATATTTACATTGTAGCACAACCTATGGTTTTATTTTCCTTAAGACCTTGTGTGGTAATCAAGACATATAAAAGACTCTTTGACATTTTTGTAATGAAATAAGCCGGTTAGAGGTATTACGTTTTGAAAATCTTTTTTCCTACAAGTATTTTAAGGCCTTTTTATAGAGCATTTCATCTGTTCAAGAATTAGTCTTATAGCCTTCTCTTCTGTAGTATTTTCAGAGATTTCTTTCACAGTTCTTTCTTATGTTAAGACAAACATCCCATTAATTCTCAGCTGCTTCCAACCTACCTTAGCAGTTATGAAGCAGAGGCAGCAGTCAGTGGTGAACCTCCTTTCCATTCATCATGAGATGCTTCCTGCTAAATGCTTCTGCTCCGCGGTGTACAGCTTGAGAAAGTCTGATGTAATATATGTACAAGTTTGTATCAGACTAAATGAGTTCAGTAGGCATTTCATTCTCACTTAAAGTTAAGTTCATTGCTTTCCTTCAAAAAGATCCAAGCATTGACTGGAGTACTGCATAAATGGTCAAGAAGCTTCCCTTTGACAATGGAGAAAACTGTGCTCTCCTCTCAGCTGCTATTACCTCTCCAATTCTTTTCTAAAGCCTGAATTTCAGTGGGCTTTGTTTTCCACTTGACAGAACACTACAGAGATATAAGATGAAATTTTGTATCTTCTGTTAAAACAACTGTTGATTTGCAGGAAGCCATGGTTTTACCTGTTGTCTGAAAAGCTTTCCTTGTTTAAATTAATGCAGGGACTGTGTGTTTTTTCATGGAGCAGAGACACGATCAGATTCAGAAGAGAACACGTGCTGCCTTGGACGTCACTCAGGGGCCTCAACTGCAGCCAAGTAGATGTACCACAAAGAGGTCCCAGGACGATCTGTCTTGGAAGGGTTGGTTGAAGCAGAAGTGGACTGCAGCCACACATCGTGAGAAGCGAAAAGCTGGAAGGAACAGTCCTTCTACATCACTGCCCCCCTTCTCCCAGTCTAAGCTTGTTCCATTTCATATACAAAGTGTTTGCACCACTGAAGTTCCTGCTCCAACAACAGCTCATCACCGTCACTAATGTTGCCAAGCAATTAAAATTTGTGTAGTCTATGAAAGTAGAGAACATTCACTTGCTTGGGGCCCAATCCACGTTTCTGGTGCATGCTTACCTGAACTTGTCATACCTGCTGCCAGCAAAATCCTGCAGCGTGAAGCCTGCATGTCTCTCAGACATTGCAAAGCCCATGGCCCTGGAAGGATGAGGTTCAAACTGGTGTTTTTGTTACAGGCTTGGCTTGTCAAGGTCAGAAGTTTGATCTGAGAAATTGTTTTTCAGGAAGCTGGCCAAGATGCAGAAGCAAACTTGGCACTTGTCTCGCACTAAAAATGTCTCAGTCCATGCCATAAACATCACTGCATGCTGGAGATGGGGCCAGCTGGGCCCTTTTTGCTGACTTTCTCAAGGACAACCTTGGCAGGGTGGCATTATTGAAACAGTGGGTCTCAGGTTACTCAGTACCTTTCTGACCTTGCATGGACATAACTGAAAACCTCCTCGCAGAGCACTTGGCCCAACCTCTTTGCTCACCGACACTGTTTGCTCCTTTGTTTGGGGCTTGTCTGGCCTTGGAGAAAGGAGATGGGAATGGGAGTGGGTGCAGGCAGCATGCAATCTAGATACTGGAGGATACAGCAGGTGCAGATGGCAGGGATGCATGCTACCCATGGATCCCAGTTCCTTCCTTATATTTTCCCTTCCTCTCTGATTTTTGCTAGGAGGCATGGCTGACTCTCATATACAGGGTAGCCCAAGGAGCCTGTAGAGCCCTTTGAGTGTAGGGCAGTGTGCCTGGGCCAGGCTGTGTATGCCCAAACAGCCCGTGATGTGAAAGTGTGAGAGTGGTTCATTTAAGGACATTTTTATCAGGGGCTGCTTTACAGTGTCCTAACCTATATGCGCAGACATAGCCACAGCAAACCTTTTGCAGTTCTCATTTGGGTGTCCCTACCCTTTGCTGAATTTATTTCTAACTATATCATGTCCTTTACCTTGGCTTCATTCAGTCACTACTGGTCCTACCTTTTCTGCTGTTTTCATTTTTCTTTCCATACGCCACAGCCTGTGCTTAATAGCCTCCCATTCCCCCAGGAAAAGCAGTCATGGGTTGACATTTGTTGTGATCATGCTGTTCAGTTTGTGAATTTTATTCCTTTCTGTCATTTTCATATATCTAGTTTAATTTAATTGTAAGCTGTTTAAAAAAGGGGCAGCTTTTCCATGTTCATACAATGCCTCGCTCAATGTGTCTGTGACCTCGATAATTACCCAGGTGCAATTATAATAAAGAGTTATTATCAGCTATAATAATTATTCTAGGACCAAGGAAAACACAGTCATATCCTTAGTGCATTTGTCTCCGGTTCTTGAGCATTGAATGGGCCTGAACACAATTGTGTACTCTGCCGCATGTATTGCAGCAATGTTGCTTTGAAAATGTTTTTGAATGTTTACAATGAACTGTTCAAAAGTTCTTCTCATCCTGTGAAAAATGGGATATTAACCCATTGCTGACCAAGGAATAAATTTTACCATTTTATCTTACCATGTCATAGTCATAATTATTCATTATTTCAGAGATCTTTTGAGGATGTTTGTATTTTCACCTGACACATTTGTCAGAAAATACCAGATGTTTGAAACTGTTCAGAGGGGGCTAGAATAGCAGGAAAGATTCAGAGTGGTGTGGGCAGAGTGAGTGCAGGTTGTTAAAGTTAAATGATGCATTTAACACAGGCAAATACTTTCTGCCCTACAGCACATACACATCACCCCATGTATGTGAGGTGCATAGGATTATCAAATTTTCAAAATATTTCCCCCAAATTCAGAATTTTTAAACAAAAATGTTGGCAAAGAACTAATGTAGTTTATTTATCATTTGGATGCTTTCCTACAAGTATTACTCTTATTAAAGGTGCACAACATGTGCAAAACCAGATCTTAAAAATCGCTCTGTGAGAGCACATTTATTTACCACAAAGTTTCTTTAAGATCAGTGCAAGGTTCATTTGAGTCTAAACTGATTGCTTGTAATAGCTAGTTTAGAATTGTT